>CM023958.1:34216163-34239838 GCA_013407115.1 Glycine latifolia
TAACATGAAATAATGATTTAATAGAAACATTGATGATTAAGTCTAATCATTATCTATGTGACCATACTTGCAAATGTGCAGAAACCATATCACGAATCTTGTTAGACTGGAACAACTCCCATTTCGAATTGGAGGGTGTGTTAAGAAACTTCCAAGTTGCCTGGGGCTTAGTTAGTGAAGTTCACAAAAACGTAACCGTTGTTCATCTTAGTTCTACAAAGCATGAAATTGATAATCAATAAGCAGTTTCCACACACATCATAGAAAAAGAGAGTGAGAGAGAGAAAAGCTAGCTAAACATAAGGAATTCAAAATTAAGAGAAGTAATTAGAAAAATAAAAAATAACATGCAATTCACTAATTGAATAAATAAAAAATTAGAAATTAATAAATTTTTTTGAAGGTTCGAAGATTAAATCGTAATTTTGAGGTTCTCAGAGACATCTTTTGGAAAAAAAAATTGACATTGCTAAGAGATTCTCCTCTCAATTTCTAGTGCGTGGCCACCAGTTTCGACTCAATCGGACATTCCAGTCAAAAGTTATGACCTTCCGAAGTTTATATACATCGTTCCGTAAAATGACACGTGGCCTAAACTGACACGTGTCACTACCTGGTGAGTCACGTCCAGGGTGTGTGTGATTAATCACGTAGAGGATATGCGTGATTAATCACGTAGAGGGTGTGCGTGATTTAACACGTAGAACCTGTGCGTGATTGGTTGCTATACATTTATAATTAGGTTTCAAACAATAATATTTTGGTAATTTTTTTTTTAAAAGTGTAATATATTAATTTTTTTGCCAGTAGAATAGTTGGTCCTATAATATTAGGTTCAAATCTTTGATTTAGTCGTATTTCATAAATAAAGTATTTCATAAATAAAGGATCATTTTTTATTTTATCAACTCATGTTCATACATATTTTAATATTTTGTAAGATCTCTTGAACTTTTAACTTTAGAACCTGCAAGATTAAGACACTAACAATCACCAATAAGATTTAGTAGTATAAATCCAAACTTAAAATAATATCAATCACCTAAAATCAATTTGGGTAAGATTGTTATATCTTAAGTTAACTTAATTAGTGATTTTAAATTTGAATACTTAATTATATCCAATATTTAAAATGACAATTGTATCATTCATATTAGTCTTACTGTAACATTTTCACGGATAGATAGTACATGTGATATGGTAAAAAAAATCAGTAACCTAAAAGCCTATCATTTCACATTTGTAGAAAATAATGATAAAATTAGATTGTAGGTGTTAAAAAAATCCTTTATAACTAAACAATAAAAATAATTAAATATAGAATGATATAAACTATGAAGTTAAATGACACTTGTGTAATAAACGCACTGAAATTGCGCTGTCCTTTTTTCATAAAAATAATACAATCATTTTCAGAAAAGATTAATTAATATGTACTATTGTACTATGTAATTAGTCAACTTTGATATGAATGAGACTCTTGACGACATATTCTCTAAAAAACGGTTGCCAGTATTGATAATTAGTTTAATTTTTAAATACTCATATTATCAACTTTAGAACTTTAAAGATAAATTTAAAAAAATCTTGAAGTCCCAAACCTATAATTTAGGTGTTTTAGAAACATTTGGTTTAAAGTAAAATGTTTAATAATATAATGTTCAAAATTAATTATAAGTGAAAATATTTTAAATTGAGATCTTATATCACTTTTTAATAAATCCTATCGTGCACTTAGGATTGAAAATATCTCAATATCTCTCTCATTTTTTTTTTCTTTATTGATAAATCTCATTTTGAAATCTTAAGAAGACAGAAAAATAATTATTCTTTTTAACACTTGTAAATCTTAAATGTTATTCTATAATAACTCATTTTTCATGTTGGAGATCTATTCGCCTCTTTTATTAGAAAATCTAGTGAAAATCATATCTTGAACTCAATATTTTACACTAAAAAATACTCTAATAACACTAAGAGTTATTAAATGAAGAAAAATATTTTCAGGAGATACATTCACAAAATCACAATTGTTCATAGCTAATAACAATTGCACTTGCTTACTTTATTTAATTCTTGAAGTTAACTAACTTGAAAAGAATAATGGAGTATGAGTTTTTATAGAATTTTTTAGTAGTATATACAAGTAACTACAATGAATGTTAGTCAAACTTTGCCTAATAATTAAAAATAATCAAATTAAAAGGAATTTTCTAGTCTGAATTAAGAGATAAACTAAGGTCCACTAAAAATAAATTAAGAGCTCAAATTAGATTCAATTGCTGGAGTAAATATTAATAGTGTTTTTAAATCTTATGTGGCAATAAATGACCCGTTAAAACAAAGTTAAAGACCCAATTTAATTTTTTTCATTATAGATGCTTTAATAAAAAAATACTTAAATACAATTATGGTTTCTTTATTTAAAATTGAGACATTTAATTTTTTTCAATCATTTCATTTAAAATATAAATATTTAATCCTTCTATTTTAGAAATTTTATAATTTTGGTCCACTTTTCAATTTTATTTATGTTTGATTTTTTTATTATCAATTGAACCATAAATCTAACACATTTATTTAAGATATTATCAAGAAATGATTTGATTAATTACAAAAATAAAAAATAAAAGAAATAAAACATAGATAAAATTAAAGATTAAATCAAAATTATAGATTTTCTAAAATATGGAAATTAAAATTAAGAATTTTTAAAATATGAACACTAAATATTTGTATTTTGAAATAAGAGAATTAAAATTGTAAAAAAAAATTAAATTAAAAGACCAAATGTCTCAATTTTAAAATAGAAGGATCAAAATTGTGAATTGAGAAAATAAAAGGACTAAAATTACATTTAAAGCTAAAAAATTTACATTTATAAAAAGTGAGTCTAATTTACCTAATGTATAAATAAGTGTGGTTAGCATAGTTGACAAAGGTAGTATTGACTTATATTATTTAATTAAGAAATTTAAGATTCAAATCTTAATTTGAATATGAAATAAATTATCTTGGGAGAATAATAATTACCTTATGTATATTTATGATACCTTATGTATATTTATCATTTTTAATAAAGATTAGTCACCATCTTTTATTACTAATTACTTTGATGAGAAAAAATTCATGTGTTTTCACCATAAAAAAAAGCAAAACATTTTTTTTCAAAAGCATAAACTAATGGATTAATACCTATCTCTCGTGAGTCATGACTGATGGGTAATTGAGCCAAAATGCCACCTGGGCCCCACATGTGTGAATCTGCACACGTGTGATCCCTACCATCGTCAATCAGTGGTGGTACGTGTGAGATGCGTGATGTGTGATGTGTGATGTGTGATGTGTGATGTGTGATGTGTGAATGGAATGGGTATGCTTTCCCATAACCCAAGCTCATGTGAGGAACCAACTTTGTAGCTTTCGTGTCTCATGCTTAAGGGAACCTTAAAACTTTACCATGCAGTCATGTCCAAATCCTTGCCATACACGTCCTAATATGATAATATCTTTGATCGAGGCTTCATTTTCAGACTTGGAATTGGATCAATCAGAGAGTGTAGCATATTTTGGTGAGAAACAAAACAGACAGCGTGTATTTTCAATTCATAAGAACATATTTGGATTGTATTCAATTGGTTTTAAATTTGTAGCTCAAATTTATTTTTAATTCTTCAAAACTGTGAAACTTTAATTGTAATTCATATTTTAATCTGGTTTATTTGTAGCTTTAACATTTAATTGTATTAATGTATTTTATCCCTTGTCAAGGATGAAACACACAAAAAATGATAATGGCTTAGGTTGAAATAAATTTGATAAAAATGATCGAGGTTTTATTTTTAATCAAGTTAAATTAGATCAAATTCATCAACCTTTCTCTCTTTAAGAATTAAATAAATAAAAATGATAAATTATTTTTAAAAAATTAATTATTATAGTTAAAATATCTGTTGATGAAATTTTGACAAAATACTTGTTATCTAAGGTTTTTAAAAAACTTTTAAGAAAATTCTAAAAAATTTCAGGATGAAAAATAGACAATTATGTTTAATTAAATTATTATCTGTTCAGGTATATAAAATATCATTACTTGTTGAAAGTTTATTCTTATTACATTTAGAATCTGTTTGATTGAGAAGCAGAAAAAAATAAGAAAATTATTGAAAAATGAATTAAAGAGAAAAGAAAATATTAAAAGAAAGCACACTTTTAGAATTCCATTTATTATTAAAAATAAAAACCGTTAAAAGAATAAGGCCAGTAAAGCTGTAAATATATTTTAATTTGATGTGCCCAAAAAAGATATTAATTTCATCCAAAGTACTTAAAATAATAATATTTCAGAAATAAAGTTAAAGAAAGTGATATAAAATGAGCAATTTGATTTTGATGAAACAAACTTCACAACGTAAGAAATAATGCAAATGGTTAAAAGTTTTTAATGAAAGCCAATGAAAGAGGCACAAGTGTAGGGGTATAGATGGTAGAGGATGCAGTGGATAGAGTCAGAAATTTGATGAATCGTACTGCAGCCTTATCTGTACGGTTCATACGGAAAGAAAGGACGGGTTTAGACGGTGGCCGGTAACGTTTGTACTTAACATACAACTTTGCTCCACGCGCATCTCACAACTCTACCTACGACCACTTGAGCTTGAGTGGACCACACCGTGATATTTCTTTTTTGGCAAATATTAGTAAAATAAAGAATTAAATATGCTTTTGTTTTGGTTAGTGTTTTTTTTTGTGTAAGTTTATTTTTTAATTTAATTTTTGTAGGTTTTTTTAATTCATGTGAATTTATATTTTTTTAGTTTTAGTTTCTTCAAGATTATAATTTTTTCATTTATAGTTCTCATAAATTTGTGTTTATAGGAATTAAAATTAAAAATACAAATTTTAAAAATATAAATAAATAAAACATCTTACCGTGATTAAAATTGAAAAAATAGAAAATTTTAAGAACTATTTTTTTTTTGTTTACAAAAAATAAAGATGAAAAAAAATTAACTTATAAAGACCAAAAACATATTTAAACATAAGATAAAATGCTATCTTGGTCCCTACAAATCTAAAAAATATTTAAAAAATTCAAAATAAATTTCTAAATTTATTTAACATATGTTAATATTATCACTTAGATTATACGACTTTTTAAATTTTAGACTAAAGTAATTAATATATTGCACTTTTAGGAATTTTTTAAATTTTTATTACTTTTAGAAACTAATGTAACAAACACCATACATTTTCAGATAATTAAATGATGTTTTACCCTTTTGTTAATAAATACTACCCAAAACTTGAAAGAGTGATAAAGGGTTTGTTTGTTTAAAGTTATCTTTTAAAAAAATACTTTTTTAATAAAATAAGTAGTTTTTTTTAAACTTTTTTATGGTCTCTTTTAAAAAAAAATTGCCCAAAAAAATTACTAATTTTTTTAAGAAACAAATCTACATTCTTTGTCATATATTGATCTCATTGGAAGAATTTCTATGTCTGCCTAAGTCGTATCCTTGTGGTGTTGGGGCATGATGAAGCATGTAATTTTCTCTTCCCCATGTCGGTCTTGTCCATAAGCTCCAAGGATTCATCATTAGAAAAATTGAAAGACGTTGATTCCCTTTGGGATACAATAGTGACCTTAGCCACCTCTAAGGCACTTCCCCAACTAGATTCTTCTCTTATGGACTTTTGAAGGCTCCGTATTTGTTCCTCAAACACCGGGATCTCTCCATCATCAACTTGCTTGATTCATGTTGCAATATTTGTCTTCTAAGGTCATTTCCTTCAAACATATTCCTTTTAGGATGTCAATTCAATTGTTTTGCCATCTTAGTTTTGTTGGGGATATCACCCTCATTTGTAATTACACGCGGGCATAACAACCACAAATAAAGTGATATGTTGGGTGGTCGAGGGCTTTCGTTCACCAGGACTGTTGGATTTCTAGCCCTAGACTTAGTCTTGTGCTGTTGATGACTCCATCAAATCATCCTTGGCCACCATGCCAAAAATCGTGCCTCATAACCATGATCTTTTGAACATTGTCTAAGGAAGAACAAGAGCCAAAAAAAAATTGTAGAAAATGAGGCAATAGAACAAAAAGCTTAAGGAAAAAAAGCATAAAAGGTTACCTAAAGGTGTTTAACTGATGCAAAACATTTGGAATTGTTAGAAAACACTCTGGGTTCACTTGAAAAATTGGCAGGCATTGTAGCGCCTATCAAGGCAAGTAAGAACTAAGAAAGTGGAGAAATCATTTTGGTGTAAACATGAATTTATGAGAACTATAAATGAAAAAAAAAAGAAAATCTTAAATAGACTAATTAAAATTGAAAAAGTGTATTTACAAAGACTAAAAAAAAAAACTCACAGGAATCAAAATTAAAAAAACATCAACTTATAAAAATTAAAATTAAAAAATGAATTTACAAAGATAAAAAATAAAAAAAGCTAAGTTACATGGAGAAAACATATTTAAAGCCAAAAAAATATTGCCCATAAATGATATTTTAGTTATTTATAAATTTATAATAAATTCTTTTGAAATGTAGTGTTTAGGAAATTTTATTACAGAAACTTGAATTTAATTTATTTGTTAGCTCATAAGTTATAACATTATATAATTAAGGGGTTCATGCACACGTACACATAATGATTAGTTATGCTAACACGTTAACAATGATGCCAAAAAAAAAAAAACAAATTAACAATGACGTAAGAGGCTAAGCTATATATTTATATTGTGGTGCAACATAATTAAATAGTCATAAAAAGTTGGGCATTATTAATATATATAATATGTACCTGTTAGAAGAATTCAATTATCCATTTATTAAATATTATATTTTTCCTTTAAAAAAGAATTAATTTTTGTCAAATTTTCAGATATATTAAATATTTTATTAAATGATTATTTTTATTTCAATTTTTTAACTACGTTCTTATATACTCATTAACATATTTTTTTTTACATTAACATTAAATTAAATTTAACTGCAACCTAAATTTAGTTAACTGCTAACACAGTCCTAGTAGTTTATTGGTTTCCCTAATAAAAAAAAAAACTTTCTTCTTCTTTAAGATTGCATATTTTTTAATCATGACCAAAGCCCAAAAAAGACGTCAGATGAAAATTACACTGAAACAAATATACAGGAAGGCAAAATGTGGAAATACATCATGCAGTTGCAAACCCTCAAGAAGTCAATTCTCAAAATTTTATTTTATGTAGGAGTTAGGCTCAAGGAACAGGATTCAGTCAAATTAGGATGCTGCTGTCATTGTATTTGTGATAGTTGAATGAAGATCACGGTAAATTTTGCAAAGAGAAAAGCCAACTAATGTACACATTCTTATGCTCTCATTGAGTGACACATAACATAAATAATTGAAAATCGAATGACAATAATGATTACGATATATTTAACATTGAATAATACTTGACTAAAGGATTCACTTCTATTTATTGATAGATAAACGGGTGACACGTGTATAACTTGTCCATATTTTTTTGGGTACTGGTATAACTTGTCCATTTAATAATCATTATTAAGTAGATTTTTAACATTTTAAACATATAATTACCTGTTTATCTATTTTTATAAAAGAAAAATATATTTAATATTTTATTAAAATGCTAAATATGTACTTTTCAAATATATTTCGTGAAAAATAATAAAAACATTGAATGTTATATTAATACTTATTCTCCACTTTATTAAAATTTTAAAATTGGTACTTTAAAATATATTCATAAAAAATAATAATCTAATTTACTAAATTTATAAATGTGTAGTTAAATATAAACTTCTTGTTTATAATTATATTTTTCATAAAATATATTTTAATAATTAAGTTGAAAAGATTTACTTTTATATATATCCAAAATAATTTATTTTTAATTTATATCCTTATTTATTCATTAAAGTAAAATGTTATGAATCAGTATAAATATATTTAGCCTATTTTAAAGTAATATTTAATAATAAAAATAATAGATAAATTGTACCGTGTGCGTTATAAATAGTATAATAATATTATTAAATATTATATTCATAATTATGTTCAAATTTATTCATTTTTAAAATTAGTTACTTTAAAGAATATTTTATGAAAAGTAATTATTACTATAATAATTTATAAAAATATAATTAAATATAATATGATTCATCATATTTATTTTTAATTAATAATTATATATAAAAATAAAATAAAAATGAAAATTGAGTGATTAGTCTACAAGAAAAAAAATGAATTGACAATAAAAAATATTTAAATTTATATTGACCAAATAACTTCGATAACTTGTGGTTTATATATTATTCCAAAAGACCTGTACACTTTAATAATTTATACACTAATGCTGTACAATTTTTTTACACTATTGCTATTATGTAATCATAAATTGTCATGTAAAATATATTTGTTGAATTTTATAGTAATTATTTTAAAAATCATATTTTATTTATAATTGGTTGATCTAGTAAAGTTTTTAACACCAATAATGTATAAAAGCAAACTGTTAGAAATATAGAATAATGTATTATATGTCAGCAATATAATTTTTTTGAATATTTTATTTATCATGATAGGATAATTTAAATGAAATTATTATAGAATTTTATTTCATGCAATCCCTTCATTTTAATTAGAAATAAAAACACATGATGAATGATACTGTGGTGAAGACTTTTTTTTTTCTTAAGTTACTATGGTGAACAGACTTCAAACATTGAATTGTTGAATATAATCATTTATTGTAACTAAATATATTTTTATGAAAGATATTGTATAATACATTTTGTCTACTTTTAACAAGTTATAAGTCTAATGATACAAAATATTTTTGAAAAAAATGTTTTTTTTAGAATCTTTTTGATCATATAATCATGAGGGAGAGCATTTTGAGTATATATTTTATTTTATTATTTTTTATATAAATAAACATCAATGAAAAAACGGGAAAAAACAAAATAGATTTGATTATGTTTTTTCTCCGTACTTCATATTGATTATGAGTGTCAAATCACATAAGTACAAGTATAAACTAAACTCATATCTTTAATGATTATAAAATTAAGTTAGTTATTTAAAATGTTAATAAAGATGAAATATATAATTTATAAGAAAAATATTTGATAAGTTACTTTAATAAAACATAATATTCGATATGATATATTTTATTTTATAATGATAACCTCATGAAAAAATTCATAATTAACATATACTTAGTTGTAATAAAAAGTACAAATAATATCATTAAAAATCATTTACAATAATTTCTAAAGATAAATTATAAACTGATAAACAAATTGTTTTTAATATATTTTTATATAATTTTTAAAAGTTATATTTAAATAAACCCATGCAACATACGGGTATTACATCTAATAATTTTGAAGATTCACACTAGTGCATCTTACTTTTTTTTTTTTGTTTTACATTTATATTTTGTCACTTTATACACAACTATGAAATAACATCATAAACTTGTAGAGTTATGCAAAATAATTAACCGGTCCTGAACGGAACCGAATAGAACCGATTTGAAATTGAACCAGTTATGGGAAATGATCTGAACTATTGTAAAAATAGATTCAGTTTGAACTGAACTATTTCTACTAAGTTTGTTCACTTATAGAACTTTTTTTAAGAATCGCTTTTTACCCACCCCTATAAACTTGTATTCATCTAAATAAAAGGAAATAAACTCTCCAGAACATGTGACTTCGAGTTCATTTTGAAGAATCAAGCATGTGAAAAATCTTCAAAAAGAGTTTTTGCATTTTTCATGTTACAATGTGAATGAAAAAAAAGAAGTAAGAACACGAAACGAACAGTGAAAGAACGAAACAAGTCTGTCATGTTGGAGGATGAACTTAATATCACGCCGACTTTGACAAGAAACCCATGTTGACAAGAGTTTTTGCATTTGGGTACATTATAAAAAGTGATAAAGTGATAATATATTTTATTAAGTGTACCATAGGTACGTATCATCAATCTTAGTGTTAACCATAACACATATTAGTGACTTTAGGGCATAGATAACTTGACTTTTATTTTTCCTTTTACTTTTATAAGCAGGCTATTATTATATTTATATGTTAGCAATACATGATTGATCGTATTATTTTTAATACACTTTTTTATCATCAACTAAAATTTATTAAAAATTACAAAAATTATATAGATTCATTCCTTATTTAATAAATTCAATTTATTATGTTATAGTTTTAAATAAATTTTAATCAATAAAAGAGAAATTATTTTAAGGAGCAAAATGATCCTCTAAACTGGAGTTTAACAAGAGAGGCTCAATTGCATTTATCTCATCTTTCTACAAAATTTTAACATGAATTTATAGTATGTTTATAAAATTAATTAAATAGTTTTTTTGACATAAAAGAGCTTATCTTAATTCAGACATAGTATCACAAAAAATAAAAGGAAAAATACAATAAAATATTTTTTGGTAATAAATAATCTTGATGCTATAACTATATTGTAAGCGACATGATTAATTACAAAATTCTCACCATGGAATTTGAACTACTTGTTGATGATGTACTGTTTACACAAAGACAAAATATCAACAAATCCTGAACAACCGTAAGCATCAGATGTGTGAGATTGTCAAACAACATATTTACATTACAATTCATATGTTATGTTATTAATCCCAAGAGCATTGATCCAAATCAAAGCTTTAACAATTCCCATGCTTCATCTCCCTTAGGTTCTGGTAGACCATAATGAAAAGAAGTCCAATCTTTAATGAAACTTGTCTCATGGTCTTGAATGTGCATACCCACACCAAAGCAAATGCAATTTTCGTCCTCGGATAAAGTCGCATCAATGTTACATTTAAATTCCCAGGATAAGGAGATGGCAGTCAAACAATAACCTGATGATTACCCCTTTAGATGATTTAAATCAAGTAAGCAGTGAATTAAAGAGAAGAGTATATTATTAACTCTTCTTTTGTATTCATAAATTTATTTTCTATTTCAGCTCATTTGCATTTTCTTTCTCATTACATTCTTTATTATACCTATTTTATTTCTTATCATTCCCTTTACTTCTTTTTTGGTATGAATTATAAATATCTTATACACAAAATAATCATACTCGAGTTTAAATAAAACTACTATAGTAGTAACCTCACATGTTAGTTGATACACATACTCGTTATTCCCTTCATTAGCATTTGTCCTAAAATAAGTTTTCTTTTATAAATGAACCTTGAATGCAGCAGGCGTGGACATCACGTACACAAGAAGCTCGTGGCCAACCCACCAAACCACAAACGTAAGGTAGTGGAAATTCTAGTTCAACGGTTGCCACGCGGTGTTGTTTTCTTATGTCCCATCCTACATTCGAAAGACACAAACACCCATTAACTAAATTAAATAAACAAAATAAAAAAGAAGTTAAAACTTGTGTGTCTGTTTTCTCTCTCTCCCTCTCCACCCCAATTCCCATTGTACCTTCTTCTTCTTTTTTTTCTTTCTTTCCAAAATAAAATCTTTACCGTTCACACCCCAACCCCTTTTGGTTTCTCTCCTCAATTTTGCATCTGGCGGCTTCTCAGTTCTCACCACCATCATGGTTTCACTTGGAGCTACCTGTGCTCTGTGCTGTTCTGTGTTCATGGTGTTTGTCACTTTGAGTTTGGCTGGGGACATAGTGCACCCTGATAGTATTGCTCCCAAAAGGCCTGGCTGTGACAACAACTTTGTCCTGGTACCTCAGAAAATGAAATTAAAACTGATTTTTTTATTTTGTGTTGATGTGAATTGGTTGCTTAGTTGGTGTAAAAATGGCACTCTCCTTTTTTCTTCTTCTTTAAAAACTGGTTGTTTTTTTAATCTATCTGGGTGCTGGGAAAGTGGAGGACCAAGCACAGGAAAAATACTTTTTTTTCTTCTTCTTCTTTTTAGTTTTTATTAAGTCATTTTCAGGAAAATTGGGGAGTTGGATTGGATTAAAATTCAAATTTTAGTTTTCTGTTTTTGGAAAGATGAGATTTTTTTTCTTCTTCTTTTTTCCCCCTTGACCTCTCTCCCTTCCCAATGAATCGTACTGTGGTTTATACGCAGTTGAAATGCTCTTTTTTAGTTATGTTTAAGATTTTCTGTGGCATCAAGCTATGGAAATGAAAATATACTTTTTGTACCCTTTTCTTCATTGCATTAATCTCTAGCAGAATTTCTCATGCTTCTGGGAAAACGAGGGAAAAGCAATATGGGAATAATTTAATTAATGTTTGTTTAAAAATATTGCCCTGTTTAATTGCGTGGTTGAAGTATGATAGTTTTAGTGGCTAGTTTTGGTATAACATCTTTGATTTCATCATTTTTATCCCTCTTCCTATCTTAACAATCTTGCAAATTCTCATCTTTCTCACTTGAGGTTGATTCAGCTAGACTTGTTTTCTGCATACTACTCAAAGACCTGGAATTTTTTTAATGCTTCTTCAAACGTTTTTAACCATTATCTGATCCCATAAAATTTTTGTAGTCATATGCCTTTTTTCTTCTTGATTGGCTTTCATCCATTGAGATTATGCTTTTAGTAAAAAGAAGGAAATGTTGAGTGCCTGAGGGCTTTCTAAAATTGGAATTGGAACAAGGTGATGATGATCAGAACAATGATGAAAGCATGTTTTATGAAATCTTAAAAGCAAAATCTGCAAATCTTTTAGCTTACGTCTTTTAGTGTTTCAGCAAACTACCATGTGGCATGTTGCTATTGTCTTACAAAGGTTGATAGGTGTAAGGTATGAATAAGTTTTTTCTTTCGCAACTTTGACCAATTTCTCTTTTGTTAGGTTAAAGTCCCTACTTGGATTGATGGTGTGGAAAGCTGTGAGTATGTTGGCGTTGGTGCAAGATTTGGCCCTACATTAGAATCAAAAGAAAAACATGCTAACCATACTAGAGTTGCGATAGCGGACCCTCCTGATTGTTGTAGCAAGCCTAAGAATAAGGTATTCTAATTGTATGCTTTAGAACTAACCAAATGCAACTTCTCTTCATGTGATGCATAGATGTTTAGATTAAACGGCTCTAAATTTTTTAGATATATATTAGTAAGTAATATGGAGTGCCTTGCAATTTGTTAGCTCACTGGCGAGATCATTTTGGTGCACCGAGGACAATGTAGTTTCACAACCAAGGCAAATATAGCAGAAGAAGCTGGTGCTTCAGCCATCCTCATTATAAATTATCGTACAGGTGTTTGCATGCAATTTTTGCTTTTTTGGAGCTATAGTTTGTTTCACTTCCTTTTTTGCCATACACATTTTACAGTTAAAAGTGATGTGATCCTGTGTTTCATAGAGAATGCTAATTAACTTTGGTTTCTTATTTGTTAGAATAAACATACATTTTCCAATACTGCATATTTTGTATGTTTTAAGCAGCTATTTTATGTCCTTATTATGCAGAACTTTTCAAGATGGTTTGTGAAGCGAATGAAACTGATGTTGATATTGGAATACCTGCTGTCATGCTTCCACAAGATGCTGGTGAAAACTTGAGAAATCACATACTAAATAATTCAGTAGGTATGTTTCACTATCTCTGTGAATATGTGTCAATTTTTTGTGATTAGTCATGGCTTTCATTTGTCACAGCAAAATTTGAAATAACTACTTTATATTTTGATTCTTTGTATAATTATTCTTTGCATTTCTGCATGTACATCTTCTCTCAAGTGTCGATGCAGTTGTATTCTCCACTGCGTCCATTGGTTGATGTTGCAGAAGTGTTTTTATGGCTTATGGCTGTTGGTACCATTCTCTGTGCTTCTTACTGGTCTGCCTGGACTGCAAGAGAGTCTGCCATTGAGCAGGAGAAGCTATTAAAGGTTACTGGTTTCTTTTCATGCCAATTTTATTCATTTTTCCATATACAAGACACTTATTATTGGTGAACGGAGGAATACAAAAGTTAACAAAGACACATGGAAGAAACGCTGAAAAGAAACCCTCATTCAAAAAAATGAAGTGCTTGTGTTTCTTGCAGACCTGTCATGGAGGCTTCCTTAACAAAAGTTTATTCTCTTTTTTGAAATGAACTAATTTTGTTCTTTGTAAATGAACTTCCTTCTCAAATTAAAAAAAAAAATCATTGGTCCAATTACTATTACTAACATATAGAACATCTTATATTTCAGGATGCTTCAGATGAATACATAAATGCAGAGAATGCTGGTGCTAGTGCATATGTGGAAATCAGTACTGCAGCAGCAATATCATTTGTCTTGATTGCTTCTTGTTTCTTGGTTATGCTTTACAAATTAATGGCATATTGGTTTGTTGAAGTTCTGGTGGTGCTATTTTGCATTGGTGGGGTTGAGGTGAGTTATTATTTTTCCAAGCTTGATTCTTGTTGATTATGATTCTTCCTTTGGCCTCCCTCTAACTGATTTACTGATCAGCCATATTCCTATACTTTTCTGATAATCATTTGTCATCTTCTTTAAGGCACATGCAAAATCATGAGTGGTTACTTAGAATTTCACCTGTGTATCCTATCAACATTTTACTTCCTTCACATCAACCCCAATTCACTATCCAATCATGTGACACTTTTTAAAATCTTCTGTGTGGCATTCTGCTGACGATCTCTTTAGAGATGTTTCTTTGTTAGACTTGAATAGAGACTGGTATGCCTATGTTAGCAAAATAGGATGGGCGGAATTAGATAGAATATATTGCATTAAATTCTGTTTTGCTCCTTTTCATCAATCCAAACATACTTATCTTTTGTAATGTTCTTGTGAGGATGTCTAATCCTCATTTATTGTACTCTTAATAACAATTTCCTATCCAAAAAGGTGACATTATGCCTAGGTCAGGTTTGGTTTTGGTTTTAATAGAAATCAAGTAGGGAATGGAAAATGAATATTTTTTTTTTGAAAGAGTCCTGGTTTCAATAATTTTTATCTTTCTTATTCCTTTCTATAAGTTTGTCTAACTTGCTGCTATACTGAAAATCACTTCACGTCTTTTATAGTTTGGGTTAAGGCACATTAAATGATTATTGCTGAAATACCACATTATGCCTTAACCATTTACAGTTCACACAATGAAACTAAGTCGTAGGCTAAGAAGCATGGACACTTCTAAATTGTGGCTGTGTCATGTCATAAC
The DNA here is from genome assembly GCA_013407115.1 of Glycine latifolia. Taxonomy (NCBI): domain Eukaryota; kingdom Viridiplantae; phylum Streptophyta; class Magnoliopsida; order Fabales; family Fabaceae; genus Glycine; species Glycine latifolia. Next base: position 34,231,333 of record CM023958.1, read on the forward strand.
CATGTCAGATATGTATCCACGTCAGATACTGCATGAACAGTTAAAAACTTTAAATGGCATTTTTATAATATTTATATTAGAATGCCACAATAATTAGATAAATTTTTATATTTTATTATGTTTATAATGAACGAATGACTTATATTTTTTTATATTAGAATAATTTTTATGTTTATAATGATTTATGACTTATGCTCATTTTAAAATATTAAATTCTCTCGTATTATATATATATATATATATATATATATGATTTTGTGTTACCTTTTGATTAATTTTATATATTATAACTGTGTCATGCCCTATAATTTTTAAAATTTTCTGAATTCCCATGTTTTTATTGTATTGTATCTGTGCTTCCTAGATCATAGGATTGCAAATTGCAACATGATTTTATTGTTGATATATAGCAGCTGAATGAATCTTTATTCTTCATGTGCTTTCAGGGACTACAAACTTGCTTGGTGGCTCTGTTATCATGGTAAGTCCTTTACCCTTGTTTCCTTGTTTGAATTTGTGGTGGTCATGTTAAGCAACATATCTTGCATTTTTATTAATAAACATTAACCCAGATCATATTGGGTGGTGTATATTTTATTAATGATCTTAAATTGTGATTAACTTTTTTTATCAGTAAAATCTTGATTAAGTAATTTGATTATTGTTGTTATATATGGGACGCTGGTAACATAACAGGGGGGGGGGGGGGGGGGGGGGGGGGAGAGAATAATTCACATAGTGGTCAGTTCTTTTTCATATACCTCTACCCTGAAAGATATAGCATTGAATAGTTTAACTCCACCAAATTTGGCAACTGACTTATATTTCCTTGTAAACATTGCTAAAAGATGAATTTTATGCAACTTTAGCATGAACAAGGTTTTTCTCCTTCTTTTAATGTCAGCCTTACAATAATCAATATTCATAAAAAGAAAATGACTCTAGTGTGAAGTTTGTGGCTGTTAGGTAGATTGTCTGTTGTATTATATTCCCTTGTCATGTTATGGAATTGACACCAAAATTCGTACAGTTTCAAATGGTTCCAGCATGCTGCACAAACATTTGTGAAAGTACCCTTCTTTGGTGCTGTATCATATCTGGCAGTTGCTGTTACTCCCTTCTGCATTGTGTTTGCTGTGTTTTGGGGAGTTTATCGCCGTGTATCATTTGCTTGGATTGGTCAAGATATTCTTGTAAGAATAGTTCTGTTATCTTTGTATTTTTTGTCAAATTTTCTTACATACCGGTAGTTCTGATTAAAATATAGAAATTTGTGATGCAATCATGAGCAATCCCCTTGCTACATATTGCACGATTTTGGAATGTTACTGGTGTAAAACTGAAAATGTTTTTAAATGAGTATGGAATATCTTTATCTGACAGTGATCAAAATGAAGACTTGAGCATACTGCTTCAGTGTTTTGCAAAATAAAGATCTAGTAAAGTAGTAAGTAAATCACTCGTTGCATTTATGTTATCTGCTAGATATGAAATCATAAACCAAGAGACTTGAGGAGAAAATACCTTTTTGATTGATTAACTGAACAACAATAGCTTTATCTCACTAGGTGAAGTCGGCTACATGGACTATACAACACCATTGGACTTGGTTAAAAGAAAAAATGATCAGATTCCTATCCTTTACTTTTTATGCAAAAGACTAGGTTGTTACCATGGACCAAACTGCTTCATGTGAATCGTTAGTGCTACATGATTGCAGATTGTTCTTGACCAATTGGTATTATTACAATGTTTCTTATTATTGTTTGCTTTTCGCTTTCATGCTTTTTCAAATTCTCTCTTGTCACTTAAGAATTTGGTTTAAGCCATGATACTTGCCCCATTTGATAAATATTGAAGTTTTTCCATTTAGGTTTTATAATAACCTGAACTCAGTTTGCTGAGTGGCAAGCTTGTAAACTTCCAAGTTCAAATAAATTGAGAAACAAACTGTTTGAGTTTTTTTTAATCGTTTATATTTCAGGGCATCACATTGATAATTACAGTTCTTCAGATTGTGAGGATACCAAATCTCAAGGTGATTATTCATACTTCAGCTTGTCTTTTGCACAATCTCCTATTTAGGTTGTTTTTTGTGTTCTTGAGAACTAATCTTGGGATGCATAAAGGGGGCCTCCATGTAAGGTTGAGAATTAATATTGTCTTTTGCACAATCTCCTATTTAGGCTGTTTTTATATTTCAGTGAAACGATTAAATATGGAACTACTGTGAATTACTGACCATTTTTATTAACAAAAAAGACACTAATTTATACATTTTTTCCACGTAAGGTTGGAACTGTTCTTCTCAGTTGTGCCTTCCTATACGACATCTTCTGGGTGTTTGTCTCTAAATGGTGGTTCCATGAGAGTGTGATGATAGTGGTGAGTGATTTCAAGGAAGATCTCCCTTAGACTATTCTTCACAAAACTTGTTTTTGATCTCATAAAACATGATGCTTTTCTTATTAAACTAATGCAACATTTTCACTTCTTTGCAGGTAGCTCGAGGTGATAGGAGTGGAGAAGATGGTATCCCTATGCTACTCAAGATACCACGTATGTTTGATCCCTGGGGTGGTTACAGCATCATTGGTTTTGGGGACATCATCTTACCAGGGCTTCTAGTAGCATTTTCACTAAGGTTGAATAAAAAATCATACATAAATAATCCTATTCATCATCTTGTACTCCTTACAAAAACATTTTGGCTTGATGAAGACAATGCTTTGTGCCTAGTTAATGGTTCATGAACTTGATTTTTCTAATGATTAACTATACAGGTATGATTGGTTGGCAAAGAAGAACCTTCGAGATGGGTACTTCTTGTGGGCAATGACTGCTTATGGTTTAGGTATGCTATGTTTGATCTGAGGGCAGTTTTCATTAAATAGAATGTTAGCAGAGTAATTTTCTTTGCAAGTGTTTGAACCTGCTTAGACTGAAAATGTGGAGGAGGTGACTATGTTTGGTCTTTACATCATATTCTTTGAATTTTGATCTGCAGGTCTCCTTATCACATACGTGGCTTTGAACTTAATGGATGGACATGGTCAACCAGCTTTGCTTTATATAGTCCCATTTACACTTGGTTAGTAAAATTATTTGACAAAACTCAATTATAGTTGAATAATAATGATTATTGTGCAAAAGGAAATATTTGGACATATTCCATTGGCTGTTGAACATGCTGAACCAATGCAAAGCTTTATCCATGTTTTTTGGTATAGATATAATTTCTTTAGTAGAGCTTTATCCATGAAAACTAGTACCTGTTTTTTAAATACTTTACTGTATTTGCAGGAACCTTTTTGTCATTGGGAAAGAAGAGAGGTGAACTCAAGGTTTTATGGACAAGAGGGGAACCAAAAATACCTTGCCCTCACATCCAAGAGAATCAATCAACAAACCAGTAATCCCCAGCAGGAATAGCATCCTAGGTGTTAGTTTACAGGAGACTTATAGCAAATCTTAGAAGACTTTGTAACATCTGTAACTTTGTCATAACCAAATTTCAGCCAAATGATATTATAGCATGTACTTAAAATCGGCACCTGAGACTTGAGATACCCCACAACTGTTGGATGTTGGAGGACCCCATGCCAAACTGTTCATTGTAAGAATAGATCTTGTTCTAAAATAGAAGATGGACTGAGGTGAGGAGATTCAAGAGATTCCACTTCCTGATTCTGGCTTTGCCTTGGGGACATGATTTTTATAGTTAGCTTTTACAACTACTTCAATGAGGCTCTGACTAAAATAATGTATTGAATCTTATGAACTGGAAAATGAAGACTGGAGAATAAGCAAACGGCAAAAAGCCAAATGACATGCATGGACAACTTTCAACTAATGGAGAGAAGACCGGAAAATGATGAATTGAAACTTATGAACTGTGAAGTTAAAGTTGGCTAAATTATATTTTGGAAGAATATTCCTTGTATGAAATTAATGATGTATCAAATATGCTTGCAGTGCTGAATCATGCTCGGTTGTCACCAGCAGCTTTAATTCCAACTTGATAGCAACACACAAAGGACTTCCAAATAATCTCTATAAAGTTCATAAAAAAAATCAGGAAGATTATTTAGTGTATTAGAATTAGCCCCATAGTCCAAAGACATGGATCTTTCATTTCTCCTCTCCAATCTTTAGATGTAATTCCAAATCATTATTAATAACTGTAAAAAATTTATACCAGCACTCAATCATGTATCTTGAAGAGAATTATCACATCTTCAAAAGGAAATCTCTTCAATGGTTTGTTAATGCAAGATTGAGTAATAGTATAATTTACACTTTTTTTTGTTTCAGTTAAAACTACATAAGTCAAAGGTACAAAGGAGCCTTTAAATCAAAACTTAAAAAAAGAACAAACTAAAAGAAAATTCACAAGAAAAATATAATCCACACAAGCTCAGAACCCTTTTTATTTCTTTCCTACAAGTACATGAGAAAGCCCCCAGCAACAAATAGCATCAGAGCTAAACACCAACAATGAACCACAAAGAATAAATTTAAACAGTAGGGAAAAAAACAAAAAAACTGACATGCAACAATTCTTTAGCATGTATCTCTCAAAATTGTTCAAGCCACTGGTCATCTGGGTAGGCTTGCAATCTTTTACGCATTCATTTCCAGTCCATCCAAGTCAAGTCCTGAACAAAAAAAGATGTTTATTGAGCTCCAGATCACAGTGAAAATGACTAAAATGAAATGAATAATTGCCATTTTGAGCATATGCTATACCAAAAATAGGGAAGCCAAGAAAGTGATTTATTACTAAATTGCACACTGAATATATTCAAGCAAATGTAATTTTTACTTTGCACAACAGGCATTCTAACAGATTAACTTGTATAAGATAAATAACAAGTGGAAACAAATTTGAATAAATAATAAAAGGAGAACGCCAATAACATGTCATCAACTCTAGCAGACCAAAATGCAGAAGCAGCAGAAACCTAGAATGAGGAAGAACAAATTTTAAAAGGAAGGGAATTGAATGGCAGGAAAATCTATTATACAAATAAGTTTTTCAGTAAGAGGGAGAGAGAAAGAACCAGAGTATTTTAGAAAAATTGTAAGTTCAGCTAACAAGCATATAATGGATAAGTAAAATCACTCAACACAAGGAAAAAACATACAAGCATTTCGCCTCAGAAAACTATTTCCGTTGGGAGTAAAAAGCATCGTCTTCCTTTCTTGTCCTGAAGATAAAAGTTCTTGCATCCTCTCTGGCCAGTCAGAATTCAATCGGCGGGCAAAATCTTCCACTTCCCTGTGTCAAATGGTACCAAGCACATAAGATTTTCTGTTCATCATCTTAATAGTACATTTATATAACCATTACTAAGCAAAAAGATTTGGAAAATATCATCATAAAAGCACATTTATATAACATCACCATAAACATCTCTTTTTACATCAAATAATGTTTTTTTTAACCCAAAATAATGAGGAAAAAACAACGGAAGACAATTAATTCAAGAAGGGTATCTGTCAGTTTCTACACAGTACATGTGTACTAATTTTGTTTCAACACCTGGCAGATTTGTACAGCTGTAAATAACTTGGAATGTTAGTTATAGTTGTAGTTAGTTATGCAGTTGTAACTGAAGGTGCTGTCATCAGAAAATATATATATACATACATACATATATATATATATATATATATGTGTATTTATCTGAAACTCAATTAATTGTAACAATAGTCAACACATTTAGAAATAAAACTTCACACTCTTTGAAAATTTCTCTCTTCAGTTTCTATTTCCCCCATTTCAATTGTAAATCTGTTTCTATTTTTGTTGTAAATAATAATGTTTACGCTGCTGTAACCGTCCATTCTTCTAGAACACATTGACTACCTTCCTTTTCTTCTAGAACTTATAATTCACCACCTGCATTAGTATATAATGATTTGTGGTGACCTGCTCTATTATCCCTCCAACAAATTTCGGTATTGTTACTTTTGTTGATGCTTAATCTAGATTCACTTTTATCTACCTACTCAAAAACGAGTCAGAAACCTTCACTTTTCAACAATTTAAATCCATGGCTGAAACACTGTTTAATGGCAAACTTAAACCTCTTCAAACTGATTGGGGAGGGGAGTTTCGACCACCACCGAGTTTTTGAATGACTAAGGCATTATACATAGGCTCATCTTCCCTCACACACAATACCCAAATGAAGTAGAAAGAAAACAAAGGCATATTGTCAAATTTGGTCTTTCCCTACTCAGTCATGCTTCTTTGCCCTTAAAATTCTGGGGTCATGCCTTTATCACTTCAGTTTTCTTAATCAATAGACTTCCCCACTGTATCAATTAACTTTGCAGTTCCTTATACACAATTGTTCAACCAAATGCTAGATTACTCATTCCCAAGAGTCTTTGGGTGTGCTTGTTTCCCTCTTCTCAGACCTTATAATATTCACAAATTCAATTTCAAATCCCATGAATGTATCTTTTTAGGATATTATACCTCTCACAACGACTACAAATGCTTAGCTCCTGCTGGTAAACTTGTTTCCAAAGATTTCATCTTCAATGAAATTTAATTTCCATACAAAAAACTCTTCTTACCTGATTCTTCTACTTGTATCCCTGTCCCTCAACTTATTCCAGCTACAGTTCCACCGGTGTACTAGTTTTGTTTCAATAGCTGACAGATTCGTACAGCTTTAATACAGTTAGAATAGGCAGTTGTAAGTTGTAACCGACTCTGGGTACTGTCATCAGCATATATATAGCTGATATCTGAAACTGAAATTTTGATTACAACAATAATCAACACATTTAGGAATAAAACTTTACACTCTTCTCCGAAATTCTCTCTCTCTTCTAATAATTAACATGTCTAACACTGCACTTAGGTTAGTCCAAGTTAGTAAGAGTAAGGTTAGTTAGAAGCTACAGGCTTGAATCCTTGTAAACCAACAAGAGAAAATGTAATGAACTTGGGACATACTAGAAGCAAAACCAAAGGGGCAATTCAATTATCATCACAAATATTGCCAAAGACTTGTAAAGAAAAAGGGACAAATATTACTAGTCACCCTAAGCAAATTAGCAATTCTTATAGACTCGTACCATTATGTATGTTGACCAATGTTAAAATGAACAGGAAGTTATTAAAGTATTAGATTAAAAAATTTCTAGAATATAGGTACATGGTCAAAACCAATTGCATTACCCATCTAAAAGTTTTACAATATTCAGGATCATGAGAAATTAATAGCTAGAATGAGATATAGGATACAAAATATTACTAAATTTATCATTCTCCAAAAAGGTGTGAAATCCATTAAATTAGCATTGCCATGTCTCCCTCTCTTGATAAACACAAGTACGCAAGCACTTCATGCCATATTCAACCAGCAATAGATGACTCAAAAAGTACAATTTGTAGAAGGATAGAATTCAATCATTCTGATGCCTTGTCCTCTGCATATGCTATACTCCACATAAAATATATTCACCAATGCTACTGATCACTAATGAGAAGAAAAGCTAGTGATCTGCCACTGCAACTATGCTAAAGATAATGATAGCCATCCACAAAAAATAAAAATTAGATTTTAGAAACAGCATAGTGTAAACAATATAATTAGTGTGTATTTGGTTCAAGCCTATTTGGAGAAATAATTGTTTTCTTTTCACAATTTCCTGAGTTTTAAAAAGAATAATTATTTCTCCTGAAAAAGCATTACCAAACATGCATTTAGAATGTAGCCCAACCTGTCAATTTTTTCCTTTAGCGCAGGATCAATCCCATCATCTATATCTCCATCATCGTACTCTCTATGAGCAAAAACATCTTCTGTATGTGAATTTGAGGTCTCAGGAATTCTATCAGCTTCAGCACTTCGGTGTCTGATATTTTGACCATTTACTTCCTATCACAAGATAAAAAATGCAACACTTACATCTTGTATGATAAATAATTGACTTTTTTCATTTAAAAAAAAAAAAGCAGAACAGAATATTTAGAACAACCTTGTTCACTTCTGAAGCTTCCTTCAGAGAAGAGTTCTTCTGTTGTTGCTCTTTTTTTCTTCTATTTTTCTTTTTATTCTTAGAAGTTTTAACTTCTTTTGGATCTTTGACAAAATTCTTCACCATTAGTTAGGCATTCAAGGGAATTAAACTAGAAAATAAATTCAAAAAGATACAGCTCACAATATTTCTACCCAAAAGAATTATAAAACAGTTCTAGAATGAGACGAGTAAAAGCTATAAGGCATGAGTGACAAGGATTATCAAGAACCATGCTATAGACGTAATGGCATACTAGGAACTAGGAAGTGATGCCATACATTTGTCATGTTATGACCAATGGTCAATTGTAAAGTTCTCAATCCTCATCATCATTAATATCTTATTCCCTGTTATGTAATTTATGGTAAATAACACTAACCACCCTTGAGTTTTATCCAATCAACACCAATTAAATCCTATTTTTCCTTCAAAATTGCACCCCCCCCCCCCCCCCCCCCCC
>CM023958.1:34239938-34321375 GCA_013407115.1 Glycine latifolia
TATAGACATACTGACATACTAGGCAGTGATGCCATACATTTGTCATGCTATGACCAATGGTAAATTGTAAAGTTCTCAATCCTCATCATCATTAATACTTCCCTGTTATATAATTTATGGTAAATAACACTAACCACCTTGTTTTATCAAATCAACACTAACTAAACCCTATTTTTCCTTAAAAATTGTACTCCACCCCAATGAGTAAACAGCATCAAACACTTGTTACTCTCTGTTAATAGGAAATAGATATTAGCACTGGCTTTGGCAGTGCTACTTCAATTCAATGAGTAATATTGAGGAGACTAGGGATAATATATCTACTACAAATAATGGTTCTTTAGACACACTATCATCTTTAATTATAAAGCACCCATGTTCGATATTTATCTAATTGACTGTATACTAAATCAACCACTAGGCTCATCAGTAGGTTTAGCAGAACAATTTCATGTGGTTCACAGATAATATAAGATAGAAAGACTTCAAATAGGGATGAGCCGATATATTTCACCAATCTACAGAAGAAGCAGGAAGTAAACTCAAGAAAAAACAGGGATAAAAATGCTTTACCTCCATCATTTCCATTAATAAAAGACAAAAGGTCATCAACTGAACGTTCATCTACATGCTCTTCTTCAACTTCAACATTCTGAAAAATGCAAGGGATCCATTCTCTTGTTAAATTCAACAATCTACAATTTAGGACATGAGAAGAGATAAACATCTCTTGGCAGCAAAAGTTCAATTTAATTAGGAATATCTAGTTAAGAAAGGACTACATTATACAATGTGACATATACTATAATATGATAAAATAAGAAACACTGGTACCTTTAACCTCTCACGCTCTCTTAGTTCTTTCCTCTTTTTGGCATACAATCTATTCAAAAGCCTGATCCTTGGGTCATCAGTTGTGTTTTTCAATGGCTCCAACTTCTCTTCCTGGATAAAAAGAATGTGTGAAAAAAGAGAATTGAAGATGAACAAAGAAATAATTGGCATACAGAGTTCTCACAAGCACCAGACACCTCAGTAAGATCATCAGGCAGATGAAATATCTCGCGTATCTCCTCTGGAGATTTTCCTTCAATTATCCGAGCAAGTGCACGACTTGTAAGATCAACCAATGGCTTCAACTGAAGGCTGTCAGCAGCAGATGTCAACTCACATAGCTGCTTTGTGTCCATCCTAACAAATTTCTCATCATAAGACTTCCGTTCCTATACAAAGAATAACCCCCAAGTAAGATTATCTTGACATACATTGTTGTTCAGCCATAAATTATCTTGTATAAAGATAATAACAATGTAAAAACATTAAAGAAAAAGGCAAACAGGTAGTAGAACCTTGTTTGAGCGACCTGGTAATTGATGAAAACGACAATAATCAAGAATTAAACTCAACGTCGCAGGACTGACTCGTTGAGGAAGACATATTGCACAACTCTTGGAAGATCCCATGCCTTTTTGTATTATTTCTTGACAAATCAGAGGACAATACATTGCAATTTCTTGTTCCACTTGTTGGATTGAACCATCTGATGTCTCAAGCCAGATATAAGGCTTCATCATCTGAATTTTTTGTAGATATAAAACAAATAATTTATTAGGAAAGAAGAGAAATAAACAAAAGAGACATCACAGAAAAAAAAAAAGAAAACAAAAACAACATCAAGAAACATGCATCACAGCATGCCAATCTCTCTACAGATCTATCAAACGCACTTCTCTAAAAAGACCATTGGCAGAGCATCATAAAGGAGTTAGAATTTAGAGAAACTACTTGGTCCCAAAATAACTTGCTGATGTTCCAAGAAGCTCCAACTGAATACACCAAAGAACTGCGAACTCAGAACAACACCAAAGCTTTTTGGTGTTTCTGGCAGAACCATATCCTCTATAATTAACATACTGAATACTGATCTAGTGGTACCAGTTCTTTAATAATTAATTTGAATGATAGTGAGTTCTCTGAAATAATTAACACGATGAACTTAAACCATACTAGTATCAATTAACATACAGGAACACTAATCCATGGTAATGCCAATTCCTCTAATCCCATCCCTTTAAGAGCCAAAATGAAAGACACTTCAATTCTTGTCTAATAATTAAGACTTTGAGCACATATAAAACCAAATTAATCATCTACAGTTTAAAACGAATCTCAATAACTTTTTTTGTTGTGGGGGGGGGGGGGGGGGACAATTTAATAAACATTGTGATGAGAGAATAATAACATATATTGTTCACAACAAAACTTATTCAATGATTTTTAAATTCAGAAATGTAAATATAATAACAAAGATTATTACTAATCAAGTACCAAAACATATAGAACAGGATACATCTTTTACGAATAAAGATTAAAGAACAAATTCAGCGTGACTATCCAACAAAAATGAGATAAAGAAGAAAAAGAAACCCAAAGTAGTATAACTTAATTACTTAAATAAAATTTTAACCTCTGAAATATATGGATTAAGGGGGAAAAAACTTATGATACAAAAATGTATCATACCTCAGGTTTAATAACCGCCATGTCAATTTCAGACATCTTAAACCAATTTGAAAAGTAAAATCTATTGATATTGAAAGTTTCTTTGTGATGCAGGCAATATTTGCTGAGGTGGAAATTCAATTTCAACTCCAGACAACCAGGTAATGCATCCAGCAATCAAAGGAATTTTGCAATCAGGATCAAGAAGCTCCAGCAACATTTCTCAAATGCATGGTCCATGAAAGTATTTGCAGAACAGATGTAAACTTGCAAAAGAGAAGAATGGAGAATAGTTCAGCACCTTTCAAGTTCAAAGCAACAGCTGTAAAGAACAGAACAAGAAGTCACTATGTGCAGAAAATGCCATTAAATAAATGAATACTAAGCAAACATATACTCCTACAAATTAAGGATGACAACATAGTGTTTGTGTGTCTTTTACACTACATATATTGACCATGAAAAAGTGCCACAAATGGTATATTCTCTAAAGTAATTCACACACAGAGAGGGAAAGATGCACTTATTGCCATTCAAGTCTATATATAAAATTACCAATATTTCTTTACATACTCATGTTTGAATACATGTATAATTGAAATACTAAAGAGTAAAGAGTAACGACACATTCAGCATCAAACTGAACATATTCAACATCTAAGCAAAAAGCAAATCTCGATATCCATGTGGAACGTAACATAAATAACAAAATAATCGCTACTAGTAAATTCTGAGGTGACACTGCATCATTGCCCATTCTATAGATGATGGAGAGACTACATATTTTAGTTTATTAAATATGTCATGCCCACTTGATGTACTGCTATCTTTTGGATCAAGGGAGACTTGTCAAGTGTTAACATAATTGTAAATGCACCAAACGCATACAATAATTATTTTGGTAATATACCATATTCACAAACCTGTAATAATGCATCATTATATAAATCTTTCTAAGATGTAAATTCCACATCTTTTGCTTAAATTCATGTGATGACTGTTAGTGTAAACATTAGGATATATCATCATACGTCCCTACTAAATATAAAATTCTCACCAAGCATTAAACTTATCACTTGTAGGCGATAGAACCACAGCATTTCAAAGAGGATTAGGGATAAAAAACAGTATAACTCCTTATCTCTACTACAGTCATTTATGTTAATTACTCTATAATTGATAAATCATATCTTGCACTTGCAGAGTTTAAACCAATAGTTCTCTCTTCATCAACAGGTGGAGAATATGCCAACATGCAAATAACAATCATGATTTTAGCAAAATAACAGCCCTATTTTCATTTAGGCTCTTTTGAACAACTCATCAAATACTGCATTCTAAGCTATTTTCTTTTTGTACCGGAAATATCCTTGTAAATTTCGTAGTTTCATAACAAAAAATTCTTAATATTACTTTCACATTTCAAACAGGATTTTCAGATATACATTTCCAGAAATTAGCAAGCCACCCTCCACCCTCTCAGCAATTATCAAAAAAGAAACTTCTTTTGTAAGTATTGCAGAACACTGAAGCACGCCACCCTTAAAAAATTTCCCCTTGTTTAAAAAATCTACACAGACTTACAAGTACAAATTTTGTTTTCCCTTATCTAAAAAAACTTACACCAATCCGACTCACAAGCACCAAACTTCCATTTTCACTAAGCATTATCCAATGACATTACATTAATTCTCACACATTAAAACTGAGTTGTAGCCACTCAAAAGTAAACCAAAAGCACTTCCCCATCACACCAAGAATTCCCATTCCCATAACACTACAATCACCCCTCTCAAATAGAAGTAATTGCATAGTAAACAACAACCCGAACTTCATCATTTCTATTGCAAGACAGCAACCACTAGCATCACCATCTTTGCTTATAACATCATTTCCAGAAACCAAAACAAAAAAAATTAACCCAACAACTACTAAAACAGCAACATAGAAAGGTTATATGGTGGGACGAAAAAACACATTTTGAAAACAACCCACCATTGTTTACCACGTCCTAATGTTAGAAATGCACTAGGATGTAGCAAAAGGAAAATGGGAAACGTTTTCTTGCATTGAAATAGAGCAAGCCAATACATGTGTTAGAGAGAGAGAGAGCGAAGGAGAAGAAGAAGAAGAAGAAGAAGAAGAGAGGATTGAGTACCTGTGAAGAGAAAGGGGTTTGCTTTGAAATGGAGGGAATTGGCGGTTGTCGGCGATGGACAGAAATGGATAGATAGAATGGAAGAGAGAGAGAGAACAGAGAGACAGAACGAAAAGATTTTGATTTCGGATGGAAAATGGAAGTGGAAACGAGAATGAAGAGGTTTATTTTTTTACTTTTTTTTTGTAATAAAAATATAAGAAGAAAAAAAAGTAAAAAAATAGAAAATTTCAGTTTGGTTTAATGGATTGGTAAACGACGCCGTATAATTGTGTGCCGTTTTGGTGTTTTTTTTGGAGTAAGTTAGCCTTGTAATATTCAACCTCAAAGAGTTGAGCTGACCAATAAAATTGGGCTCTTACTTCTTTCACCCAATATTGTTGCTTCCAACATCCTTTCTGGAATGTTTTTTTTTTTTTTTTAATTTTTGGATTGGTCACTTCGGAAGCCAAAAAAAGGGATGCATTCTAGAATGTAATTGTGCATTTCAGAATGTAATTGTACATTCTAGAAGCCAAAATGGGGTGCAGGAAACAACTTGGAGGTACAGGAAGCAACAGCCTGAAATTTGGTTTGGTGATTCGTGCAACTAATTCTATAGAAACAGGGTAAAAGTGACTGGTAAAATGGAATTTTGAATAGGGATGATAAAAGGATTAAATTTGATGGTTCACCTAATTAGACCAAATGGCTTGGGTTTTAAAATTGAGAAATATCATTTTTATAGTACTAAATCGTAGAATAAAGGAAGATTGACTTGTTTTATTGATCTAAATATCTTAAGATAAATTTGAGTTAAGCCCATTCATAAATCTATTCAAACTTATGTGGCCACATCAATCTCATTAAAGAAAAGTGAGAACAACATGTCTCAAACTTACTTAAATTCATAAAGTTGCTTTATAACCTTATAAACTTTTTCAACTAGCTTCAGGGTCAAACTAATAAATAATCTCTCGTGACGAGTTGTATTACAATGAAGAATTATATCATCTTTATTAAGAACCAATGGGTGACAATATTACAATTGTCCAATGGATTCGATCTTATGAGTATATTCAGCATAATTTTTATATACTAGGTTACTTAAAAAAATAATTCATTCATATCCTTGGTGGATATGGCATGACTTAAATTATTATTTATTCAAATTCAAGTTGGATCAAACATTGGTTAGAGAAAAGAATGAAATTGGGTATATTTGTGACTTCATTCGGTTGAAATTGGGTCAGCCTTGTCTGATTAATTCGACAAAAATTAGTTCGAACCAAATTTATCCACAAAATTAATAAGTAAGCATAATGGTCAATAACAATTAACAAGCATAAAATGGTATCAAGTCTAACTAAATAATAATCTAATATCAAATATAAATCTTGCAACTATTTAATAAACAATCAATTAATTAATTTTAAAAAAACATTATGTTATGTGGGTTAAACAGGTTGTCCTCTGAACCCCACGAATTAAAACCCATATAAACTGTGGATTAAACAAGATAAACTCTTAAAGTTCACATTTATATGAGCTAGATTTTACTAGGCACAAACTCGTATAGGTTGTGGATTAAATTGTTCAATTTATGAACCACAACTCATATATCCATCTCACATGAGTTTTATGAAGACATGTAACCAATGACAAACTTTAGTGACATCGTCGATACACAAAATGAATCATTGATGTCACAATATTGACAATCCATAACACGATCAAAATTGTGAATAAATTATGGAATTAATGAACAATTGAAACACTAACTCCAAGCACCTAAGAACTAACAAATGAATGAAACCCATACTAATACAATTAAGGGTTATATCTATATTATTTTTTACTAAAATAACTAATTGAATTCATGAAAATCTAATTGAATAAGTGTAGATCAGAAAATCAAACACTAGATATCATCTGCATATAACTTTTGGAATAATAACCAAATGATTACTTTGGGAAAGATTAATAGAATAGATACTCTTAGAAGACACCACAATTTCCGCCCTTAAATGTCGATAGAAATTTTAATAGAATTATTTGACATCAAAATACAATGAAACGAATACGCAGATGATTCTGGTCACTTTCAGAAAAAAAGGAGGGAGAGTAGTTGGTAAATGTTATATTTATAGTCAAATAAAGGCATATTTGTATGAAAAATAATATTTTATATCATTAGAAAAAAATAAAGGTAATTAATTTTGAAACTTTTTTTTCATATTAGTTACTTCAAACAATGATTCTAGTTATATTAGGATTTTGCTTGAAACTTAATTTAGTATAAACTTGATAAGTTAAAAACTAAGTGGTTTTTAAACTTAGTTGCACTTAAAATTGTATATATTAAAGATTTAATTGTGTTTATAGTCTCTAAAATTTAGGTAAATTTATTTTCAATCCCTTAAACTAAAAAATAGCTCCTAAATAATATCATAAATTTTGTTTTTAGACCCTAAAGATGTTAATGAAATCACTGATATATCTAATGAAAGACACATCACGGATTATCACATGAATTTATGAATTTTAATATGACACGTGAATATCATTAAATATTTGTTTGATCCCTTAAATTTGGATCAAATTTTTTTTGGCCCCCAAATTTAAAAGTGATTTTTGCGTCCCTTAAATTTAAAAATAATTTGCCTAGTTCCCCTGAATTTAAAACTTATTTTTTAATCCCCTAAGTTTGAAATAACTTATTTTTGTTCTCAAAGTTGACCTTAAAAAATCTATTGACATGGTTAACAATGTGTTTTCTGGCGGTTTTATAAATATGCTAGCATTTTGGGTCTTCAACTGTCTTTTACATAGTTTCATACTGATTTATACAATGTTGTTTTGTTTTTTGGGTTTAGATCTTACTGGCATATGGGCAGACAAACTTGGTGGGAAGCTAGTGGTAGGATTTGGAGTTGTATGGTGGTCAATGGCAACAGTTTTAATACCTATTGCAGCAAGAATTGGGCTCCCTTGTTTGCTTATTATGCGTGCCTTTATGGGGATTAGTGAGGTTGATCTATATTATACATCTATAATACCTGTCTACTTCTATGGTTTCATCAACCTAGGTTTGGTAACTAAGTTCATATGGTCACTTATCCAGCCATCTATTCTTATTCTGATGCAAAACCAATCATCAGCTTTGGAAAAGGATAAATGAAAAGAAAGAACCAAGAATGGAGGGCTGAATTGAGTTTTTCTTCCTTTTTCAAAATTTTGAAAATCCTTTTATAAAGACAAAAGATGAGTTTCGAAAGCACTATAGAACAAGTGTCCGAGTGTGTAAGACAATAGGTTTTTTAAAAAAAAAACACTTAAAAATGTTTCAAAAACTTTTCATAAAATGTTTTCTTTTAAAGAAATTTCAAATCAAGATTCTCACAAGTTTCAAAACGCCTTGGATGACAAACACTTCAGCTTGATATGACACTAGGATGTACAGATGCTGAGATGCTTGAGTCTTTGATCTATCAGATGCTTTATAAGAATGCTTTTGACATTCTCTACGAACTACATATTAGCTATTCATAAAATTCATCCAATTCTTAATGCTTTGTTTCTCATCAAAATTTTGGAGTTTCAATTGTCTAGGCTCTAACAAGATTTATTATGAACTTTAGGTAGATAAGATTGCTTGCTACTATTTATCTGGTAAGCAAGAAGAAAAAACTTAGAAAACCAACCTGGAATGAACTTTTTCTCCTTTAAAACTGGCAGGGAAAGTGATGCACAAGGATACTTAATTTAGCCAACATGGCCAAACCTTCCTTCATAATTTATACTCCCTCCACCCCCCAAAATTAAGCTGTGTGTGTCAAATAATACAATCAAATGGATGATATTTTCTTATATGAATGATCTCATGTTCAAATTCTATGCAGATTATAGACATGAATATGATTTAGCCCCAAATTAAGCTGATTCTTCTTTGTTTTCAGGGTGTTGCCATGCCAGCTATGAATAATATGCTTTCCAAGTGGATTCCAGTTTCAGAGAGAAGTAGATCACTTGCCCTAGTATACAGTGGCATGCACCTTGGTTCTGTGGTTGGCTTGGCATTCTCACCATTGCTAATTCTCAAAATTTTTAGGTGGCCATCAGTGTTTTACTCTTTTGGATCCCTTGAAAATAATTGGTTTGCCTTGTGGTTGAGAAAAGTAAGTCAGCTTTAATTTAATTTCAATGAAATCTACTTCATGTGTCCTTTCCCAATGGAAAAATGTTGAGAGGAGGAAACAAAGCACCTTCTCCCTGAAAACCCATGTTTTATGTGCAGATTAATTAAGGGTCAGTCTCAATTGCATAGTAATGACTTCAATTTTATCAGTATGCAAGTTTATTTTCAACAATCAATGATCCATTGACTCATTTCCTTACAATTGTTCATGAAATTTCTAAAAGGGAGGGATACTCCTTAGTTCCCTGTGTAGCATGTTGACTCATTTCCTTTCTTCTCTGATGGGCTCTTGCAGGCATATAGCTCCCCAAAAGATGACCCTAATCTTGGGGTAGAGGAGAAAAGGCTCATATTGGAAGGCAATTTATCAAATGCACCTGTTTCTTCCATTCCTTGGAAATTGATTTTATCAAAGGCACCTGTTTGGGCTCTTATAATCTCCCACTTCTGTCACAATTGAGGGACATTTATTCTTCTAACCTGGATGCCTACTTAATACAATCAGGTATTAACCCTTTTTTTGATAAATTTTTACTAGTATACATAAATGCTTTTTATTATACACGTCTATCACTTTCTATAGTTGCATGCATCTTAGCAATGAGCTCATAGTATTTAGTACATTACAGTTCCCCAATTAGTCCATTGAATGAATAGACTAACGGATCATTTTCTCAGGTATCTTTGCTAACATTGGTGGCTGGATTGCTGACAACTAGTGCGAAACGGCATCTCCATGAAAGTTGTTCGAAAGGCAAGTAAGAAAGTCACTGCTCTTGTAGCTGAAATTTTGTCATGCACGGTTAACTTCCATACAAATGATGTTCTCAATGGAATGTCTTTTTTCCTCAAATAATAGTACTGTGGCATTCATTCATTTCAGTACTCAATAGAAGGAAATATTTTGCATTTATTCCACTCTTCAAAATGATTCTGCTTTTAATACTTTTGAGCTTGCAGATCATGCAATCAATCGGGTTTTTGGGTCTCAGCCTTTTTTCTTTCACAGCTGAGCCATGTCAGAAGTACCTGCCATGGCTGTATTGTGCATGACGGGTAGTCATGTTTGAGCTTGAACAACATATATTTCTGAGTTTGAATTTGCGCTATTTTTGAACTTTTTTTTTAAAGCATTAGCACCTCTACAAAATGTTTCCATATGTTCTAAATATATGCAGAGTTACCTTAATTTAACCATAATCGGTTATTTTTCTTGACAGGGATTTGATGCATTCTCACAATCTGGTCTGTATTCCAATCACCAAGACATTGGACCACGCTATGCTGTGAGCATTGGTTTCCTAATTTACATGTACCATGACTAATAAACTGTAAAATATGAGCTTAAAAGTGTTCAATACTGATAGTAAAGAGAATATAGTACAACACACTTTGCTTGAATTTTTCTTCTTTACACTCATAAATTAATATGTCTCAGAATATTCATGAGTTTCAATGTCAGGGTGTATTGCTTGGACTATCGAATACCGCAGGAGTGCTTGCCGTGTCTATGGTACAGCTGCAACTGGTTTCATAGTCCAGCGAGGTCTGAGAGTTTCCCTCTTCATGTTGGAGTTTACTTTTATTTTGCAATTTTTGTCTTGGTTTTCAAGGTTGCTTTTGCATTGTACATAGTAGGCACATTGGTGTGGAATATATTTTCAACTGGGGAGAAAGTTCTTGACTGAAGATGACATGTCAAGGAAGATGCAGCCTTTATAACCATGGAAATATAGAAACAGATGGAACACTAATCAGATGACCAAACATGTATTGGAAGATTAAACCCTCGAAAAGTAATAAAGAGACACCATGGAAGTTTTCACCATAAACCATGGCCTTTATAAAACAGTGTCTCCAAGAAATCTTGGATTAATTTTGTACCTTTTCCCCAACAATACTCCTCTAAAGTGAGTTTGTCTCTAAGAAGAGATAGTAAAAGTGTATCTACCCTTGGATTTTAGTAAGTTAAGCTTACAATACACTTTAAATTAATATTAGACACATTTTCTTGCTTACTTTATAGCCAAACTCACTTTACTGGGCTTTTCCCCTTTTGCCCATGCCTTTGTTCCATGAACTTAAGTGCTTTCTGTATAGAAAGTGGATGGGCAGTTTCCTCCTGTAAAACTTTATCTAAGCATGCACAAGCTCAAGCTCAATATACATGTTATTTGAGAACACTACCTCATGACACCTGGATGGAAATTAGATTATTCAGCTATTTTATTAGATCTCTCTAACAAGGACATTTGTATCTTTATCATTTTCTTTGATCAATATTTTAAAAAATAACTGGCCATTTAACTAATAAAAACACTAATTAATGATTTATTGATCTAGTTATAATTGAGTTTATGATGGAATCAAAATTAAGCGTATATTTTGTCATGAATAATTTATTAAATTACAAATTAACAATATTATAAAATAATGATATATATGCATAATCATATAACAATATCTTAAAGTTTATCCATCGACATAATATCCATAATATTACAATAATTTAGACACAATATTAAATATATAAATAAAAATGCTAACATTATCATTAATAACCATTATTGGAATAGCTGTAAAAATGCTCTACTCTATGTAGAGAGCTTGAGTTTGATTACAATTGTGCAATTTGTTTAATTTGAACCGATTCAATTGAAAGTCACAATCTGACCAGCTTTTCAGCCTAACAGTTTAGATAGTTTAAGTTGATTAGTAGATGGTTCAGCTCATGATCAGACCAGTCTCACTAATTGGTTTCCGAATACTACAACATGTGCATCTTTCATCATAACGCATATAAACACATGCAAGAATTTTCCAACTGATAAATTTTACAATACTTGCCAACTATAAAGATGTCAACAATAAACACTGATTTCAAAGATTAAGGATCTACTTAGTTCTTAATACGTTATGATGTATTCAAATCCAAGTAAAAATGTTATCGAAAGTCTACAACTCAACATTAAACCAGCAAGATATGCAGAAAGTACTGTCTATTCCCCCACATTAAACATCATCAAACCTGGGGCATTCCTTTTAGGACATCAACGGTGTTAACACAAATTTTGTGTCGTATTACAATTTTATATCAGCTAAGAGCATGATAATTTCAGGATCTTTACCACTTACAATCCACAATACTAAAAAGCTTCTTGGAGAAATGTTTAAGACATGGAGTAATAAACCAAATCCTAATAACTCCATTGTCCATCCAGCTCATGAACTGTCATGGTCACAATTATCCATTTTATACCATTGGTTTGGCTTCAAGCATTCATTGGGGATTCCAGCCGTTTCATGTTGATAACAGTAGGGCACAGTAGAGGTTTATACACTCTTGGCAGATATATCCCAGACAAAAGTTGCCATCCAAGCTTTGAGATGCGGCGATGTCAAAGATTACTAACTTCTATACAAATACTTTGATAATGGGAACTTTAAGCTCCTTGCAACCTGCTTAACAAAAATTGAAAGCATTATTCTTTGTTTTATGTATATTTTGAATCTCCTTACATAAACAATAACAGAATTTTGAGGGTGTTAGGTGAGACAAAGATGTCACCTTCAGAGCAAGGTCTTCAGATATGGTTGTTCGATACCGGGTTGAGCCTTCAATGGGACAGCTCCTTCCTTTGAATATAAAATTAGCATTGCAGAGACTGGATAGCTGTAAAAGAACATCAGACATCAGTCCACCATTGCCACCTTCAACTCCTAATCCATCATTATTTTGCTCCTGCTCGTCAGATGGTTCTTCTGCAACTGATACAAGGCATTGAAAGATGGCTAACAACCTCTCCAATGGGAAAGTTCCAGGTCCTTTCATTAGTAGTTCCTGTTCTAAAGTTTCCTTCCGTTCCTGTGCTTTCTCAGAGGGCCTAAACATGAAAAAACACAACTCAGACATGAAACAAAAGCAAAAATATACTATGGGCACAAAGCTAACTTTTAACATCAACTACAAATGAATAACATCCAATCAGACAATAGTTAGAATTTTAATTCCTACAAAGATAATAATGAAAAGGAAAATAAGTAGGGGGAACAACTTCGCAATGATAAAGAGTATGCAGAATCCAGAGTAATAAGTCTAAGAAACAAAAATCATATGCTACTTTGCCGTCAGAAGAACACATTTTTATCAAATCATCATACTTACTTCCTCTTTCGCTTCCGATTATCAGAACCACCTTTGGAATCAAAAAGTGAAGCATCAAGTGTTGCTGGGTTTCTGGAGGCAAGGAATGCTGAAATCAGAAGATACTTTGCACTAGTAGATACATGAAAATCAAGACTGCCAAGTTCTTCAGATTGCTCCAATCTCTTAAGAGTTCCCTTCCGCTTTTCCTCTTTATGGGTTTTAACTTCAGTTGAAGAAAGAGATGACACCTTAAATATCTCATTCAAAGAGGAGGCAATACAAGGGTTGATATGAGCAAGCAGCCTTCGCTTCATTTCTTGATTAGGAGCAACTCCCTTTCCCTTAGCACTTAAAGGTTCACAATACTTTTCATATAGTGGCTTTAAGGCAGCAGATAAATGATCAATCTGCTTAGTGATTCCACAGAAAGACTTCAGAGATACACTGCAAGAAAAGACATAAAAGTCTTCACTATATGAGATCATGTAAAGCTGAGAATGGAGAGTAATATAGGGATAAAATATCTTACTCCAGAAATGAGGAATATAGCTTCTGGTTCACTTGGTTTCTCAATAATATTTGACGAAGATCTTCTTCTGTGTAATCAGGAAAGTAAATGGGGATAGGCTCCACATAACCCATGTTAGAGTAAAAGGTATCTGGAGAAGTACTGCTGATAAAAATCAAACCCACCTCAGGCATATTTAGCAGATCGTAGAGATTAAACAGCAAGGGCAATATAGTTGAACTCTTATCCCACTCCCTAACAAGCTGAAAATTGTCAAACACCAAATAGATCATATTTCCAATTTTCCCTTGTGTCATGTCATTTGAGATCAACTTCTCTGACTTCTTCAGATTATTTATAACATTGGTCAATGCTTCTCGAAGAAAATTGACAAACTCAGATGGTCTTTCACAGCGTTTTGCATTTGAATAACCATTGGCAGCATTTTTTCTATGGAGAAGTAGCTGATTTAGAATAGATTCAAACAAGATGTTCTGGTTATAACATGTCCTACAACTAGAATAAACAATAGGCCTGTTTAGATGCCTGAATAATTGAAGAATGATACTGGTTTTTCCAGTAGAAGAACTTCCATATACAAACAAAGGAAGGATTGGTGAATTCAAAGGTCCCAAATGACGCACGACCTCAAGAATCTGGCTACTTCTACCAGGAAAGCTAGAAATTATGTCATTTAGGCTGATGGGATCTCCTCCAACTAAAAGGTCATTAATTGTTAGAGGTTCAAGGCTAGTTACTTTTGCTGCAGCTACATTATTTGAAGTGGATGCAGAAGATGAAGCTGAAGACCTGGTCATTCTTCTGGGGAATTGTGTGGTTTTGTCTTCACCCATTATTTCAGCTGCTGAAGATCCTTAAATTCTGATCAATGAGGGAAGGATAAAGCAATGAGTAGGAATGCCAATTGTTGGTTGTAGAGCAGATTATACCAACCATACAATGGTGACCCAAAACCCAACCCAATATCATAAAGAAAAAAATCCAACATGACATAAATATAAGAAGTCCATATTCATATTATTATCATTTATTCAGTCATACCAAATTAGCACTTCATACATCAGAAAATCACAACCACCCTTCCTATCCCTCCCAAAGAAAACAAATTCAATGCAATCTTAGAGGATCCTCAATCCTCCATTTCAGTGGCATCAATTAACGTAAGTACATTATCCAATCCATGAAAACTCAAGTAAATATAAAAAAATTGACTATAATCTATAATCACTATACTGACCAAATTCATATAAAACATCAATGCTAGACAATAAAGAATTTTCCTAAAATGAAATAGAAGTTCAGTGATATCTAGCTAAAACAAAAACTGAAAATAGAATGTGAAAATGACATTAAGTTGGTTCAATGACATTGAGATTTCATGTCCCAATGGGGAAAATAAACAAAACCTATAGATCCAAATTGAAAATATTCAGAGAATATCTGAAACAAATTTAAGGAACCCTGTCATACACAGAAGAACACATCCACTCTCTTACATTGTTCTATAAAATATCTGAAACAAATAACTACTATTCCCTCATAATGAAACCGTTGGGTGACAACACAATAATCAAGTTTAGACAGAGGAAAACCCAGAAGACAAAACAGAAGCAATGTTGCCAAGAAAATCAATCTCTGACCTGATACCCAATTCAAAGCTATTAACAGTTGAGAACCTAAGTAATGAAATGCAATGAAATAGAGTTTTTTTCTCTCTAAGAGGGCAATTTTCTAACCAAAAAACACATGTGATAAATTGGGCATTATTCATTTGAAGGGTAATTTCAATCACAAGGATTGGGGTCATTTTAACTCCTAGTTTTTCAGACCCACTTTCAAAAACCTGAACTTTGCATGGCTAATTACCGCCCCCCCCCCCCCCCCCCAAAAAAAAAGTGTTGAGATTTCACATCCAAGTGGAGAAAATAAATAAAATCCATAGACCCAAATTGAAAAACAATAGCAACACTTGATGAGAAACACAAGATGCAGCAAAATCTGCAACCGTAGAGAACGGAGAAAAGGGTTAGAGAGAGAGAGAGAGATTACCTTATTGGTGAGAGTGGGATGGGTGAAGAGAAAAGAGAGAAGGCAAAGTTTTTTTAAGTGTGGGTTTGGGTTGCACAGTGAATAGTGATGGCGCCAAAACCAATCGACGCGACCCGGGAAAAAACTTACCTAAGTTTTCTTGCGACTGCTCATCTTTTGTTTTTTGTTTTCTCCCTAAAATCAGATTACATTTATTAATTGGAGAAATTGCGAGTTGTGGGGCGTCTCATGTTTTACATCACATTGGCAAAAATGTTTCATGAATGTGTATAATATTATGTTTTGAAAATTAATTATAAACATTTAATTTCAGTTTACAATAATTATTAGAGATGTTTATGACGAGATTTAATTTAACTTTTATAAAAAAAATACCTAAATCAAACATAAAAATCATATTTGATTTAATTTTAATTTAACATAAAATCCAAATATATTTGATTCAATTTGATTTAATTTTAATTTAACATAAAATCCAAATCAAACCAACTTTCTATGGTTTAGTTTTGATTGATTTTTACAATTTCTTTATTATGAAATCGTTGAACAAAGATACCCTGTAGTCAACAAAAAAACCTGTATAATTGCTGCCATATTCATATTTTCAACTTGTTGCCATTTTCATAAATAAATTACATAATGTCATAGTTAAAAACTGTAATACAAACTTGCTGCCATGTTTTGAAAATAAATTACATAATGCATTGAGGCGAGAGGGTAAAAATTTGTTGGGAAAAATCGGTGCAACGATTGTACCCTATAAAGATGGGTTATCGTCAACCCTCAAAATGTGTGGAATCTCTCACGCACTCAAATGTCAAACGGTGGAATATCTCACGCTCCCTCAATTGTCAAATCTAAGTCTAACCTAATTACACCCTCAACTAATGTATTTATAATGGTAAATTAGGTTTAGGATATTAAATCCCTCAAATGGGCTTGGGCCAACACTGAAGGAGTAAAGTCCAACAATTCTCCCCCTACGACTTTAATGTGGCAAATCAAATACAACCCGGCATCTTCAATGTAATAGATTCAACTCAGCCCAGCATCTTCAACTCTTCAAAACAACCCGGCTTCTCGATCGAGCGGGTTTGACACAACTCGTCAATGTGACGAGTGTGTCATCAACCCGACCTCTTCAATGAGACGGGTTCACCAAACCGGCACCTTCACAACAATCTTCAAACTTCATTGCTGATATCGGCTTGGTCATTATGTCGAACCAATTCTGGTCAGTGTGCACTTTGGCAAGTGTGAGTTGTCCATCTTCCACCACATCCCGGATCCAGTGATATTGTACATCAATATGTTTAGTGCGGAAGTGATAAGTTGAGTTCTTGCCAGATGAATGGCGCTCTAGTTGTCACACTTCAACTCGTACTTGTCCTGTTCATGGCCGAGTTCCATGAGGAACTTCTTCATCCACAACATCTCCTTGCTTGCCTCGGTCACGACAATGTACTCGGTCTCGGTTGTCGAAAGTGTCACACACTTCTGCAAATTTGATTGCCATGAGATTGCTCCTCCAACAAATCTCATCAGATATCCGGTCGTCGACTTCCTCGAGTCGGAATCTCCCCCTAAATCAGCATTCGAGTAGCCTTGCAGTTCGGCTTCACCATCTCCAAATCGGAGGCATAACTCAGTCGTTTCTTGCAAGTACATGAAGATCCACTTCACTGCTTCACAATGCTCTTTGCCGGGGTCCAAAAGAAACCGACTCACCATTCCAACTGCAAACGCCAGGTCGGGTCTAGTGCAAACCATTGCATACATCAAACTTCCGATTGCGGATTGATACGGGATCTTCAACATCTCGTCTCTATCTTCATCAGATCTCGGACACTTCTTCTTATTTAGCTTCAAGTGCCCGGTTAAAGGGGTGCTAACTGTTTTGGCCTTGTCCATGTTGAATCTCTTTAGAATCTTCTCAACATATTTCTCTTGACTTAGCCATAGTAGCTTCTTCTTTCCATCCCGGATGATCTTGATTCCGAGAATCTGCTTTGTAAGGCTGAGGTCCTTCATCGCGAAGGACGTGCTCAATGCCTTTTTCAATCCGGCAATCTTCATCTTGTCTTGCCCTACAATCAACATATCATCAACATAAAGCAGCAGAGTCAGGGAATCATCGGTCTCATACCTCTTCACAAATACACAATGGCCGGCTTCAGTCTTCACAAACTTGTGCTCGTTCATGAAGGATTAAAATTTCTTGTACCACTGCCGAGGTACTTGTTTCAAGCCATAAAGACTCTTCTTCAACCAGCATACCATGCCGTCACAACCCGGAGCTCGGAACCCTTCAGATGCTCCATATATATCTCATTTTCCAACTCACCATGAATGAATGCGATCTTCACGTCCATCTGTTCTACCTCAAGGTCCATCGAAGCCGTCATGGCTAACACAGTCCGAACCGATGTCATCTTCACAACAGGAGAGAAGATCTCTTCAAAATCAACACCTTTCTTCTGATTGCAACCTTTCACCACAATCCGGGCTTTGTATCGCGGCTTCTGCCTGGTTCTCTTCAGGTTTGATCTTGTACACTCACTTGTTCTTCAGAGCTCGTCTTCCTTTAGGAAACTCGGTCAACTCATAAGTCATGTTCTCGTGCAAGGACTTCATCCCGTTCTGCATTGCCTTCAACCATTATTCTTTATCTAAGCTCGTATTGGCCTCATCATAACTCTGAGGCTCACCATCTTAGCAATGATGGCATATTAATCAGAAGAGTACCTTGTAGAAGGTCTTCTATCTCTAGTGAGGTATCTCGGTTGTTCTTCTTCAGCCGCTTGAGAACCTGGTGCATCACAATTTTCTATATCAACTTGGACCTCAGTATCTCGGTCCTCATCAGCATGCTGCTGGTCATCATTGTCTTCCTCGGGCTCTCCCCCTACTTCAACTCGAATAGGAGGGATGGGTTCTTCACGTCGGACAAGAACTCAGACTTCGGGCTTCGAGATGTCATGAATTGTCTCATCTTCATGAAATACTATATATCGACTTCTCACTATCTTCTTGTTAATCGGATCCCAAAGTCAAAACCCAAACTTGGTTTTCGGCGAACCAAGGTAGATACATTCTTTAGTATTTGCATCGAGCTTCGCCCTTTCATCTTTAGAGACATGCATGAAAGTTCGGCATCCAAACACCTTCAGGTGGTCATGGGTCACTTTCCAACCTGTCCAGACTTCTTCAGGAATGTCTCATTCAAGTGGTCTTGATGGTGACATGTTAATCAAGTCAACAATTGTTCTAACGGTCTCTCCCCAGTATGCTTTCGAAAACTCGGCATTGGATAGCATACTCCAGACCTTCTCTTCAATAGTCCGATTCATCCTCTCAGCAAGTCCATTCAACTACGGAGTCTTGGGAGGTGTCTTCTCAAGTCGGATCCTGGTTGCTCTATAGTAAGCTTCAAAGGGACCCTGGTACTCACCACCATTATCAGATCGAATCACTTTCAACTTCTTGTCAGTCTCTCTTTCCACCATAGCATGGAATTCTTTAAAACATTGGAGTACCTGGTCTTTAGTCTTCATCAAATAAACTCACACCTTGCTGGAATGATCACCAATGAAAGAAACAAAGTACTAAGCTCCTCTAAGCGATCTCTCTGACATGAAGCAAACGTCAGTATGGACGAGGTCTAGGATCTGCCTTCGTCGTCTGGGTTGATCTGGTCTCACAAATGAAACCCGGTGCTGCTTTCCAGCTAGGCAATGTGTGCAACTCTCCAACACTTGGCCCTTCAACCCGGTTAGTAGTTATTTCTTCTCCAAAATATGGAATCCTTTCTCGCTCATGTGGCCGAGGCACTTGTGCCATAGCTCCAGGCTCTGTCCATCCCAGATGGCATTGGTTTCTCCACCAATCATCTTTCCTTGCATCACATACAAAGAGCCTTCTTTCTTACCTTGGGCCACAACCAAGCTTCCCTTGTTTAGCTTCCATCTACTTTCTCCAAAGTAGTTCTCTAACCCGACATCATCTAGCTTTCCAACCGAGATCAAATTCAAACATATGTCAGGTACATGCCTCTAATCTTTCAGCGTAACCCGGCACCCTGTATTTGTGGTCAGGGTTACATCACCAACACCAACAATCCTGCTGGTCACCTGATTTCCCATCTTCACGACACCATAATCTCCCTTCTTATAAGCAGAAAAGAATCTCTCATGTGGGGTGACGTGGAACGAGGCACCAGAATCAACAATCCAAGTGCAATCATCATAGGTTATGTTCAACATTTTCTCACTAAGAAGGAATATCTCGACATTCGAGTTAGCAGCCAAAGTCGTGGTGCTCCTATCAGTTCTCTTCTTGGGAACAATCTGGTCCGGCTTCACACAGTCGTTCTGCTCATCATTTTGCAGAGCTTGACAGTCTGGTCTCTTGTGTCCCACCTTCCCACAATAGAAGCACTTCAAGTCATGCTTTGGCCTTGACTGGCCTCTGGACCTATCTCGTCTATCACGACCCCGGCTCGTGCTACGACCCCGAGAGTTAAACTTTCTTCCATTCTCAGCCACGTTAGCCTCAGACGTGCTGGTTACACCTCGTTCTCTTCTCTTGGCTTCTTCATTCAGGAGGCTGTCCGTCACAACATCAATATTCAATTTTCCATCAGGAGCCGAGTTACTCAATGTCACTACCAGAGTATCCCAGCTTTCCGACAACGAACTCAATAACAGCAAAGCCTGCAACTCATCATCAATCTTCATCTCAACTTTGGTCAACTGATTCATAATCCCTTTGTAGGTGCTGAGGTGTTCAATCATGCTCATCCCGTCCTTGTATTCTATTTTCACAAGTCGGCGAACAAGGTGTGCTTTGTTCCTGGGAGTCTTCTTCTGAATCATGGACTCTAGCTTGTTTCACAATTCGTACGCGTTCTTGAACTCGGACACGTGCTCAAAGAGGCTTTTATCAATATATTTCCTGATCGTGGCAATCGCCTTTCGACTCAGGATCTCCCATTCCTTGTCGCTTTTGCTAGTCGGTTTCACAGCAAGGATAATGGGCTCAAATAGATCTTTGCAGAGGTGATCCTCCATCATCGGTCTCCAATACGCAAAGTTGTCTGCGGTCAACCTGAACATATCTCCTTCGTGGGTGATACCGTTGGTCTCCATCTCGTCTCCTTCAGAACCCGTCAAACCTGGGCTTTGATACCACTGTTGGGAAAAATCGATGCAACGATTGTATCCTCAAAAACAAAGGTGGGTTATCGTCAACCCTCAAAACAAAACTGCGGAAACATAATCAAAAACTCAAAAGGGAGCGAGAGAGACAATCACACAAACAATCTGTTTTACGTGAGAAAACCTTCCCTGAATTTGGAAAGGAAAAACTCACGGGACACTAGTCCAGATCAAATATCCACTATAACTGAGAACAGTTACAATGAATCAAACACACCATAGTGGTGGTACACTCGACCTCTCCAACAATGATGGTAATCAAACTCTCAAAGTGTTTCACTCTAAACTCTCAAATGTGCAGGCACGCAGACTTGCTCAAATGTGCGGAATCTCTCACGCACTCAAATGTCAAACGGCGGAGTATCTCACGCTCTCTCAATTCTCAAATTTGAGTCTAACCTAATTACACCCTCAACTAATGTATTTATAATGGTAAATTAGGTCTGAGATATTAAATCCCTCAAATGGGCTTGTGCTAGTACTGAAGGAGTAAAGTCCAACAAAATTAAGCAGAAAATGAGGAAGTGTTGTTCAACAAAAACTAAAAAAGACATAATTCTCCAATCATATTCTGATGACTCTCAGACATACATCGTAACAGAAAATCATTTAAGTCCAACATTAACAATTGATACAATAAAATGCTACCTAATCTAAAAGTAAACAAAATGTCAGACAATAATTTACAAAAGAGAGAAACCAATCCTTTGCATGTTGAGGATGTGTACCTCTTGTATGAAATCCAACACGGAAGCAACTAGAGCAAGTTCCAGCATCAAGTCTGTTTCATCTATTCAGCACCTACAATACAATCAATTTGATTACATTCACTGATGCATGAGACAAATACCCAAAAAGTTTCATAAAATTCGAAAGAAAAACAAAAAAAAATCCCTGATAAGGGAAATCAATCTCTTCTCCATTGATATAATGTGAAGCGGTTAGGGCTTTGTACCTTGTTCATCCATGAGAGAGGTATATGGCTCACACAGCACAGTGGCTCAATGACAACACAGATTAGGTTTTCAATTTTAAGTGTGGATTTGGGTTGCACATTGAATGAACAGTGATGGCGCCAAAATGAATGGTGCGACCCGGGTAAAAAAACTTACCTAAAATCAAACTACCTTTTTTAATTGGAGAAATTGCGAGTTGTTGGGCGTCTCATCTCATCATGTGTAATGTATTACATCACATTGGCAAAAATGTTTCATTAATGTGTGTATAATATAATGTTTTGAAAATTAATTATAAAAGTTTAACTTCCCGTTCACATTAACTATTTATAAAGATCTCCACAAAGTTTCTATAAAAATAAAAATAATTTATTATAAAAATTAAATAATTGAAGTTTTACGAACATAATAGAACTAATGAATTGGAAAATCTATAGAGCCAAATAAATTGACCCATCCAAAGACATCTTTTTTATATGAATTTAGTGTTTTTTCTTTCCTTCTCATAATTAACACATGTTTTCTCTCTTTTTACAATTAACATATATTTCAGTATAAGTAGAGTGATATCATGTGTTTGACATGACCCAACTTGTCCTTCAAGTCTCTCCTCCCTATTTATACCCTCCAATCCTTATTCTTTCTTCACAACATCAGCACCTCCCTTATGGATTCAGAATGAAATTAATAGATAAGATCTCTTAGATACCATTATTCTAAAATATAAATATATATTATATAAAAAATAATTTTATAACTTTATAAAAAAATGATATGTTATAGTTTGTCATATTAAGTAGATAACATAAGTTTAACAATTTTTAATATATATACATATATACATATTACAATTTTTTATTTAATTTACTCCTATGTTTGTCATTAACATAATATATCATTTTATTAAATGTTAATGGTGAATTGAACCCTTCATTCATTCCTTCCATGATGTGACCATAATAACTAAGTCATTTGATTTCTTTAATAGATAAAAACTATTATATATATATATATATATATATATTAATATTGCATTCGTTAATTTTACTTTGGGTCTTTAAAGTATGATTAAGTGCAGATAATTTTTAGTTACTATTAAATATTTTTGGTATTAATCTCTAGTTTATCAAGGGAAATGGATCTAACTAATTTGAAATTCGATTAGAAGATAAGTATAATTTGATCAATAGTTATTTTTGTCAAGAATTGAATTTGAATATTATCTAAATGATTTAATATTAACTTTATCATATTAATTATTTGGTTAACTAATATTAAATATTTATTTGTTTTAATTTAAAATAAATAATACAGCGTAAGTGATGTCATGTAAATTAAACAGATAAATGAAAAGAAATCCGGCTGGAAAATGATGAGATGAAAAAGAAAACTATTATATTTATATAACTCTGCAGCAATTGGCTTGATTGATCCATATATAACGAGGGTCAATACAATATTCATAAACATATATGAATTAACTAATATATACTGACAGACATCATACATGACTTTAGGCATAGATTTCTGGAAATTGAGGAATGGAATTAAGAACATAAATAGTAGGGCTAACTAGGGTGTAAGAGCATTTCCATTTTAAATTGAAATTTTAAATAATTTTTTGGTATCAAAGATTTTTTTCATTTTTTTAAAGTAAAAAATCTTATTTTGAGATCTTAAATAACTTTTAGTAGATCTTATATAGACTCCACTTTTAAATATTTATTAAATTAAATATAATAAAACACATAAGAATGAAAATTTGGAGATTTTGTAAAAAAATTGGATCCACATGTGATAATTTTGTAAGAAGATTATATAAGTTTGTCCATCAAATTAATTTTGATTTATTTCACACAAATAAAATTAGCTTAGATTTAGATTGAAAAATTGAAATTAACAAAGAATGATAATGAAAATTGTAATTACAAATTATGTATGTATGGAACCAATTTATAGCATGTTATATATGTAACAATTATTATTATTTAATTATAACGTCACTGTGCACACTTTTTTGTAGTGACAACGGTCAATGTGTGTACAATAACGTTTGCTTCCTCTCACCAATTTTTTTGAACACTTCTTCCTTCTCGAGGTTCTGCTTCCTCCTTCTCCTTGCATTTTTTCTCCTTTGCTCTCTCTTCTCACTTTCCTCTTCTTTTGCTTTCTTTTTGGCACCGTTCCTGTCTCTCCTCCTCCTCACATTTTTTCTTACTTTCTCCTTGTTGCCCCTTTGCGCGACTCAGCCCCTTCCCCCTTCTCCTCCGTCGCGACCCCCCTTTCACCTTTGCCACGACTCACTTCCTTCCCTCTTCCCCCTTTCGAACCTCCGCGCGACCCCCCTCCCGTCTTTGCCGGTATGTCAAAAGTTTTGATTTGTTTTCTTTTATTCTTCTTCATCTCCTTTTCGTTGAGCTATTCTTCCTCCCGCATTTTGCAAACTGTCACTGTTGATATTTTTTTTTTTTGGAAAACTCTGCATATCTTCATAGTTCTTCTCCAAGAACTGGATCTACAAAACTGTGCATATCTTCACAATTCTTTCCCAAAAACTGGATCTACACAGTAGGGATATTGATGGGTATTTTATTACTAGATCTAGAGAAAATCAGATCTTCATAAGATCTATCCCCAAAAGCATTAAAGATGCTTTAAGGAAAATGATTTTTCAATCTATAATTCATACATCCACTTTCATCATGTCATCTACCGTATCTAGCACTTTCACTCTTTCATCAACGCATATACCCCAAGAAAGGGATGTAGGTTTTTAGTTTTGCAAAGAACTAAAAAATAGAATTGAAATGAAATTGAAAAACTAGAGTGGAGGATGCAATCCTTATCTAGGGGAAGAATGCAACGGACACATAGCATTTCAGGTAATTTCTACTGCAACGGTATACACTACTGGTGTATCATGTTTTTGGCAAGGCAACGTGACTCCTTCAAACTTCAAACTTCTAATTTTCTTTCATCCTCTTCCTCCTGCTGCAACATTTCTCAACAGCTCTCTCCGACCACAATCCTGGCCCTACATTGAACCTAATGGCCCACAAACATTGAGCTACTAAAATTTATTAGAGTAAATTACACTGCCTACTAACGAAGGTAAATAGTATGTATAGAAAACATTTTGTTAAAGAAACAAGGATGTAGATAACAGGCATGGTATTGACCACATGACTCGAGAGTCACATGGGCTTGAACAAGGTAAAGTCGTGATTCGTTTGATTGTGTATTTATGCTGACCGGTTTGCAAAATCTACAAGTTGAATGTGTTTACCTCTTGAGTATAACAACCAATACTTGCATTTTTTTTTTTAAATATTTAACTATTTTAAAAGTAAGAAAGAAAAGATATAAAATAA
The DNA here is from genome assembly GCA_013407115.1 of Glycine latifolia. NCBI lineage: Eukaryota > Viridiplantae > Streptophyta > Magnoliopsida > Fabales > Fabaceae > Glycine > Glycine latifolia. The sequence continues at coordinate 34,265,044 of CM023958.1, forward strand.
ACCATCAATTTCATCTTTAAGTAGGAGAGAGAATAATACTTTAAAGATGAAATTGATGGTTTATTAATAATGTCTTCGTGAACTGACTCGTGAATCATTTAAACCAGATCACCAATCAAATATTTTGCAAGAATGAAAAAAGCATGAGGTCGATATGAGAACCAGAAATGTAGCCCCTTCATCATAAGTCCATTGAAAAACAAGCTAAAGAAGAAATCAACTTTGCCAATTGATCCAACTCAATATTGATGCTTGAGATGCATGTAGATAACTCTAGGCTTCTTGAAAGAATAAAAGATCCACAACCATACACAGTTGCACACATAACTTGATCAAAATTTCATATGGGTAGCATTACCTTAATTTGTTTACAACGATGTTTTTCAAGACTAAAAGAAAAAGGTCACAAGTGTAGTTGTTTTCATGTATGTGATGCCTTATTGAACAGTATCTATCAATAATTCATAAGCATGTGCTCATGCCAGCATGCAATCTACTACTCTTCAGAAAGTAGAAACTGAGGTTTCACCCCCATTAGGGAGACTCTGTAGCCGTTAGAGTAAAAAGAAAACTGAACACCCACCATTAAAGCAATCACTTCATTTACATCTTTTTGTGTTTAAACTGCCAATTTCACATAATCAGAATACATAACTAAGTTGAATAACTTCAAGAGCTATACATTGCTAATCCATACAAAGAAGAAAATCCATAACATAAAATGTTTGAACATTGGCATTCATAATTGGGAAAGGTCAACCAATCCTAGTACCAAACCTGCATTTCACAAATTTAGCACTTCTCATTCTCAACCTCTCTCTGACATACATTTTTTCGTCATCATCTTCACTTTTACCACAAGGATAGGAGCCACATGCACTGAGCCACCTTTCCCTTAACTTTCACCAGAGGAGCTTCCCCTGATCAAGGAGCCACGGCGGTTGCCACCAACAATCACATCTTTGAGTCGATATATGGGAGCAAGCACCCTGCTCCTCGCCTGTGGAGAGGGAAAATTCGAATGTTAGCATTTTTGAAGTATTAAGAGGAATCAAACAGGGTTGTTAGATCATTGCACCAAAATCGAATTCATGGCCATCTTTCTACTAATGTAGTACGGCAACAAGTTTACACAAAATACCTTTTATTTGCAGTGAAATTTATGCTTCTCTGCAGGATAGAGAAATTCAAGGATATAGTTTTTGAAAAATCTACTACTGCTAATAATCATATTTCTCAAAATCTAATAATAGAACTCTTAATGTTAAATTGCAATTAAGTTTGTTCTTGTATAAAAATCAGTACACATGATCATCTTGTCTTCAAAGAAAGTTTCCACCTGTAAAGTTGCCAAAGAAATTGAACAATCTTCATTATCATTCATCACTGGTTCACTATATCGCCACCAACAGATTTTGTCCAGTGTCATGACAAAGTAGTTATAGAATTAGATGAGTGCTTTGTACATTCTTAGAAGTTAGAAATTTAGAAACACAAAAGAGACTAAAGAACTGAATCAAGTATATCCTGTATTAACACATTCAAGAACTGGTTTATGCTTTACTTTTACACTTTAACTTTGAGTACTAGTGCTTTATAAACTTGCTTGTGACAACCTCACCCCATTTATCGAATGCATATATTTAAACCATAGATAAACCAAAATATGATAACAAAATGTTTCTAAGAGGAACAACTAATGATAATGAATATACCTCATCATTTATACTGATTTGCCATTTAAGTTGTAAAGCTCTTTCCTGCTGCCAGTGTTGACCAAGCATTACAAGACCCATCACAGTAGCTGCAATGAAGACAGACCAGAATGCATTTGCCTCTTTTGCATGAGCATATAAGGAGGCAGCTCTCCGCTTCCACCAAGCTCCACAAGGAAGATCTGAAGAGCTGTATTCATTATCTTTGGAAGAGTACTTCGACAATGATAGATCAGGAGATACGTTTGACCCTTGCTCTGCTGATTCAGTTGTTTCAGGATCAACTATGCTTTCACCATAAGCTGTTATGCCACCAATAGCTGTTTCACCATTGAAAGAAGTGTATTTTGCAGGGTCATACATACTCTCCCCCTTTTCAGTCAAACCAAATGCTGGTAGAGTTGTACCTTCCTCAAACTGTTTACCACGAACAGATAATCTGTTGATTTTCTCGTCAAAATACCGCATGCCCTCAAACTCCTCTGAAATTTCCAATCCTGGTAATGTCAAGTTTTCTTCATCCTTTCCACTTGGTATGGTCACTTCTTCAGAGGTAACATCTGTGTCTCCAGAATCATCATGAATCTCACCATAGTCAGGTTCCACGTGCAAGTTTTCATGCTGACTAGGAGGAAAGACAAAGTGACGAGACATAAATAAAGCATGTGATGTTTCTCCTTCATCTTGCCCATATACATGTTCGTTCCCATCATCCTTCATCTCAACTTCATCAGGACCAGGAGCAGCTGCATACGTCGATGCTGTGAGAGATACAACCTCCCATTCATTCCCACGAGAAGTCTTATCCCCCCCATCCTCATTGTCTGCCATCTTTTGTCTTTCATCAGAACAATGATATCAGAATTCTAATTCAACTCAGAGCAAACTTAAATGGATACAAATGCATACATACACAACAAGCATAATACATACAGGGGAAGGGAGTCAATTTAATAAACAAATAATCTACAAGAAAACTGTCACTCCTGAAAAAAGCAAAGAAAAACACTCAAAAGGTCACAACCATGTGCAGAGTGGAGATTAAGGTAGGTTGGGTGGTTAAGAAAGAAGAAAAGGAGAGAAAGGTCGCAGATTAAAAACTAACAAACTAACCATTAACATTTGCCAATAAAAAAAAAAAAACCATGCGCAGAGTCATTGAAAGGGTTGATAATGTTGAGTGCAAAAAAACATCAGTTAGCATTGTTCAACTTCTAAAGCAACAAACACGTCATCAATACCAAAATTCTAAATAAACTTCATAAATAACAAAAAAAGTAAATTACAAGCAACAGCATAAAAAACTAAAAAACCGCTCAAATTTCTTGCAAAAGATTCCATCCACCTCTTTGAATTTAATTTTCATTTCCCTCATATTCAATTCAAAAACACCCTGAAATGAAATCACAATATCTTTCACCAATTACAAATTCCATATTGATTTTCCATCCTCACACCCAAAATTGATCATAAACTCAACCCAACAAATCGAACAAGCTTCACCAATCCACTGAACTCAAACACCAACACATGCACAGTTAGTTACGCATATAAAAAACCACAAACAGAAGCACCCAAGCGAAACAAAACAAAACCCCATACAAAGATCCAAACACAGCACAAATCACAAATCACAAAAACCAAATCAAATTCAAACCCTAAAACAACAACCCACGCGGTTGCATCATCATCAGACATACCATGTTCCAGAATCATCCATCCACGAATTTGTTTATTTTAATCCAAAATCAACGGAAACAAAGATTATTAAAAAAACAATTAAAAGAAAAACAAAAGAAAAAATAGAGAGAAAGAGAAGGACTCACGGATACGATCCGCAAAGGAGCAGAACGTGGGTAGTAGTACGATGACGATGTGGTTGAAACTGAGAAGAAGTTGTTGCTTCGGGGAAAATGAGGGGGTTTGGCCTTTTATATTGATGATTTGTTATCGGGTATGTTACCGGCTATAGCAGGTGGAGTTAAGAATGATGAAAGTGGGGAGTTACCGGTTATTGTCCTTTGCGTGGTGTCAGAGACATGGGATCTATATCTAACTGTCGCGCCCTCTGTTCAATCCAAATCCAAATCCAAATCCACTGTAGCACCACTCCACATGCAAGAAAAATTTAAACAACTACCAAGGATATCTTTTTTAGAAATTTTATCTATTATTTTTAAAAAAAAAATACTGTGTTTTCTTATTTTTGTGTGTGTGAGAGGTATAAATATTAAGAAACACAAATGAAATCTTAATCATTGTTCAAGACATCATCATGAGTGTGTTTGATAGAGGAGAAAAGAAAAAAAAAAGAGAAGAAATAAGATAAGTCTCACATGAATTTTACATCTTTTATGTTATATTTTAATTTAAATATTTATTTTTTATTTTCATGATCTCAAACAAACACACTCTTATACATATTTACTCTTATACATGTTTGAGTGATAGTAAAGCAAGAGGAAAAAACATTATTATAAGAAAATCACTTTTCTTTTATGTGATTTTAAGATAAACATCACATTTTTTAAAATATTCAAACATACTAGTATTAGTTACACCAATTAATATAAAATCAGAGTCTCGACTACTAGACTTATGGGTCATTACCTTAAAATTTGCATAGTTCAATCATAAACTACTTTTATGTGTTTTTTATAATAAATATGAACTTTGTGTGTAGATAATTTGTTTTCAAACAAATCAATGCTTCAAGAATTTACATTAATTAATTGGTAAATAGCTTATTTGGTCCATGAATTATACATTCATTGATAATTTAATTTTTATGTAAATATTCAATTTAGTTCACACGTATAATATACAAATATTAAGATAAATTAGTTCAATTGTACAACATATTAATAATTTGATCTTTAAAGTATCATACTTAATGTTAGATTCATCATACTGCTTACTAGTTACTAATAAATTAGTTAACGACATACATAACATATATTAAAATGTTGGACTAATTTGTAATAGTATTTAGAAAATTGTGTATTAAATTAGTCATTTAAACAAAAAGATAAGAGTATTTAATATAAAAATATAATAATATATTCAATCATTTCATGTAAGAGAATTTATTTAAAAAGATAAATATTTGTTTTGCTAAAATTACTCAAAGTAATTAGAGTCAAAATTGTATACAACTCAATGTAAACTTGTGAATGAGTTGAATTTGGCCAATTGAACCTAAATTGTAATTGCCGTATAAGGTAACTAATCCTTAGCTGCAAAATTTGACCCATTGGCCTAACGCAGTTTGATTTGATAGTATTATATATACAAAATATTTTAGAAAATCTTGAATATGCAAGCATGTTTTGACACAAAACGTCATAGAGATTGCTAATGCTTATCGTTTTTTTTAAAAAAAATCTATTTTAATTCGGATATTATGGTGTTTCCGATGATATTTTAAAGAGCGATTTTATGAAGGAAAAAAAGTTGTGCTTTCTATAAACAAATTTTGGTAGTGCAACAAATATAATATTGATGAGTGAAACTAAATTGGAATTTATTAGATAAAATATTGATTTAAAGTCTTATAGATAATTAAAAAACATAATTAAAAAGAAATTTTTTGATTCCAAGTTTTTTTAATCAAAACTTATTATTAATAAAATCAATAAATACTTTATATCAATAACAAAATAAATAAACAAAAAAGTTTGGTAATGCATGCGGAGGAAATGAAATAAGCTTTGCAATGCATTACATTCTTACCCCTTTTTTGGTTAAATGTTTGGAATTTTATAAATAAAAAAATTACATTTGTTTTTTAACACTTTAAACATACATTTTTAGTAAGGTTGTAAACCATATAAAGAGTGTGGTTTAATTTGCATAATATACAGCGTTTATTTGACAAACATCTAAAATTAATTTAAATACACGTGTTATTTTATTAAACAATTTTAAAAAAATCGTATAAAAATCAATTTTATTTTCTGAGGCTCATTTTAATGATGATCCTTTCTTCGGATCAAAACTAGCATCACATACACAGCTCGCATTGACTTGCTTTTGGAAAAAAAAATGGGCCAATGGTATTGACAATAATTAGAAAAGGAGGAAGAAATATCAATTCTTTTGTTATTCCCTCATCTACTTTTTTTTTTCGTAACTTTCGTAGATGATAATGTTATTCGACGTATATAACCAAACATTAGACTTTTGTCACTTAACCAAAAATGAACTTTTTTCATTGAATTCATTTCTATTAGTGTTTACTCAGCATTCATTCATAACATCATAATTTAATGAGTGGATAAGGCGATAATGGTCTTACCAATCTTACAAATGTATATATAAACGAAGAATCTAATATATATATATATATATATATATATATATATATATATTTAAGTTGGTGTTGGGTAGAAATTTGGCATTTCGAAACACCGAAAGTGCTATGCATCTAATTACTCTTGGTTGATACACCATATGTTACGTGCTTTTTGCATATTCACATCACGTGGTACAAATTGTTAAGATCATTTTGATTGTAATGGTAAATTGTAAGGTGGCTTTTTATGCAATAGTGTTGTCGCCCAGCTCAGTACTCCTTCCAATTCTCAAGTCATAATCAACATTATGCCTTTTCTTTATTCAATCAACACGATGCTTTATCATATAAATTTGTGATTAATTTTCAAATAAATAAATAAATTTATGCTTAAAATGTAAACTCGTTAAATCACAACTAATGTACATATTTCAATATTTCATTTTAACTAATGAAATCACACCAAATTTAGACGTATCGATTTTAACCTTAATCATTTTCAATAGTCATTGAAAAAAAATAATTTCTGGGTGAGATTTCAATTGTATTTAATGCCATTATAACAAAAAGAATAATGTGACACAAAACTAGAAGTTAGAATATTACATTGAATAAAAAGACAAAATCAAAATTAATCTTAAATTTTGCTATATTTGGCCTTTTTTATAGTGTGCAAATTACTTTAAAGTTTTATTGACAAAGAATCACTTTAAATTTAAAACTTAAAATAATTTTTAAAAAATCAATTTATATTATTTGACAACTATTAAAAGCTTTTTTAAGAAGAACTTAATTTTTTTTAATTAAAAACTTCATTTCTTTATTTCACGTCGATTAATTCATGATAAGAGGAAGAAGTTAAAATATGTAATTTATTTTTAAAAGTTATTTCATTTAATTTTTAAGCTATTATTTATCTATACTATTTTTTGACTGTCCTCTTTATTTTATAAAAAATAATAAGCTTCTTAATTATTTTTTATTATTTTAAAGTTTAAAGAGAAGAAAAAGTAAAAAGAAAACAAAAACCTGTGGTATTTAAAAAGGTTCGGTTCGTGGACACGTGGACTTCCCACGAAGAAGGAATAAGGGACTGTTTGGATGGCACCAAAATACACAACATTTTCAGTGAAAGTGAAAAGGGGAAGAAGAGAGTGAAATGGGGGAGCTTTACGCGTTGGACTTCGATGGAGTCATATGTGATAGCTGCGGAGAAAGCTCTCTCTCTGCTCTCAAGGTTGGTTCCTCTCTTCATTCCACCCAAAACAATTTTTGTTTTTTATTTTAAATCTTTTAAATTTTCATTTTTTTTCTTCTTTCAATTGTTTTTTCCTCTGTGAATTCATAAGGGTGCTAAATTAGGCTTATGATTTATTGTGTTTGGCAATTTGCAGGCTGCCAAAGTGCGATGGCCTGGTTTGTTTGATGGGGTAGATTCAACCACAGAAAATTGGATTATTGACCAGATGCACACAGTAAAATAAAATATATTTGACTGGACTTAGCTTTTGCTTTTATGAATTTCATGCAACTATACTTTGGTTTTGCTATGTTGGTGGTTTTGTAATTTGATTGGAAAGAATAAGAACTAGTGGAAGCATGACAGAAAGGGGGGCAAGAAATAGGCTTGAATTTGCATGTAGTTTGACTTTATAATTTAGTTATTGTATTTTTGGGGGCATTTGGTTTGAATTATTTGTCAAATATCTGTCAAGTTTTGATTAAGTAATAAGGCAATTTGGAGCCATGGAAATATATTATTCTATAATTTATAGATTGTAAACATGCAAAGGGCAATTGACCAAAAGACCAAGTATACAATGTGCTTTGGTGACTGAATATAGATGTGAAGTAGAATTTTTTCTTTCCTTGTACTATGGATCCATGTTTTGGATAAAACTTGTCAATAAACAGTATAAGAAAAGAAAATAAGAAGGTACAATAACAGAAGTTAAAATCAGTTTTTGGAGAAGCTAAATGAGATAACTTCTATAAATTTGCTTATGCATTAGCTAATTTTAACTTCTAGAATAAACTTAATTCATTTTACCTTCTTATTTTTCTTCTCTTATTAGTACTTATTGTGAAATTGATCTAAACAAGACCTAGAAAGAGAACGAGAGGGAATAGCTTCTTGCATACTTCTTTTTATTGGCTATTGTTTCTTACATTCTGGTCTTGAGAGTTGAGAGCAATGATTATATCTGCTTGATTGGTTCAATTATAGATTTCCATTGTAGATCTTTAAACTATTTGGTGCCATGAAATTTTTGCAAGTGTTTTCAATGGAAAAGACTATTGCCATATAGAAGCATGTTGGACTAGTTTTCGTTTTAAAGATGAACTTCCATAGTTTTTCATGTCAGGTGCGACCAGTAGTGGAAACTGGATATGAAAACGTTTTACTTGTGAGATTGTTGCTTGAGAGCAGAACATCGTCCATCCAGAAGTCTTCGGTGGGTAAAATGCTTATGGCTCTGATTTTGATCGTTAGTTATCACTTGGTAGCAATTGAAAACCATGTCACTGGAACTAGGTTTATAGTTTATGATGATGCCAGTGGCCTTGAATCTGCATCTGCTTTCAAATAAGTAGAATGGATTTTGGGCCTGTTGACTGATGTCATAGTTCTTGTGCAAGGTTGCAGAGGGGCTAACAGTTGAGGGTATATTGGAGAACTGGTCAAAGTTGAAGCCTATTATCATGGAAGGATGGGATGAGAAGAGGGATGATTTGATAGATCTTTTTGGAAAGGTCAGAGATGAATGGTTGGAGCAGGATTTTGCTACTTGGATTGGTGCAAACAGGTACTCCAATCAAACTTTGTGACGGGACTAACTTTATACACTTTCAAACACACTCTTTACTGTTAGCTAAAATTTATTGAGACTCAAAAATGATGTAGTTCTCACTCCCTGCTTAATGAATTTCACTCATACTTCTGGTTATTTGCAATAAAATTTGCCAATAGTAAAGAATGTATTGAATAAAGTTAGATTGTCATTTGAGTTACTAGCACTCCACTTTATATAAATAATAAATTGGCAGTGTAATGTTGAACATATGTTACTATACTGTCCCAAACCAACTACTTGACTGATTTGAAAATGGAGGTCCTATATAGAAGGTTGGGCCGTTGGGGAAGTAGGACATGTCACATGTGTCATTTTTTTATCAACTCATTTTTCTTTCTGTTCAAGGAAATCCCTTTACAGATAATATTCCAAAAGGAATCAGTTTTATGTAAGCTTTGAAATTTGAATTCTGGTTATGCTTCTGAGTAGACAATGTTATTACATTAAGCATTTTGGGATCTTGCTGTATTTCTGTTGACTGAATATTGATATATTATAAATCATTTTATGAAGTAATATTTTTCTATTATTAATTGGCAATGGTTTGTCTTTAGATTATATCCTGGTGTTTCTGATGCATTAAAATTTGCAAGCTCGACAGTGTACATTGTCACCACAAAACAGGTAACCTTTTTCTCTTTTCCCTAGATTGTTTTACTTTCATTATTAAGCAAAACAATAGGGGACAAAGATAATGGGCCATTGTCTCATTACCATGAAAAAACATTTTACCAATTTCTCATCCCTTTTTGTATTTTTTGTTTTCTACAATTTGAGTACCCAACCCCCTTATTTCTTATTTCAGAGCCGCTTTGCTGATGCTTTACTCCGAGAGCTTGCCGGAGTGACCATACCACCTGAAAGAATATATGGCCTTGGAACTGGGTTGGTATTTGATATATTTTACCAAAATAATGCTGTGGAGTATTTATGTTTTGTCTGTTTTCTTTTTCTTGCTTTATTTTGATAAAATAATTATTTTTCCTTGGACTATCTTTAACTTTACTTACAGTCCTAAGGTAGAAGTTCTGAAGCAGCTTCAGAAAAAGCCAGAGCACCAAGGACTGACACTGCAGTAAGATACTGCTTTAGCTGTAAATAATGGAAGTCTGGTTATCGCTCTTAAAATTAATAAAATTCTGCTCTTGCTTGTTAAGATGGTTCACAATAAATTAACTCCAGTTAATCTTAACCAGCTTTGTTGAGGATCGGCTAGCTACCTTAAAAAATGTCATCAAAGAGCCTGAGTTAGACCAATGGAATTTGTATCTAGGTAGTTCTCTGTACCTGTTTATGATTTCTGCACCGTCCCTCATTTTGTCCTAGTTCCCATGTTGTCATTATTGTGTTTGTTTCCCTAATGTTTAGTATAATTGATAAGGTTGATTGTTTGGATCAGGTAATTGGGGTTACAACACCCAGAAAGAAAGAGAGGAAGCTGCTGCTATCCCCAGAATTCATGTTCTTGAGCTCTCCGACTTCAGCAAGAAGTTGAAATAGGGGTCTTTATTGGATTGTCAACTGTCAATCGTTGAACCAAATATTTTTCTTCCAACTCATTTATAAGCAATAACAAGTTTCTAGTGAACACAATCTTTCTACTCAGAAATTCTCTCCTTTTCGTCTTGTGAAACTGCAATAATTCGGTCGAGAGCTTTGTTGTCTTTACTAGTCCTGCCCAACTTGAACTTGAATAGGATGGGTCAAACCTATAAGTTACAGTAATTTGTAATCTCTTAGAGGAAATGAAAATTGCTGAAATTCTTGGCAAGTGTCAGACAATGAGACAAATTCCTTACCAATGTTCATAGTCACAAGGTTCCTTTAGGTGTAGTATAAGTACATCTGCAAAATCAACTGTTTGTAGAACCAAGTAGTATATTCTTCCTCTCATTCTCTCATAAGCTAAAAATTTTGAAAATTAAATACTACTTTTGTTTCCTTTTATCTGTCTACTTAGTATAAAAATGATTACTACTTAATTTCCATTTAGAAGTCCAAGATGGCCTTAATTATGATTTTATCAATCCCCAAGTCACCTAGTAAATCTCAAGCAATAATGAATTATTATTGAGGAGGGATAAGGGTCAAGTAAACTTTCAGAGGGTTGTTCCAGCATAGATAGTAGTCCATAGTTTGGTCTTGAAAATGCAGGAATGTTAAAACTCGGTAGAATGGGCAATTACTTCTTGTACTCCCCAAATTGCTCTCTGCACTTGTCATATTGCTTCCGCAATCGCGAAAGTGCAGTGCAGAAAAAAACACCAGGTTGAAAGAGTTTTTTGTCTTCCGTAATTATTGTTCAGCTCAAGCCCAAATAGGATGAATCAACCTAAATCGGGTTTTACTTTATACACTATACAAATTTCTAATACACTATGTGAACAGTGTGTGGATAAAAATGTCCTTCGTGATTTGAAGGTTACGGATTCTGTAACCCGCATATGGATTGTCGAATCCGTAACGGTAATTTATAAGTTTTTTTAACGCTCCAACCAACTTTGCTAATAAGTTAATTATGATAAAAAATAATTAATGTTGATATATATAACACTAAATTTTTTAATGTATTTATTTAATACACATATCTAAATCTTTAATTGTTTAGTTTATCTAATTTTTTTATCTTTTCTTATTTCAGATTCTTATTTTATTAAATAGGAATACAATTTTCATTTTATCAATTAGGATAATTGTTAGTTATGATCCTATCAAATAGAATTATCTTTTATTTTAATTTTATCAATTAATGAGTTATATATACTTAATTTAATTTGAATTTTATTTTGATTATTGAGTTATTTCTCATGCTATTACTTTAATATTTTTAACATAATTTATTATGTAAACTTATATGTATTAAATATACATTAAAAAAATTTAGTGTTATATATATCAATATTAATTATTTTTTATCATAATTGACTTATTAGCTCAGTTGATTGGAGTGTCGCGTTAATAACCTAAAGGTCACAAATTTGAGTCTTGCATGTGTCATTGTTTTAAATTATTTGGAAAATTATATTTTAACTTAAAAAACAAAACTTACTTATGGATTGAGCCCAATTCATATAGACCATACGAATTGTAACTTTCAAATCACGAAGAACATACTATTTATATATAGTGTATTAGAAATTTGTATAGTATATAAAGTAAAACCTATAATAAAAGGTATAATAGGAAGTCTACAAATAGTTTTATAGTGTGCTATTAAGGAAATAAGGATGTTAATTGTACTTTTTAATTTATGTGTCACTAATTTAAGTGTGACAGATAAAAAGGAACCGCTATAGTATTACTTAATGCAATAATATGTGGATAAATTATGGAAATATTTGTAGCATTTTACGTTACATATTCCATCCAGAAGTGGGGCCTTTCCCTTATCCGATTGAGTAGTCTTAACCACAAATGTGTCCTTGTAGTGTGCTAATATGCTTTTGTCCAGATTACGAAATGCGTGTTGTTTTGTATATAGCAACAGCTTGAGCATTACTGATTTTAAAAAACAAAATCCATAAGTGTTCCATATGTTCATCTAAAACTTATTCAAATACCAACAAAATCATCCTTTAACGTAAGATTTCTTTTTTCTTGTAAGTAATTAAAATATCCAATGAATATTTCCCTGAGTTATTTAAAATAAACTTTTAATTAACATGCAAACGACCCAATGTAATTTTAACACGCAGTTGGATCACATCTAGTTTAGAAACCAATGCAAACCACACCATCATAGCACTTTTCAGTGGCGTCCATTAACCACACATGGATACTTATTAGGTAAGTTCTCTCTTGCTCATATCAAATGACTTTAAAACCAAACATTTTAAGCAACACGCTAAAGTTTGACAAAAAAAGCTATGAAAAGTTAAAACAATTTTGCACTGTAATATAATCATAACCTATCATAGAAGTGATTTTTACAATAATTATCTTAAAAATGATTCCATCATTAATTTGTGATTAAATGACAATATAAAATTATTTTTCACTTTTAATACATGACAATTAAATACTTATAAGTTTTTACTTATTTCAAACTAGGTACAGATGGACTACTTGGTTCATATACAAAACATCTGGACCACTAATAAAAAATAAAATCTATATCTGTTTAGACTTAAAGATAGTTACATTATATTAACATTATTCATAGATAAATAAATAAAAAAAAGTAAAAAATTGTTAGACAGGCACGTGTCTTGATTTCAATGATAGTTAGCATCATAGAATTCAATCCTGTTTGGATGGCGGGTAATTGCATACCATGCGATATATAATATCAGCAGATAAGTTTGGCAATGTTGAAAGGAAAGACAGGGAAATGGGTCATCTCTATGCTTTGGACTTTGATGGAGTTATCTGTGATAGCTGTGGTGAGACAGCTATCTCTGCTCTTAAGGTTCATGCTCTCTCCCTCTCTCTCCTTCATTTGGTTACCATGGAAAAAAACAGCTGAAAACAATTGAATGTTTCTGATGATCACTTACATTCTACTTATGGTTTTGGTTTCAAAACTAAGCCGTGATTACTTTGTTTGGTAATTTGTAGGCTGCCAAATTGAGATGGCCTCCCTTGTTTGATGGTGTGGATTCAACCATAGAAGATTGGATTGTTGACCAGATGATTACAGTAAATAATTTATGGCTGGTTTTATTATGTTGTTATTAGTTATTTTATTCTTTAAATTTTTAGAATGTTTGGATAAACAATGCAATCAAGTACTTAATCGTAATCTCTTATAAAATGATAGTTTATTCATAAGTTTGGTTGTAAAGTTTACAGAAGTAGGTTAAAAAGAACTTGCAAAAAGTTCACGAGCCACTTTTATAAGTTCAAACATTTTAACTATATCTGTTTTTAGGTGTGGAGGACTAGTATAAAAGAGGAAACAAGAAACAAAGTTGAATTTACTTGTGGGAAACTGTTAAAATTCATGCTAATTTATGGTTTAATTTCTCTTATGAGGAATTTAGCTGAGATAGATGTTCAATGAAGTATTAACCATTTGTTCACTCCTACTTGTAAAAAAGATTAATGATGCTAACTCTAAACGTGAAAATGAAAATTCCAACCAAGAGACCATAAATGGAAATAACTTATGGACTGGTTGTAGATGTGAAGTGGGATTTCGTTCTTTTTCATTATAAAGAAAAAGATTGCGGGGTATTTCTTTTTCCTTGGTGGATACATTTTCAACTAGTTCCTCTTTGCTATTATTGTGGCTTATATTCATTTTCAGTTTCTGTAGGCGGTGAATCATTTTCATTGATTAACATTTGCGTGACTATACTACCATCATATGATTTTTAGTTTTGTGTCGATTACTTGTCTTTAGGATACTAAAGACATAGTTAAAATGTATAATTAAATATTAGGTTTATAGTTTGATTACACATGAGAGGTTAGAAATGGACTAATTTTTTTCATGTCAGGTACGGCCAGTGGTGGAAACTGGATATGAAACTCTTTTACTTGTGAGGTTGTTGCTTGAGACTAGAGTTCCATCCATCAGGAAGTCTTCGGTGGGTATAAAAGCCTATTGTTTTTTTTTTTTTTTTTTTTATGTTATCGTTTCATTTTGGTGCAACCCTTTGGCTTTGATTTCTTAGTTTAAGTTTTATAAACCACCAAGAGTTTTTACATTGTCATCCAATAAAAAAATCTTAGTAAGTCTGACTTTTCAACAGTTTTTGTAAAGATTAATATACTTACCATTTATGGTAATTTCTGATTGAATAACAATATAAAAACTTTTTACGTTGTTAGTGTAGAGAGTTATTTTCTATTGATTTTTATCATGTATTAACAAGTGGAAGTCATATCATCAGATTCTAAGGAACTTTGTCATCATCGATGATGATGCCATTTGACTGATGTCATAGTTCTTCTGAAAGGTTTCGGAGGGGCTCAAAGTTGAGGATATACTGGAGAACTGGTTCAATTTGAAGCCTATCATTATGGAAGAATGGAATGAGAATAGAGAAGAACTGATAGACCTTTTTGGGAAGGTTAGAGATGACTGGTTGGAGAGGGATTTCACAGGTTGGATTGGAGCAAACAGGTAGTCCACTCAAATGTCATGAAATAGGATCACTTTTTCTTTTTAATACTTATACCTGATGAGATGAATTATGAAAAACTTATAGCAATAACTGAGTTAGTGATAGCATTGGCATAGATTTCCAAATTAGAAATGTTGCTGCAAGGGCAAGATATGCTGAGCTCTTGCTTACATTAAAAGTTGATATTGTTGCTATATAAACACTTGAGTTCTTGCTGCTGTTTAGCACCTGCTGATTGAATAAATATATAATGGTCGCTAATTTGTGAATGCTTTACCTCTAGACTCTATCCTGGTACTGCTGATGCTTTAAGATTTGCAAGCTCAAAAGTGTACATTGTCACCACAAAACAGGTCTGACATTTAATAAGGAAAATGAATGGGAGGGAAGAAAAATAAGGGCTTGTTTGATTTGAGAAATGTTTTCTGTTTTCATTTCTTGTTTTTATAGAGAATTACAAAAATGTCACTTTATTTTCACTTAGTTTTCTAATTTCAAAAAATTGTACAGGAAACAATGAAAACAACATTTCTCAAACCAAAAAGACCCTAAGCCAGTGTTCTGAATCTCCTGATTCATTAAAGGCATAGTTTACAATTTCGTATCGCGATGCCTTTATCCCTTTGCATTCTCTACTCACTTTTCCTATCCCTGCTCTGGTTTCAGAGCAAAGGTATCCCTTTGCATTCTCTACTCACTTTTCCTATCCCTGCTCTGGTTTCAGAGCCGCTTTGCTGATGCTTTACTAAGACAGCTTGCTGGAGTGACTATACCACCAGAAAGATTATATGGTCTAGGAACAGGGTTAGTATTACTCTTTATATATTTGGTCTAATTGATATTCTGTGGTGCATTATATTAATACTTCATTATGTTTTTTCTTTTTGAAAGATGTTTCTTTTCTTTTCATTGCTTCATTTCATTGACAAATTTGTTTTTACCAAACTAATATTTTCTCAACAGTCCCAAGGTAGAAGTGCTAAAGAAGCTTCAGAAAATGCCAGAACACCAGGGGCTGACACTACAGTTAAGATTTTGTGCTTTCAGAGGTTATTTTATTTGATATATCCATTGTTAAGGTGGTTTATGAGAAATTAACTGAAGTTAGTTTAAAACCAGCTTTGTGGAAGACAGGATTGCAACCCTTAAGAATGTCATCAAAGAGCCAGAGTTAGATAACTGGAATTTATATCTAGGTAGAATTGTAATCTCTTTCAGTCTCTATGTTTTGCATATGTATTTTTTTAGTTATTTGCTAAGCTTGATTGTTTGGATTAGTGAATTGGGGGTTCAACACTCAGAAAGAGAGAGAAGAAGCAGAAGCCAACCCCAGGATTCAAGTTATTGAGCTCTCAGACTTCAGTAGCAAGCTGAAGTAGTAGAATGTCCTCATTAAATTGTCAATCATTGAATAACACCTTGTCTTCCATCTCTCATTCATTTATGAACAACAGCAAATTTCTAAAGACTTTCTATTATTACACTTGCAACAATCACAGTTTATTTAATCGTTTACTTTCTTATTAAACTGCATTTACATCTGTCCTACAAGAGGGTTGGAAGTAAAGATTGTAGAAATTAGTGGTAATGTCTAACCTTTATTGCAAGTGGATAGACTCTTTTTAAGACTTGGGACCAGTGACTTTGATGTCACAAGGCAACAACCTAACCATTGTGCCAAGGCTTTCCCTTAGCAATGACAATTTGGTCAAGATATTTTTTTTTGCGGTAATTTTAATTTCTTTTTATCCAAAATTTCTCCCATCAAGAAGTGGTATGGTCTTGCTAAATGCAGCAAAGTGATTACTACTTATCATAATTTTGTGGGCATTCCAATTCCACATAGATTTAAACACTCTATATGAAATTCACTCAAATGCTAAGATTGTTGAAGTGAGTGATTAACTTAATTAGAGAAGGAAGAAGGACATAATTGCTTTATGTCAACTTTTAGAGAATTATTAGTATGTTTGGTGTTGCCTTGAAAACACATAATGTGCATGAAAAATGTGGGAAATTGAAAAATTATATGAAGTTGCTTCGCTGTTAACATGGAAAAGTGACATGATTTTCCTAAAACTGATGCAAAACCAAACATAGTCTATACCGTTTAATTACAACTCTGTTTTACCATTTGGATCAATTTCCTCTGAATCAACATTATCTGCTTTGCCTTTCTCACTATTGTGCTTCTCAATAACTTCATCGAGAGGTGGATCTCCCGGTCTTCGAAAAAATTGATCCCCCATTTTGATCTCATATGCCTCTGATTGGTCCAAGACAAATTCCTTCAACTGTTGACATGATATGAACATGAAACCATATCAACAGAAAGCATCATAAATTAAAGGCATACACAATTCATTATTTCTTCAAGGACAAGCCTAAAGCTAGATGTTTTCAATATAACAAGGGAGAAACAAAAGGTAAGGTTGGTTCATTGATTGAAATTCAACACAGTTTACTTTAAACTGGACAGGCGGGTTAAGAATATAACAGCAGATTGTGGGCAGTCAAAATTAAAAGGACCAAGCTGATTATTCTATTTTTCATTCTTTATACTTAAAAAGAAATTAAAACAGAAAAGTGAAGGCAAGCATACCTCTTCCAAGTCTTTGATGCTTTCCAAGTTGAACATGATTGTATTCAGATCAACACCCATAAACCTTACTCCAACAGCTCCAGTTCTCAGAACATGTGTCCATTTCATTGCAAATTCAGCTACCATGTCCTAAAATAAATCATGGAAAATGGTCACGGTATTCAATAATCAATATTCACCCAAAAGTTCAAAGTAGAAACCTCTCTACATCATAAAACAAATTATTGGACATCAAGTACAGATCAAAATCTCAAGATCCACTCAAACTTCTGTTAATCTTTAAATATATTGATTGAGCAGTACGTTAAAGGCCCAATTGACATTTTAACAACATATCATAAAACATACAGGTTTAATTATTATACATTGTCAAAGTAAGACATTTTTCCATAGATACCCAATAAGATTACTAGATGAGCTATTTTACCACGTCATCCTATTAATTAATTAATATGATACAACTATAAGATCTTCACATCACAGAACATAGTTTCTGGATTGTCTGAAACACACAAAGCTCAAACAAAACAAGGGAAGCAAACCCCAATCCACGGTACCATTCCAAAATCCAACGAGCACGAGCACGAGCACGAGCAGGGAGAAAAACCACAAATACAACACAACTACAAAAGCCTCATCCCTAACTTTCAACTAACTAAATGTATTGCAAGATGCAACTGGGTTCGGTTAAAGACCAAATTCTCATGGATATTTGGGATTTCAACAAGTTCTAGATTGACTAGTGAGCCTCTAACACATCATCCCTCCTCCTTTACCCAGACTTGAGACTGGCAAATGAGACCGTATGCATAGTTAAATTCGAGATCAAATTAAAAATAATAAACGGGTATGAGCGAATTTACTCACCACAATCCACCAAAACCAATTAACCTTGAATCACATTCATAACAACCAAAAACCACTACTTCACTTCAAATTCGAGCTCAACTTTCATTACTAAACTTCTTTTATTTTTCTTTCTTAAAAAAAAAAGAACTGGGTGTCAGCAAAATCACAACTTCAACCCAGCCCCATTATTCCATAATACTGGGTATGAGCAAAAATCACAACTTCAACTCAACCCCATTATGCCATAACAATGGGTATCTTACAAGATTACAAAAGATCACAAATTTAATTAAAATTCAAAAAACAATCAACAAATGGGGAGTTGGGCACGGGCTAATTGTCTCAACGAAAATGACAACAATGTCCTCACCGGAGTTCGGCGAGTCCCTGACCGGAGCTTGACGAATCCGATGACGGGTCCTGCGTGGCGCTTCATCATCTCCTGCTGGATCTGCGATGGATCGAGCTTGGAGATATCGGAGGGAGGGAAAGAGGGTTCGGGTTTCTTGCCCCATTCTCGCCACGCGTCGTCCTCCTCGTCGTCGAACACGTCGTCCAACTCGTCGGGGATGTGGACCTTGCGCTTTCCGGCGAGGGCAAAATGGGAATTTGCGGACGCGAGGAGGAGGAAGAGAAGGAGAGTGGGGACGGGTTGGAAGGTCATGGGGAAGAGAGGATCAAATGAGGAATGATGCAGTGTGAGTTGTGAGTGAGTTTTTTGGGAATGAAATGTGAAATGTGTTTTAGGCTTTGAGTTGCTGATTTTGTTGCTGCCTCTTTGCATGTGCTAACTGGACTGGCATATCATAATTTAGAGATGCAGTCCTCTACTTTCTTTCCAATCTAATTGGTTATAGTTTATTAAAAATTATTAATGTTGATATAATTTATTTTCATTTAATATTTATTATTTTGAAAAAAAATCTTATAATTAAAAATAATAGTATAAATTAAGAGAAATAATTATTAAATGAGAAATACAATTTACCAAAAATAATAATTTCTAGTAAATTTTAACAAATTATAGAAAAAATCTCAGGAAAAATATTTTAAAAAATGCCACTGGCATTCCTTTTAGGAAAAAGACAGGTGAGATTATATATACTAATTTAGGAAATGTGTTTTAGTGGGTAATTTTAAGAATAGTTGGAAGATAAAATAGTTTTGATAGAATGTGGAGATCAAAAGGAAATATTTTTTACAGGACCACATTTTATATGTCAAAACCAAAACCAGTTAAATTAGATATTTTTATTTATTTATCATTAAATGTTAATTGTTAGTTAAAGTATAGTGTATTTTGAGTAATTTATTTTATTGGTTTGATTACCTTTTGTTGTTGTGTATAGTTGCAACAATTTTTTTTTCCTTATAGTTTAACATTCCATTTAGGTTTCCACGGCTGCAAATTTTTTTGGTCATAGTCATTAAGTATTAATGAATTTTGTTTGAAGCGAATGTGACATGGTTCATTTAATCCATATATATCTCAAACAGATTTAGACTCCGAAGAGCTAAAGGGTAAAAAAAATTGCAACTGTGATGAATAAAATGGGATATATTAAACTATAAGAACTAAGAGAATTACAAATGTGATGAAGAGCTAATACTTTCACCTATAGGTACTTTTGGCTACATGCTGCAAGAATTTGTGGCACGGTACTATCACAGATTTTTTTTTTTAAATCATACTCATATTATTTCATTGAGGATCTATGTGGATAAATTTCTTTAAAATCATTCTTAAAAAAATACAATGAAATTTTTCATAAATAAAATTAAATTTTTCATTAACTAATTTTTAGAAACTCACTAATATAACTTCTTTAAAAAATAAGATGATATTTACAAATGAACTAATGAAAAATTCATTTTAATTTATAGAGAAACTCATTCTATTCTTTTCATCTTATTTATTTCTTTTAGAAATACTTCTAAAAAGACTTACATCCAAACAGACATTTAATCAAATTATGGACCATTAAATTAGCTTACCTTTTAATCCAACAAAAACAGGAAGGGGACGCTTGAATACAAGCCACAACAGATACTTTTAAAATTTTATTTTTACTAAAAACATAGAACTTCTTTTAGTAAAAAAGTCTTAAATACTCTTCTAACCTCATTCATTGCACCAAGAAGCAGATAACATAAAGACCAAGGGTGATTATACCTTATTAACAATAGTACCATAGTAACATAGAAGACATGTTTCCTTCGTAATTTGGTGAGCTCAAATCAAGGGTTTTAGCCCTTTAGCCTTTTGTGTCAAACAAATCAGTCACTGTATACTTTTTGCAGTAATTAAGTTTAAACGAGATATCTCTTGTTTTTGTAGCGAATTAACAATCCATGTTCTTAGCATTTCGATCGTATCTTAAGCTGTCATTGTAATTATCTTGAACCAGTATAAATTTGGATTTAGTGAAAATTAAACCACTTTTATTCAAATTAAAATATTTTAATTAATTTTAAATTAATGATAAATTCAGCTTAAGATGTCCATAGAAGTGCCTTATCCTTGATCTAGGTTAAATTTACCAATATTTTAATTCAAATCAATGGTGTATTTCTCACTCCTCACACTTTTTAAACTAGATTGAAATCCAAGGTATGATTCCCTTCAAGTAACATTACGACATTATAGGTGGGGGAAACGATGAGACAGAGATGGCCTTATGAAGAGTTTTTACTTTTTATGGTTTACTCATTAATAATAACAAGCATTGTAATATGGCTTACATGACTAGAATTCAAAGACCTCGTGCTCAACTTCACGTACTGTTGGACCACACCAAGCGTAACAAAATTCAAGTATCAAGGTACAACATAGGCTCATAGAAGACAGCGTCAAGTTAGGCTCTGACTACGTTTTTAAACCTATAAAAGACATGTCCAAGTTTCCTAGAATCCAAGACTACAACGAGGGAGCACACTACAATGACATAGTGTTATTCTTTCCTGTTTTCCTAACATTGATTCAGTCTCTTAGAGCCATTGTTGTTGGCAGCATATTTTTGTTTTGAGATTGCATAGTATAGTATAAAGAACAAACAGAAGCAACCTGAATCCCATGCTCAACTTGTTTTGTTTTCACAGTTATGCTTGTCTTTCAACATTATAGCAAACAAACCTCTTGTGTTGTTTGTCACTTTTCTTTTCCTAAGTTCAATCTAGGCTTGATGGATTTCATAGGTCCAGTGTTGGACCTCATAATTTGCATGTGGGACTCTTGTGCCTGCATCCGCGAGTTTGAAGAGAACCTTTCTTGTTTAAGAGACATAGCATCTGACCTCCAAGGCATTTGGGTTGATGTGAGTGTGAGGGTCGAAGTGGGTGAGGCACATCACCCAAGGCGTCTGAAAGAAGTGAATGATTGATTGGATAAAGTTGAAGCCATGCAAACTGCAAAGGGAAGTCCAAGCTATTCAGCAAAAAGTTTCTCAAGTTCAAGAAGCACATAGTAGATGTTTGGGAGTTTCTGTCCCGGGAATTTTCTAACTAGTTGCTGGATGGGAAGGGTTATAGCTAAAAAAAATTGGTGAGATTCATGAACTAATTGATAAAGCACATTTTGATGTAGTGGCTCAGGAAATGCCACATTCTTTGGTAGATGAAATACCTCTAGAGGCCATAGTAGGTCTAGAATCAACCTTTGATGAACTTGGTGCATGTTTTGATGACAATCATGTTGGGAGTTATTGGCTTGTATGGGATGGGGATGTAGGAAAGACAACCCAGCTCAAAAAGTTCAATTATGAGTTCCTTCCCACAAAATTCTATGATGTAGCATTTGGGCTGTGGTGTCTAGAAAAGCATATGTAGGGAATGTTCAACAAAACATATTGGAAACATTAAAAGTTCCTGATGGTAAATGGGTTGGTAAGGCCATTAATGAGAGCGCTATTATTTTATACAACATCTTGAAAAGGAAGAAGTTTGTGTTGTTTCTATATGATTTATGGGAGCATATAGATCTTCTGAAGTTGGGGATTCCTCTCCTGTTACGAACAACGGATCTAAAGTGATATTCACAACGTGATCCATGGATGTTTGCAAGTAAATGGAAGCCAACAGATGCATCAAAGTAGAATGTTTAGCACCAAAGACAGCATTTGAATTGTTCAAAGAGAAAGTGGGTGAAGAAACTCTCAACTCTCATCCTGAAATATTTCATCTGGCTCAAATTATGGTCAAGGGGTGCAAGGGACTTCCATTGGCTCTTATCACTGTTGGAAGATCTATGGCTAGAAAGACTCTCCCTGAATGGTGACGAGCAATACGAACTTTGAAGAATTATCCATCAAGAGTTTCAGGTATGGTTAAAGATGCCTATTGTTTGCTTGAATTTAGCTATGATAGTTTGCCAAGTGCCATACACAAGTCTTGTTTCTTGTATGGTTCCATCTTCCCTGAGGACTATGATATTAGAAAAGATGAACTCTTTCAACTGTGGATTGGGGAAGGTCTTTTAGCTTAATTTGGTGATGATGTCTATGAAGCACGTAATCAAGGAGAAGAAATAAGAGCAAGCTTGAAGTTTGCTTGTTTGTTGGAGGATAGCGAGAGAGAAAACATGATTAAGATGCATGATGTGATCAGAGACATGGCTTTGTGGCTAGCATGTGATCATGGATCCAACACCACGTTTTTGGTGAAAGATGGTGCATGCAACAGTTCAGTTGAAGCATATAATCCTGCAAAGTGGAAAGAAGTAGAGATAGTAGCACTCTGGGGACCTAGCATTCAAACCCTCTCAGGAAAACCAGATTGCTCAAATCTCTCGACTATGATTGTCAGAAATTCTGAGCTAACAAACTTTCCTGATGAGATCTTTCTGACTGCAAACACTCTTGGAGTGTTAAGACTTGTCAGGTAATAAAAGAGTAAAAGAATTACCTGCGAGTATTGGGGAGTTAGTTAACTTGTAGCATTTGGATCTATCTGGTAATGATATACAAGAATTGCCAAGGGAGCTCCAGAACTTGAAAAAGTTGAGGTGCCTGCTACTAAATTATATTTGCAATAGGATTGTCTTCCCAAGGAGTTTGATATCAAGTTTGTTGTCATTGCAAGTGTTTTGCAAATTTCCATAGGAAGATCAATGCAAACTGTCTTGTTGCAAGAATTGGAATGCTTGGAATTCCTTCAAGACATAAGCAATGCTCTCTTTTGCTTTTCTTCTATGCAAATATTACAGCAATCTCCCAAATTGCAAAGATGCATTAGACATTTGAGAGCAATTTCTCATTTCAATTCAATTCAATGCCACGTTATATTATTCTCATTATTGAGAAAAATGCAACATCTAGAGGTATTGTCCATATCAATTTCTTCATCTCCAACTTTAGTTTCTGACATGAAAAAAAGAGTCTTCATCACATGATTCTATGTTTGAGTTTATTCCAAGGAGTTCTAAACTTACTGAGCATGATTACGCTAGCCTTCGTGAGTTATCCCTTGAAGGGTGTTGCATGCTCAACCTGAATTGGCTAACGCATGCTCCAAGCCTTCAGCTCCTTAGAATATAATTGTCCCTTATTGGAAGAAGTCATAGGTGAAGAATTTGGACATGCATAAAATGTTTTTTCAAGTCTTGAAATTGTTGATCTTGATTCTCTACCAAAGTTAAGGAACATATGCTCACAAGCACTGCAATTTCCTTGTCTCAAAGAGATCTGTGCGGCAAATTGTCCAAGGCTGATAAAGCTCCCTTTTGATTCCAATAGTGCAAGGAACAGTCTGAAGCACATCAATGGACAGAAAAATTGGTGGCGTAATTTGAAGTGGGAAGATGAAGCCACAAGGGATCTCTTTCGTTCAAAATACGTACCTTTTCCATAGTAAAATATGCCGAATGTGATTGATCCACAAGCCTTGAATTTCATTATGTATCTTTAAGTCAATAACTACACTCTTTGAAGTGTTTCATTTGCTTGTAATTGTTGTTGTTTGTGAGAGAGATATTTTGGGAATGATCTATTATTGTACCAGTTGTTTGTGTCTACCTATCATGAATCTTATGCGTGTGGACTGTTTTCTAACAATGGTATTAAGGCAATAGCGTGATTAGGTGACTAACTCAAACCAATATTAAAATATAACAAAATTGGTGATGCATATATGTAGGTATCTTTGTTGATAATTGCTATATATATTTAGTTTGTGCACTTAAATTACATAGCAATTATCTAATTTCTTCTCTTTTGATGCTTCTTTTGACTTAAAAAGATAGGAATTTGGATTCTTTTGAGTTTTTATCTTAAGAATACTAAAGTTAATAATTATACAGTGTTTTGTGTTATCTTGTAGAGTTTTTGGATACATCAATAGAAGAATGAAATATGTATAAAGGAGTAGTATGCTCAAAGCGACAGTGCATGCTCAGTGTGAGAAACCAAGCTAAAAATCAATTGTATCATGCATGTGTGTTAAGCACATATTTGGAGGCCTAGTGCGTAGTTACTTAAGTCAATTGCATTATGCATGTGCACTTAGTAGGCACATGCAGGCTTAATACACAATGATTTTTTGAAAAGCATAACAATGCAGCGCTTTCAAGAATATAAAAAGAGGTATTGTGCTTTTTGGAGAAGACATGCAGTAGGGCACGAAAAGATAGCTGAACTCACTCAATTGAAGTTTTTCTTCTTTCATTTTTCTTCCATTTTCTTTGCTTCATCTTGTATTTTTTAGTTTTTCATGACTATGAGAGGTTAAATTACCTCTTGTTGGGGGCTTGACAACCAAACATTCTTGATGTAATGACCTATTATTTCAATATTATTGCTTCCTTTATAAGTTTATTGCATTGTTTATAGTTTGACTACTCATTCACATGTATGTTATAGAGTTTTAATCATTGGAAAATGTTTGCACCCAAAGAACTTGAAGAAACTTCTAGGTATTTCATGTCTAGGGATAGAATGGTGTTATTTAGCTTTGTTTATGTATCTTTATTTTTTATGCAAATTATTTGATGTAACTCTTAAGGGATTAGGAGTGAAATTAGATAATTTAGGCTCTTTCACATGAGAAATCATGGTTAGGGTAGTTTAGCTGATAAAGGTAATAGTTTGAATAATGTTAAATGGTGAAAATTCTCTAACATTGCATCAATAGTAGTTTTGGTAGGCCAAACATTCAACACGTTCACGAAAATCTGCATCAAACAACAATTTACACCTCCAAGCATTTGTTTTCTTGTCTTTTGCATGTGTTCTGCCTTGCTATCCTTTATTATGGTTGAATTTTATATTTCTGCATTATCACTTTGAAAAATATCTACTTTAGTAATTTATTTGCTTGAAATTAGATATATACAAACTCCAAGTACAGTCAAAATCTCTGTGGACTTGGCACTCGTTGTTACTGTTTTAATATTACTTTGACAAATTGGTACACTTGTCAAGGAGTTAACACTTGTATCAACAATGTAGAAGTTAGAGAACATTTTATACTTATAGTAGCTAACAACAGTATAATTAATGTCACCATCGCATACTCATGGACAAAAGAAAAATGCTCCTATATGATGGGAGCATATAGGATGGAAGGGTCAAACTCTTACTTGAGTGAGAGTATGAGTTATAGAGAGTCTCACATAGGAGGAAAAGACCATTATGAATGTTGTATGTGAGCAAAAAGTCTCACATTGGATGCAATAGTAATAATGAACTATTTAAACAACATGTTAGTAGTAAAGAATTAAGAATCCAAGTACTAAATTGATCCTCCATATACCAAATTTCAGAATGCATTAAATACATTCTGAAAAATGAAAATTAAATTATGAAATATTTGTTAATTACAAAACAATGTTCATGTTCATGAAATTAATTTATGATAAAAAAAATACTTCTAGAAAGAAAGAAAAACTACTTTTTAAAATGTAGTAAGAGTATAAAAAGTTGTTGGCATAAGTGATTCGATACTTAGGTCTCTTAACCAAGGTTTGGTGTTCGATCTCCAGCTTGAGCAAGGAGTCGCAACTGAAAGTATCACTTTATCCCAAAATGAACCGATTTGATGAGAGAGAATTAGTTTGGTGGCAAATAAGAAGCCTGAAATACCTCTTATTAAAAAAAAATGCAGAAGGATTTCATAAGTAAAAAGTGGTGTGAAAAACAATTCCCGTTAGATGTTCTCATGGAAAACCCAGCCCAATATCCATATCTTTGGATCCAAACGTCGTTTCAAACAAATCAAGCACACATCATGGTTTTCTCCTACGTTGTTCTGCATACCGCAGTTTCCCCAAGACCCTGAAGTATGGGTTATCTGAGCAAAGCTTCCAAAACCCTAAGGCAATCGAATTACCTATCGTTGTTGTGCAATTCCAATTTCAATTTCAACCCATTAACGAACAGAATAACTCGTGAACGCTTTTCTGTTACGCGTGCATTGTTTTGTTCCCAGACACGCCAAATCAGCAGCACGAGAGAAAAAAGCACAATAGATTTGAGCCAATACCCAACAGAGCTCGTTAGAAACTTCTCAATCATTGCTCACGTTGATCATGGCAAGTCCACACTCGCTGATCGGCTTCTAGAACTCACTGGAACCATTAAGAAAGGCCATGGCCAACCCCAGTATCTTGATAAACTGCAGGTGCTCTTTCTTGCTGGAAAATTTCAATTTTTTCATCTGGGTATGCTTTTTTGCAATGTTAGGTGAAGTGGGTATTGTCCAAAAAAAAAAAAAGAGAAATTGTTTGGTTAGCTATATGAGGTAAAAAAAGAGGCAGGATACACTCTTGGGAAACTTAGTGTGACTAAATCCTGACCGAGGATTAGTTTCATCACCTGTTCAAAGGACCGAACCTTGTGGGAAAATCTTGGGTAACAATGAAGAGCCTAAAAGCTTAATTACGGTAGTACTAAATCAACAAAAAAGACAGTGTGTTGGTTAAAGTGATTGGAAAAATAAATAATTTATGCACTGAATGTAAAATTTCAATCAATCACAATGTAAAATGTCATGAAATCACACCGCCATGACTAACTACTACCTTAGAGTTTTGTACTCATTGATTGAAAGTGTAAAACTGTTAAAGTTACATTGATGATGCATGGCGATTAAACTAAAAAAAATACTAATTTAATTTGAATACACTATTAGTGTAGAAAAAATGTTTTTTACACCCTCATTAATAGTTGATTTCTGAGTTTAGTAAAATTGTTGATTAATAATACTCTGAAAACTATATATGGTAATTTCTGATTGATTGATATTGTAAAAAAAAATTACACCGACAATTTATGAAAACTAAACTAAAGAAAATTAAAATTTTAGGGGAATGCATTATATTTCTTGTTTTTTTTCTCATATGTTGCTTAGTTGGTGAATTTTATAATGTCTTAGGTGGAGAGAGAAAGAGGAATCACAGTTAAAGCCCAGACAGCAACAATGTTTTATAAGCACAGTGTAAAGGGCGATGATTGCAATGATGGAAAGGGAGGAAAGGAGTCACCTAAGTTTTTGCTGAATCTTATTGACACTCCTGGACATGTTGATTTTAGTTATGAAGTGTCGAGGTCTCTGGCAGCTTGTCAGGGTGTGCTTTTGGTTGTTGATGCTGCTCAGGGAGTCCAAGCACAAACTGTTGCTAACTTTTACCTTGCCTTTGAGTCTAACCTAACAATTGTGCCTGTTATAAACAAGATTGACCAGCCAACTGCTGATCCTGATCACGTTAAAGCCCAATTAAAATCAATGTTTGATCTTGACCCAAGTGATGTGCTGCTAACATCTGCTAAAACTGGAGAGGGTCTTGAGCAAATCCTTCCGGCAGTCATAGAGCGCATACCTGCCCCTCCTGGGAGGAGTGATTCTCCTTTGCGCATGCTTTTGCTTGATTCGTATTATGATGAATACAAAGGGGTAATATGTCATGTTGCTGTGGTTGATGGTGTCCTGCGCAAGGGGGATAAAATTTCTTCTGCAGCTACTGGTCAGTCATATGAAGCTTCAGATATAGGCATCATGCATCCTGAACTTACACCCACTGGAGTCTTGCTTACTGGACAAGTTGGTTATGTTGTAAGTGGCATGCGGTCAACTAAAGAGGCCCGTGTTGGTGATACAATTTACCATACTCGGAGTACTGTGGAGCCTCTTCCAGGTATAGTCAGACAATTCAAACCCATGCATGTAGGCTATTCATACTGCTCTTTGCTGCATAGAATCTCTTGAATCATTTGTACTTAATTTACATTTGCAGCTCTTATAGGTAATGGCATACTGAAAATAGAATGAGGTAATTTCATTGCTTGACCATTATTATTTTTCCTGTAAAAAACCATGTCTAAATGATTAAGCTGATGTGATGTTATATTGTTCTTTATCCATGTGTATGAGAATGTTATTATTTTCAGTATGTATGGGTCCATTTCTTTCTTCTTCTTTTTTGCTGAATATATGAGTGCATTTCTTGGTCCTTAATGTCTTGTTTTTGAATTATTTTATAATTTTAAACTGTAGGTTTCAAGTCAGCAAAACATATGGTGTTCTCTGGTCTTTATCCAGCTGATGGATCTGATTTTGAAGCTCTAAATTATGCAATAGAGAGACTGACATGCAATGATGCCAGTGTCTCTGTGACTAAAGAAACTAGCACTGCTCTAGGTCTTGGGTTCAGGTCTGGTATCTATTACTAAAAGAATGAAACGAGAATTTGGTTCTGTGAAAAATTGAAACATTTAGCTTCATCTGGAATAATTTATGTTTCTAATTATGTTCACTCAGGTGTGGGTTTTTAGGCCTTCTGCACATGGATGTATTTCATCAACGGCTTGAACAGGTAACACATCACTGTATGGTAACCAAATGATGACTTTAACCTGATAGTGAAGATATATTTTGGAAAATGGAATGCCTTCAAATTTTTGAACTGTATGTATGCTTCATAGGCATCATGAATTCAATTTCTCTTGGAATGGGCAAAATTTATATATATGCCTTATGTTTGGAAACTAATTTTTTTTTCCTGATTCTTCAAGCATAGCATGTTGGTGATAAATATTATGTTTCTGTAAACAGGAGTATGGAGCTCATGTTATATCAACTGTTCCTACTGTGCCTTATATATTTGAGTTTCATGATGGAAGGTAAATGACAAACTTGTATTTGTCAGGTTAATTCCACTATGTATTACTAATATTCTAGCTGTGCTTTTCAGCAAGTTAGAAGTTCAGAATCCCGCTTCATTACCCTCTAATCCCAAGCATAAAGTGACAGCCTGTTGGGAACCTACAGTGTTAGCTACTATAATCATTCCTAGTGAGTAAGCTCTTGTACAACCCTGAGTATAATTTATTTACTGCTCCAGAGCCTGATGTTTGCTATCTTAATTTATTGGTGATTTAATTTTTAGGTATGTGGGACCTGTTATTACCCTTGTCTCTGAGCGTAGGGGTCAGCAATTGGAGTACTCATTCATTGACAGGTAATTTTTTTGAGAGTTTCCATTCGATTGCTATATCCACCAATGTATATATTGAAGTAACGTAATTTATTGGGATATTATGCATGATTATCCACAACAATTGACATAAGTTTTGATAGATTTTTGAGTCTGTCCATCAACTTATCCCTGGTTGAAGCAATAATCCTTTAAGTTTCTCTCCTGCAGTCAACGGGTATTCATGAAGTACTGCCTGCCTTTGAGAGAAATTGTTGTTGACTTTTATAATGAATTGAAGAGTATAACATCAGGCTATGCATCATTTGATTATGAGGACTCAGAGTAAGTACCCTGCCCCCTTTTTCTCACCCAATAACTTTGTGCATGATTATTGTTGTGCAGCCACTCCTATTTGCCTTGGTTCATTGATGATGTACTGTGCTATGTAGAGTTTGGAACAATTATCTGGTACATGTAAATGTAGATTTGTGATAAATAATTTGTGATTTATTTTATATTTATTGGCTGTCATATGCCATCAAATTGTATAAGCAAATAAATTTGTATGTTTGGAGTGGCTTACTTCCTACCTTATAATGCATTCAATGGGTGTGATTACAGTTATCAACAAGCTGATATGGTGAAACTGGATATTCTCTTGAACGGACAACCAGTTGATGCAATGGCTACGATAGTTCATAACACGAAAGCATATCGTGTTGGGCGTGAACTGACAGAGAAATTGAAGGGCATCTTAGACAGGTCTTTTTATTTAAGAAATAATTGTATTTTTGCATGCTTCTTCTTAGGTTTGAACTCACCCAAGAAAAATCTAAATTTTGATCAGGCAAATGTTTGAGGTAAACATACAAGCTGCCATTGGGTCAAAAATCATAGCAAGAGAGACGTAAGCTTCTGTTTAAAGTATTTGATGATTTGTCTTTTTGGGATGGTTGTCTACAATGTTTAGCTTCTGATATGAAAATAATAATTTTGATTGGTATTTTTAAATATCATAGTTATTTTATTTCCAGTAGCTTCCAATAGCCTTTTTGTAGGTGAATTTTAAGGCCCTCTAAGAGAAACAAAGGATGAAAAATTAAGCAATTTGTTCACATGCCCTGATCATTTGTTGCCAAGCATAAACTCTCCACATTTATTGTAGGATTTCCGCTATGAGGAAAAATGTCCTTGCTAAGTGTTATGGTGGTGATGTTTCTCGAAAAAGGAAGTTATTGGAGAAGCAAAAGGAAGGAAAGAAGAGAATGAAGCGCATTGGTTCTGTTGATATACCACAAGAAGCATTTCACGAACTATTGAAGGTTTCTTAGTAGACATGTT
Source organism: Glycine latifolia (assembly GCA_013407115.1). Taxonomy (NCBI): domain Eukaryota; kingdom Viridiplantae; phylum Streptophyta; class Magnoliopsida; order Fabales; family Fabaceae; genus Glycine; species Glycine latifolia. The sequence goes on from CM023958.1 coordinate 34,296,175, forward strand.
TAAAGATATTTGTGTATTACACAAAGGTAATGATTTTTTGTTTCCCTTCTTTCCCCAATATGATTAAGGTGTATCTATTGGTAGAAATAGACTAAAATGTTCAGCCTTAGATTGATCTGAGGTCAAACTTATAATTCGATTCTAAAACATACCCACTGTGGTAGTAAAGAAGGAAAAAGGGCAATTAAATAACCTAAATTATAGGTGGAGCTTTTAGTCTAATTTCCCCAAAAGGAAAGTTTAATTCTTGTCCTCTTTTGGGGTTGTGCATTAAAACGAGAAATTATACATCTATGAAAGCCAGATGTGTGATTTGTTAGGGCATCTAAATTTAAGGCATAGCTGCTTGTAAATCCAACTTTGGCTTTGTTGCGGTGGTTTATTATTTGTTTGCTTAATATTTTTCTTTGCCCTAACTTATACATATGTCATCGAGGTTGAAATTGAAGTAAAATGTTGTTGATCGATGTTTTGATTTGATACTGTCCCCAATGCTTGGTAGGTTTATTGCGAAAACTATGCAGGGAGTTCTATGAGGTTCAGTCCCATGATATATTGTTGTGTAGTTACTGAGTTTTTGCCCATTTTCTTGTTTCTTTATGTAGGTTTTTAACCTAGTTAGATTCAAATCCAAGGGATGATTCTCTTTTTGTGACATTATGGCATTCATTATAGGTGGAGGAAACGATAAGACATAGGCACCTATATCAAGAGTTTTTATGGTTTACTCATTGATAATAACAAAGCATTAGAATTTGGTTGAAGTTAACTGAAACAAAATTGTATCAAGGTACAAAGTGGGCCAAAAAATGTACCTAAAAGAAGCTCATAGAACACATCGTCAAATTAGGCCATGGCCGCATTTTTTATCCTTAAAAAGACCAGGCTAAGTTTCTCAGAATCCCTAGACTACAACAAGGGAGCTGACATAGTGCCACCATTGCAGGCTCGTGGATTTAAGAAAAAGGTTCCCGCATAGTGGGAGCCTATGAGATGGAAGGTCCAACTCCCACATGATGGGGGTATATATGAGATGGAGGGTCTCACACATAAGTGAAGATTGTTGGGAATGTCAAGTGAGTAAGAAGTCTTACACTGGATGTGAATGGGTAGGTTATGCAACATATAAGTAGTAAGCATCCATACACATTTTAAGGTTGAGTTGGATCTAATGCCGAGTCCACTTTTGTGTATGCATAAATCCATACACAAGACTTTAATAGTTCAATAATTTTCCTTTTTCCTTTTCTTTGTTTTTTTGCTAGAGATTTCATTGGTAGCTAATATAGTTGCAGCACTCAAAACCTGGTTAATGAGCCTGAAACAAAGGCAACCTATTGAGGTAAGAACAGTTACATAAAGGCTTAGGCAATCATAACGGGTTTCATCAGCCTTATTATTTAGCTCATACATACCATGCAATGAAATATGCAATTATCTGCTCATTTTTCTACATATCTATATAAATTTCTTATAATTATAATTCTACGTAGCAAAATTCTCTCTGTTAATAATGATGTGAAAATTATTGCTTTTTGAATCTCAGGTTATTCATCGAAGTTTTGGAAACGACGCCTGCCATATGTTATTCAAAGAATCAAAGTGCTTCAGAATGAGGCTGGGAAAAATAAAGCCAGTGCTGATTGATTAATGATTGCCATGGACTCCTATACGCCTTGAAAGATTTGTTGAGGTCTTGGGTGGATCAACACACCTGTTACAGCATATATTAATCAAATAAACCTTACAATCATTTTGTAGCAGTAATTTTCAACTGTAGCTGTAGCCATGTTCTTGATGCAGTACAATAATCTTGTCTTTTTAATGATTTTTTTTTTTTTTAATTTGAGAAGTTATATAGTTTGAAGGGAAATTCCTCTCCCGGAACATTATCACTGGATGAGAGATCTTAGCCCTTCACTAAATTTTATTAATATAATGCATTTGTATTATAAAATTAAGGTTTAAAAGAATTAATGATGATATTTAACACTTGAGAGGATCTCTTCCTATAATTTGAATAATGAAATGCACTTGATAAGATTTTCCATGACATAAATTAAGATAATTGGATTTTTTTTTTACTTAACAACAATAGATAGTTTGTACCCCCTTCTCGTTCCAAAATAATAGTTTTACACAGATCAAGAAAAGTAATAAATACAAGAAAAAGAATGATAATTTTATAAAATTAATCTGATAACATTATTAATTCATTTATAGTTTTTATTGTTAACCATTAATATTATAAGGAATATGAATGAAAAAAATATAATTAATCTTACATTGAAAATTCAAAATAATAATTATTTTGGATAATTTTTTTAACATGATAATTATAATTACATGGAATGAATAATCAATAATAATCCAACCTTTTGGACTCGGGCTTGGATTCTTAGCAGCCCACGGTGCTAGAATACACACTAAATTAATGATCAATGTGAATCCCATAATATTAAGCACGTGAAAAATTAATGGCTAGTCTTTTTGAATGATTGACTGATACTATTTCTATTTCCATTGGAAATAGATTAATTACAATAGTAGTAGTTAATAAAGATAAATAAAACGATTCATGAGGTTAGCATTTTTTTCCTTCTAATTTCTTAAGTCTTGACTCTGATTTGACTTCGAAATTCTTGTAATTAAAACCCATCAGTTTTGGTTACCAATGTTTCTCCAATGGTCACACTGCATTCAGGGAAGTTTCTCCCAACATTAGCCTTTCCCCCTAAGTAAAATGAAGGACGAAAAATTAAGTAATTTCTTCATATGCCTTGCTTATCTGTTGCCAAGCTTAAACTCTCCACATTTATTGCAGGATTTCCCCTTATAGAAAACATGTTACTGCCAAGTGTGTTGGTGGTCGTGATATTACTCGGAAAAGGAGGCTTTTGTACAAGCAAAAGAAAGGAAAGAAGCGACTGAAGCGTATTGGTTCTGGTGATGTACCAAAAGAAGCATTTAACGAACTATTGAAGATTTCTTAGCAGACACGTTTGAAGATATTTGTGTATATTATATTACAAATGTACAATGGTAATGACTTCTTGTTTCCCTTTTTCTTTTCCAATAATATTAAGGTGCTTCTATCAGTAGAAAGAATTGTACATAGACTAAAGTTGTCCAGCCATAGATTGATCTGAGGTAAAACTTATTATTTGACTCTAAAACATACCTGTTGAAGTAATAAAGAAGACAAAAAAGATATTAAATAACCTAAATTAAAGGTGGAGCTTTTAGTCTAATTTCCCCAAAAGGAAGATTTAATTCTTGTCCTCCTTTGGGGTTGTGTATTAAATTTATACATCTATTTGGATGAAAGCGGCATGTTTGATTCGTTATCATCGGGCATCTAACTTTAACTTTTAAGGCATAGCTGCCTGTAAATCCAACTTTGGCTTTGTTGTTGTGATTATTGTTTGTTTGCTTGAATATTTTTCTTTGCACTACCTATACATCGAGCTTGAAATTCAAGTCAAACCGTGTTGCTAGATGTTTTGAATACCATCCCTTATGCTTAGTATTTTTATTGCGAAAACTATGCAGGGTGTTCTATGTTGTTCAGTCCCATGATATATTGTTGTGGAGTAAAAGAGTTTTTGCCCATTGTCTTGTTTCTTTTATGTACGTTTTGTAACCTAGTTAAATTTAAGTCCAAAGGATGATTCTCTTCATGTGACATTACGACATTCATTTTAGGTGGAGTAAATGATGAGACATATGTAGTTATATCAAGAGTTTTTATGGATTACACATCGATAATAACAAGGGCAAAAAAATATAAATATTGTATTTTTAATAAATATTTAGAAATTTATTACAGTTTCAAAACTATTTGTAAATCTATAGCAATGAATCGGGCCCCACCTAACTCATTCTGTCGCTAACATTTTTTTGCGACAGAATATTGGGCGTGGTCACAAATTTCAGTCGAAAAAATATTAGCGACTGAAATAGAGACTGAAATTAACATACGACTTTAAAATCAATTTTTTTATTTACAATATAATTTTTTTCAATTTTTGAAATTAGTGTTGCGACCACAATATTGTGAATTTTAAATTTTTTTAAACTGAAATCGTTAAAAAAATTGCAGTACAATTTTTTTTTTAAACGTACGACTTTAAAATCAATTTTTTTTACAACTTTAAGTTTTTATTATTATTAATATACGACTTCAAAGTCGGTCTAAAAATCAATGATGAAGATCGGTCTAAAAATACTTTAAAATTAGATAAAAATAACAATTATTAATGTTAAATAACAATTTATAAAAACAACTTTTGTTTTCGGATAATTATTATATTAATTATTTTGGTTTAATAAATTGATTAAGATAATTGTTAAAGAAAAAATGTTAACTGTTAAGTAATGCGACGTGTCAGTGTATCACTATTGTCAGTAAATATTATTGGTAACTAGTATTTTAAATTAAATAAAATTTATTTTGTAATTATAAAAAAAAAAAGAATAGCATTAAATATGTATATAAACTTCGAACGGTCATAACTTTTGATAGAAATGTCCGATGGAGACGTACTTTATGTCAAAACGCTCGAAATTAAGAGAATTAATTAAAAAAATAGAAAATAGCATTAAATGAACTAATTAAATAATTAAAAAAGTAGACTGTTTGAAAATTTTTGGATGATTGAATCCTAAATCGTAATTTTGAGGCACTTAGAGGCGTTTTTTGGAAAAAGAATTTGCCCAAGGCTTCTCCTCTCAATTTCGAGCGTTTGGCCACCGATTTCATCCCAATCGGACATTCCAGTCAAAAATTATGACCTTTTGAAGTTTATATACACTGCGCCTCAAAATGACACGTGTCACAACCAGCTGAATCACGCCTGGTGGGGGCGCAACTCGACCCCAGTTGCGCCTGGTGGGAGCGTGACTGATTGCATCCTGCTGGGGTGTGTTTGGTTGCTGCAGATTCACAAATAATTTTCAAATTGCAATAAATTCCTAAATATTTATTAAAAATGTAATATTTATATTTTTTTGCCTAATAACAAGCATTAGAATTTGGTTTAAGTGAGCTCGAACAAAATTCGATGGGTACGTAGGTTAAGCAACTTATTAGTATGATCCGTACACTTAATACTTTAAGGCCGGTTTTGAGTTGGATGTAATTAGTTCATCTTTATGATTTTCATGGTCCATTATTCCTAATGACCCAACAATATGAATGTATAAATCCATACACAAGACTGCAATAATTTTCCTTTTTCTTTTTTTTTTCTTTGCTAGAGACATCATTGGTAGCTAATATAGCTGCAGCACCTACTCAAAAACTGGTTAATGTGTCTGAAAAGCGAAAACAAAGGCAAACTTGTTGAGGCAAGAACAGTTGGATAAAAGCTTAATTGTAACGTGTTTCATCAGCCTTAATAATTAACTCATGTATGCCATGCAGTAAAATAAGCAATTATCTGCTCATTTTTGTACTCGTAAATGGCACATGACTACATCTCTACAAAATTTTCTTAAGAATTATAATTTATGCAGCAAAATTTTCTCTATGTTAATAATTTTGTGAAAATCATTGCTTCTCTGAATCTCATACTATTCTTGGAAGTTTTGGAAGCATACCTGCCATCTGTTCTGTTCCAAGAGCTTCATTCTATCAATAGTTGTTAAGTAAAGAAATAATTTTTTTCTATTTTTTTTAAATCATCTATTTACCTTAATTTATGTCACATGGAAGACCCGAACAAGTGCATTTCATCAAAGTTTCAAACAATATATCTTCCCAAATAAAAAAAACAAAACAAATTATTAACAGGACAAGGTATTGTAAGCTGTATCAAGAACATGGCTATAACTATATAGTTGAAAATTTCTGCTACCAAATGATTCTAAAGGTTTATTTTATTTGATTAATTTATGCTGCACTGGACTGTAACATGCGTGTTGATCCATGCAACACCCCAACAAAGCATCCGAAGTGTATATATAATACTCCAATCTTTTGGACTCAGGCTCGGCCTCATAGCCGCCCACGACCACGCTAGCTCAATGTTGAATGAGTATCTCATTATCCCATAATTGATGGCTACTATTTCTCTTTCATTTTTCTTTTCTTTTTTTATAGATTATATGTAGTTTTTTATTTTCTTGAGATAATTATGTTGGATTTAAATAGAATTATTATAGATGATAAAAATTATAAAAAAAATAGTTGCATATACTTAAAGTTGTTTTAATGTAATCAAATATTTCGAATACGAATCTCATGTAATATCAATTGATACAATTAATAATAGCTACTATTATTTTTGTCTCTATAAATAAGACACATTTTATAAAGAGTATAATTTATTTTAATCCCTCAACTAAAATTTAATCAGTATTGATCTATAATTTTTTTTTTTGTTTAGCTTTTAGTCCTTATTGGTAACCATTAGGTGATGAGATGACAGATAAATTGTCACGGTTTTTTTTTTTCTGAAGGCCAGAAATTGCTTTCCAAATTTAACCGTCGGAAATTGTTTCCCAAAATTTTAAATCACGTGAAACTGTCAAGCCCTTCATAGTCCATATATCGCAGATCATATCCTCCAAAAATCTGCAACATAATAACTCTATTAAAAGATAAAAATTACAAATAATCTATTCCATTCTCTTACCCAGAAAAGCTATACCCCAATAAATTCCTACTTTTGTTTGTCTATCTACACCCAGTAGAAAAGTGACATAAATTAAGGTAAATAGATGGGTTTTTTAAAAAAAATAAATAGAAAAACCTATTTGTTTACTTAACAACAATCGATAGATTGCAATATATATTAATCCAATCTTTTGGACTCAGGCTCGGCCTCATAGCAGCCCACGATACTAGAAAGCATTCTATTTTTTAATCTATAAGAATAATGTCAAAGAATTAAAATATCCTTTTGATCCTAAACCCTCCTTTACATTATGCAAAAATATATACTAGCTCAACTTTCAATGTGTATCCCATAATATTTAGCAAGTAAAAAAATAATAGCTAGATATTTAAATAATTAACGGCTACTATTTCTCTTTTCTTTTTTCTTCTTTTTCGCTAGATTAGATATATATCCTTTTTGGGGATAATTTTGTTAAAGTTGAGTAAAATTATTATAAATTGTAAAAAAATTCTAATAAATATTTAATACAGATACATATATCACCAAACACATAAATTAACTTAGTGAAATTATTCTAGCTTAAGTTAAAATAACTCTATGTCATCTAATACACAATTGGTAGTGGCTACCTACTATTACTTTTGTCTCTACACGTAGGACACATTTTATAAATTTGTTAGTTACTTTTTATAAGATTCCTTTTTAAATTGTCTTTTATATTAATTTTTTTTACCAAAATATTTTTATTTTTACAATAAATGCTACTAGCTTAAATAAATAAGTTAAAAAAATCTCTTATGAGAATTGGAAAACATGACTAACACATATTAATTAATAAAGTGAAAAATTAAGTAAAAAGAGAAACAAAATAGGTATCTATTATTTTAAGGATAGTTTAAAAAATAATTATTAATAAATTTAATATTACTTACTAAATTAATTAATTTTTTAATTAATGAATTAGTTAAAAATGTCTTGATTCTGATTTGAGCTCGAAATTCTTATAATTAAAACCCCCATCATTTTTTTTATTACCAAAGCTCTTCATTAAAGATTCTCATTAGTTGAATTTGTTCCTGCATAACAAGTCCAGAGAACATAAATTATGACTAAGGATGAACTTTACTTGTAATTCATGTAAACTCTGAATTCTAAATGTTATTTTAGAAACGCGATAACTATTTTTTTGCAGTTATGTCTGTAGAAATATCCTATGAAATGGTCCGTGATAGTGTGATACATACTCAATGACAAGAAAATTCTAAAAGCACACATACAACAGGAGCCAGCAAATTCTTCTAAATTCAGAAATAAGTCGAAATTGTCAAATAATTAAATGACAAAAGAAAATTCTAAAAGCGACACCTACAAAAGGCTAGGAGCCAGCAAATTCTTCTAAATTCACAAATAAGTCGAAATTCTCAAATAATAAACTGACAGATACAAATCAAAGTGACCACTCACAGAAGTTCCCTATAAAAAGAGAATTTTAAAAAGAAAAAGTAAAATAATGAAAAAAGAGACGGAACTACATTTTGTTCATTGAAATAAAAAAAAAACCTCATCCATTCCATGCGGTCTTTGTTTTGTCACCAATCATAATAAGGACTTTAAACACCACATTCAACTATGGATATATCATATACTGAAATACATGTATATATAAACATGTGCAATGCATATGATACTTGTTAGTTTTTACAATATCTTTTGCATGTAATTTTAGACAATGTAAAATAAATTTTAGACAATAAATAAAAAAATAGATTAGAAGTAAATGAGAGTTAGATTAAAAAAACTAAGAATAATAAAGATAGAGGATCTTATTTATGATTGAATACATGTACACCACACAAATCAATTATACAGACTAATCTATGGAAGATGAGCTCTAATAATACATTTTTTTAAACACTCATTTTAACACATACTTTTTTATTAATTACAATTTATTAAAAATCATAAAATTACAAGAGAGAAATCACAAAATCGTGAGAAATGGGCATTTAATAAGATGTAAAAGTTATAATTTTTTATAATTTTCAATAAATTAATTTCAACTAATAAGAGTGTGTATGTGTTTAAAAGAACATGTTTCACAGTTTGGTGTTGGGATTCCTCATCTATGGAATAATCTCAAACTAAATATAACGAAAGATATGGCACTCTCCTCACATTGTAAGTTACACGTTAAAATTTTAAAAGAAAAAACATACTATTTCATAATAATAATAATAAAAATAACATAACTCTCCGGCAAAAATGTCCACCGTTAAATTTATATCCAATAAATTATAAAAGATGATTTTTTTTAAAAATAATTAGACCTAAATATGTATATCATACTTGGAAAATAGTTCATTTTTAAATTATTAACTAAAATTTACTTTTAATCATTTAAGTGTCTAAAATATTTTTATTTTTCAATCTAATACTTGTCCTCCGTTTGTTAAGTGATGACATCAACTGTCATATCATCAACGCCTAATCACTAACACATCAATGTTACATTATTCTTTCACTTCTCCTTCTCCCTCACCCTCCCCCCTACCTCCCCCACATCTACTCTCTTTCCCGCTCCCTCACCCTCTTCTTCTCCCTCTTTTTCATTATTACAATTTTCCTTGGTGTATATGCCTTTCGTCCTGCTTGTTCGTTTTTTTATTGCTCCTTTGCGGTCTCTAAAATGTAATTGGTTTAGAGTCATGACAAATTTCAAGGCTTGGAATGCTGACAATTTTGAGCTGGCTGGTTTGACCAAGCATTGAAAATATTGTTGCAACTAGGTTAGGGTTAGTGACAATTGTAGTTCCCAAAAATGGACCTGTGAGTGTTTTTTTAATGGTTAAAGGTAATGAAAGTTGTTAGATTTGTTGCTGAAAGAAGAATCTTTGGTTTAGAGACTGCAGTCTTATAGTTATGAAGTGAAATCTGTGTTTATTTTTTAGTTTTGAATTATGAATTTTTTGATATTATCAATTACTCACCCAATTTTGGGATGGAAGTTGTAGCTGAGTAAAATTATTTCCGTAGCAGTAACCAAACCCTCATTTGTAACATAGTCATATATAGTTTAATCTGACTCTACCTCGAAACCAATGGTAACATGCCTCAACCACACACGTTTGGTTAATTGGTTTAGAGGCAATGAATAAATGATACTTGCCATAAATAGTGTGGGCATGAAAATTATGAGAAACAATTTAAATATATATTTATTTTCTTTTAATTTTAGGTTATTAAGGTCTGTTTTTGTCCCTAAAAATATTTTGAAATATTTGTTTTAGTCCCTGTAAATAGAGCTTGTTTTTAGTTCTTACATTTATCGAAAACACATATTTCAATTAATCGTAAATTAATCATGAATAAAAAAAACTAAAATTACGTTACTTTTAATAAATATAGGAACTAAAAACATTATTAAAGGTGTATAGTCTTAATTGATATTCCTTGATAATACTATTAAATAACTTTAACAAAACGTAAAGTAGGTGGACCCTTTTATACTTTGAAGGCTCTTAGTCTTAGGTGAAACGCATGTTAATTAGAGATTTTATTAAAAGAAAATGACCCATAACATATTCATGTGAATTTTTTCTATAATGATGTTTGATTGATTTTTCAGTCAATGGCGGCCGAATTGGGCATCTAACTCGAACGACATAACTATAATTTTTTTTTCTTCCAAAATAACCTTTTTTAGTTAAAAATATAATTTTAAGTTATAGTTGTTGAAGCATAAAATTGGACAAAGAATTTATTTCACTCATCACGAGATGAGATAAGATATTTGATATAATTATTTGAAAAACTAGTTATAAAAATGAAAAATTAACTGATAACTAAAAATTTGAAAATTACTAATTAAAAAATTAGTTTATTAAATTATTAGTATTCGATAAAATTAATTACTAAAATCATGATTTATTTAAAAATAATAACTATAGATAATATATTAAGGATAAAAATGAAAATATAAAAAAATTTCAAAAAAACACTAAAAGTTACTAAAAAAATTATTTATCAAATAATTAAATAAGTTTTTCAATTAGTAAAAAAAGTTAATAATTAATTAAAATATTTGGTTGAATATAGTCATAATGTGAATCTTACTGTACAAATATCACAAGTTACAGACTACTCTCTCTATTCCAAAATATACTAAGTTTAAGGTTTTTGTACAAATATTAAAGAGTGTAATTAATTTGTTGAATTTTAAAGAAAACATTAGATAATTTCCTAATATGTCTTTTATTTTTTTAATTAATAATTCATTTACTCTTTCTATGTAGTATTTACACCAAGTATTTATTAAGAATAACATTGAAAAGTATTTAATGTAGCATTGATTTTGTAAAATGACATATTTTGGAATAATTTTTTTTCTTTAAAACATCATATATTATGAATGGAAGAAATATATTATTTTTAAAGATAATGATGGTTATACATAAATTTTATACAACAAATTATATAATTTTAAGAGAAATAAAAAAAGCAAGAAATAAGTATTGGAGAAAATGGATAATATAATAAAAAATACAAAATAAATTATAAAAAATTATTATAAATATATTATTACCTTTTTAATATATTAAATTAACTACGGCGATTCTACATTGCTATAATTTGTAAGATAAAACTAAATGAACTAAATTAATTAAAAAAATACTACTATAATAAAAATAAAGTCATGTCTATAACTTTGAAATCGTTTTAATAAGGCTTTATCTAATTAGGATTACTTTTAGCTTAAAAACTAATCCTAATAATTAAACTTACCTCGTCAAAAATAAAAAGATGAGAGTAAAATATTTTTAAAAATAAAACTAACTATATAAAATTAAAAATAAACAAAACACAAGTAAGCATGCATACTATTAAAATTATAGATCCTTTTTTTAAATAATTGTATAAAAGGTATAAATTAATTCGAATTAGAACTTAATTTGTAAAGGCCGGCAGACATACATAATGATATGGGCCATTGAAAGAAATTATTTTGTTTTGAGATTTAAAAAAAATCATTGGGATATGAAATATATATGTTAAAATAAAACCTTTTTTTTTTCACACCACGATGTATCTTTAGGTAACAGAAATGGGAGAAAAATATAAGAATACAAGATTGTACAATGAAAAACATAAATAACAATTATTATTTTTTTTTGTTTTTTTATTTTAAAAAGCTGAAAAAGAATCACAAAAGATGTCTTTCATACTTGTCATACTTGTAATGAATTAATCAATAGCACACCACCAAAAGTTACACAGTACATCTATTGAACTTAGCCATCATTCCCTGACATGAATCTAAATCTGGTTTGGTCATCCATAGATACCTCTAAAAACCAAATTGGACTCTTGCACCACAATAATGGCAATAAAATACTAGCATAATTTATTTTTGAGTCTCAAAACCTTAGCACACAATATATATACAATGCATAGCCATGGGTTCTTTAAAATCATCAATTCAATGGCTTCCCTCATGAGCACCATCCTCAAGCAAAGGTCTTCTTCTACTTCACATGCTGCTGGTAGGTTGTTCTCCACAACAACATCAGCCATTATTGATTCCCCTTCACTTGCTCAGAGAATCAGAGATTTGCCTAAGGACCTCCCTGGAACCAACATCAAGAAACATGTTTCTCAGGTAGTTGTTTTGTTTGTTACTCTCCATCTCTCTCTAGTTTTCATTGCATGCTTATGAGTTATGAGTAATGAGACAACATGTGGAACAGGTTTGGTGATTTTGGTCTCTCACTTAGTCACTGTACTTGCTTTCCAGTGGTTGTGTGTTTCTGTTCACTCATATCATGCACGTTTACAATAGATTCTCCATGTCTTATCCAATTTATTCGTTTCAGCAGCTGCCAAAAGTGAAAAGAATTTTGGAATCTGATTTTTTAAGGTTTTCTTCTCTTTTTTTTGTCAGTGGGGTTGGTTTGAAAAGCTGTCTGGAATTCTTGGAATAGATCTTATTCTTGGGATGATTTCAGCTGCGAAATTGTGATTTTTGTCATGAAACTCAGTTGTTCTATTTTGAATTTTGTTGAAATCGTTTAATTATTCTATTCTGCTGTATGATACTGATAGAATGAATCATAAACAAGTAGAAAATAAAATGTTAAAGAGAAAACTACATTAAAGTTTCCCTAATTTTTTTTCTGAAATGGACAACACGCCACCCTTATTTTGAGGTGAATAGGTAGGGAATAGACGGATAGAAAAAAAAAACTGATAAATAATATGATGAAAAATGAAGAAAGTGATAAGAAGAAAAATGGGGTGGAAAAGGGAATGAAAGGGAAAGATCACCTACAAATATAAGGTGGCCTTTGTTTTGAGCCTTTTCTGTTTTCTAATTTTTTTCTTTCAGTTTACTAGGTTTTCAAAACTTGAAGAAGAAACCATTTTGCAGAATAACAGACATTTATAATTTTATTTTGTTTTCTTTTCTTTTTTACCATTTTCTTTATTGGAGAATATATTGCGGTGCTACTTATTGAATTCTTATCTGAAGTAGAACAATTCATTTTTCAGCTCATTGGGAGGACTCCACTTGTTTATCTTAACAAAGTCACTGAAGGATGTGGAGCTTATGTTGCTGTCAAGCAAGAGATGATGCAACCTACTGCCAGCATCAAAGACAGGTCAATTCCTCCCTATTTCCATTCCTATTTTATTTTCTTTTTGTTCCTACTTTGAATTTGATTAGGCTTCATATTATTCTTAATGGTAATCAAAATTCAAATTAATACAGAACTACTGTAATTTTCTTTTGATTTTACAGACCAGCATATGCAATGATCAGAGATGCTGAGGAAAAGAATCTGATAACTCCTGGAAAGGTTAGCTGATTTGATATATAGCAGCTATTTTGCTCAGTTATTCACATGTAGATGCTCATAGTTACTTTATTTGATGTTGCAGACAACTCTGATTGAGCCCACGTCAGGCAATATGGGTATCAGCATGGCATTTATGGCCACCATGAAGGGATACAAGATGGTTTTGACCATGCCCTCTTACACAAGCTTGGAAAGAAGGGTGACCATGAGAGCGTTTGGAGCTGAATTAATCCTCACTGATCCAGCCAAAGGAATGGGAGGAACAGTAAAGAAGGCTTATGAACTTTTGGAAAACACACCAAATGCCCACATGCTGCAACAATTTTCAAACCCTGCCAATACTCAGGTTACCTGTACCTAAATTACTATTGCTGTTTCAAATATTTTACTAAGAAATTAAAATCTGCAGAACTATGCTTGTACTATTCTTTTGTGATGCTTGATTGTACTTAAGTTTAATACTAGATATAGTTCTGAAATCCTTGGCTTTTACAATGGTGCATTAATTTAAATATTGACTTCAAATGGGAATGCAGGTGCATTTTGAAACAACAGGTCCTGAGATATGGGAGGATACAAATGGACAAGTTGACATATTTGTTATGGGAATAGGTAGTGGAGGCACAGTCTCTGGGGTTGGACAATATCTTAAATCCAAAAATCCTAATGTTAAGGTGATGTTATATCACAATTCAAAGTACAAACTGAACAAATGTTCTGTTAGATACACTTATTAAAACCCTTGAACTGCTTTTGATTATATTAGATATATGGAGTGGAGCCAAGTGAAAGCAATGTGCTGAATGGTGGTAAACCTGGTAAGGATAATTTTTTTTCTTTGATTTTTTATATGATAATTTTGTACATAGTTTCTTCTTGAATATTATGTTTTCAGTCTTCCAAGCAGCCTAAGGGAAAATTAAAAGGATGAGCACACCAGTCTCTAAAATGTTTACTTTTCATATTCATTTCTGTTATTGATGAAGTGGTGAAATAATATAAATGTAAAAGGGGCTTAAATTATGGATCTAAAGTAACCAAAATAATCACTATGGTCTACAATATTTGGAGGCCCTTTCTTCTCTTTACAGATTGCAAACTCTGATGTTGTCATTTTATATATAGGTCCTCATCATATAACTGGCAATGGAGTTGGATTCAAACCAGACATATTGGACATGGATGTTATGGAAAAAGTTCTTGAAGTACAGAATATTAATTCTTCTAAATAGATATTTATCATGAAAAATTTACATTTTTCTGTTTCTCCTAACTGTCTGTGGAAACTTATTTGGTAGGTTAGCAGTGAAGATGCAGTTAACATGGCTAGGGTGTTGGCATTGAAGGAAGGACTCATGGTAATCTTCAAAAGACAATTTTGTAGACTTAGACAATGAATGCATGAGAAATTTCAAGCTTCATTAATTTAACCTTGGGTTTCACCCTAGGATTTACATATGATTTCTTAAATTGGTAATCAAATTCAGAATTTGCAATTATTTTTCTTTCTAATTTTTGCAGGTAGGGATATCATCTGGAGCTAACACAGTTGCAGCGCTCAGATTGGCTCAGCTGCCTGAGAACAAAGGCAAACTTATTGTGGTAAGAACAGTTTTCTTTAAAAACAACATCAAGCTAAATGCTTAGCCTAATGTGTCATCAGCCTCTATCTAAATTCACAAGAGACAGCAACACTATATCATTTGCACATTTTTCTTAATCATCATATAATTCTGTAAATAAAATGCTTGGGACTATAATTTTAGCATCAAACTTTTCTGTCTTTGTTGCTGATGTTGTGATAACCATTGATGACTTGAATCTCAGACTGTTCATCCAAGTTTCGGCGAACGATACCTGTCATCTGTCCTGTTCCAAGAGCTTCGTCAAGAAGCTGAAAACATGCAGCCAGTAGCAGTTGATTAATTCCATACATAAGTTTTGTGGTGGAGTTACATTACATGGAGCAACCTAGTTGTTACAATCCTGTTGTAGCAAAAATTGTTAACATCTTACAACTCGGCCATAGCAGAAATTGTCAACAAAAGCTGTGTTAATTGAAAAATGGTTTTAATGCAGCTTACAATAATCTTAATGTTTTGTAGTGTTCTTTTTTTTTCATTTTTAATTGGAAAGAGTATAAAGCAATTGAAGTGTTTTTTAAAAATTAAATAACAATCATTCTAGGAGTCAAATCCTATTATGGGTATGATGTGTGTTCAAATTCTCCTTAAAACAAGACCAATCCAAGTTGTTAGCATTGCCAAATTTTTATCTTTGCAAAAAAGTATAATTAGGTGTTAAGGCCACTTTGGTTTTAATTAATGCAGGGAACAATTAATAAACCATATCAAAGTATAATAGTTAGTATTTAGTTCCAATTACCCATGATGCGTAGGGGACTTTCCTTTGTCTAATATGGGATGTTAGAGGTGTGAAGGCTGGAAAACTTGGTCAGGAGATGATGTGTGGGGTTTTAAATTAAAAAACAAAATAAACAATAAAGTTTTTACCCTTTTATGTGTTAATGTTTCATGGCGCGAGACCAACTCTCTTCCTTCTATATAAAACTAGATTTTGATTCATGTAACAAGGATGTTTAAAAACTTTTATTTGAATTTTATAGTGAATGAATGTAATGGACTTGGTTCTTCAATGCTCCATTCACGTAAAAATTGAGTCAAGAAGTTGAATTCAAAATTATTTTAAAAAATACTTTTGTTAAAAATATATAAGAATTAAACAAAGTGAGAACAATACGAAATATCTTGAACCCGTCCTCAAAATTTATCTAGTCGGTCATGAAAACCCCTAAAAATAATTAGTCATCTTAGGATGGATGTATTAAATGATGTTGTAGGACTAATCTTCACCCTTTTCTATAGATAATCAACTATGAAACATATCTTGATTTTGTTGGACTAGTTTTTTTGGAGAATAAAAGATAAGAAGTTTTCCAAAAAATATATATTATTTAATTAAATAATATAAATGAACCTTGTTTCTTAATGTTAATCCTTTTATTAAATAGTTTTTAAAAATTGTCATTTTTATTGCTATTTCAGTAGTGACGTTTGTAATATTGGTATTTGGTTCACAGATCCTTTAGGACAACATTTTTAGTTATCAATATTACTATCACTAAACTCACGAATCAAAACCCAAGCACCAAAACACCACCATAATCATCCTGCATCCACCACCAAAATCTATCTTGTTTTCTACTATTTCTATTTTTCTCTCACTTTATCACATAACCATTATACTCCCTTCTCATTTGTTTACTATCTTCTTTAATGATCCATCATCATCAAGTTCTTATCATTTCTAGTAACATATATATTCTTCTTGTCCCTCACATGTCCTTCTCTCACTCTCGTGGCCTCGTCACATGGTCTTCCTCCCCCTCCAATTTAGACAGTTAGTCTTTCTAGCAACTTCGAAATTTATTGTCTTCACTTCTTTCTTTTGGCACCATTACCTCCTTGTATTTGTGCTTAATGCACATTGTTTCCCACAGGGACGGATGCAGGTGTGGTGGTTGGGGGGGGCTTGGTTGGCAATTGGCCCCCTAACATAATTATAACGAAAACAAAAAATTAAAACAAGTTAAACACTAATGTTAGGAATTCTTATTTTTTTTAATCTCGTAGAACAAGTGCCGCTGAGAATAGGATGGTAGGAGTCTGGAAATGCACAACATTGACTTACGTATATAGTTACGATCGACAAGGCAAAACAAAAGTTGTTGCACAAAATATATTAAGGTCATTCTAATTTTTTATTATTCCCCACACACACATACATACATATATATATATATATATATATATATATATATATATATATATAATATTCGACTATTTTATTTGTATACTTTTAATTGGACATTGGTTGCTATTTGTTAATTGGACAAGATAAAAAAAACCAATCACGAAGATCATAATCAGTGTTAATTTTTGTAAAATATAGATTTTATCATATGTTAGATTGAACTTATTGGTTTGTTTAGTGGTTGTTATTAGTTAGATCTGTAGAATTGTAATTAGTTGTTCATATTTTTTTATGAAATTTTATTTTTTATACATATTTAGATATATATCTTATACACTTTGCATCCAATATATTTTTAGAATAATCGTATTTTTATATTGGATACATCTTTGTTACATGTATTATATTCATACATCATAAATTTATAGTATATATAAAATTTGATGTGTACATATTTATGGAATAAAATTTATTTTTATAGCTGGGCCCCCAGCCATGTGTAATCTTGCCTCTGTCGCTGGTTGCCCAGCAGCAAAAAGGTTCGTGGGAACAAGATTGAAATAAGAAGGTTTAACATTTGATTGAGAAGCAAGGTTGAGGGTTGAGATTTTGAAGGGTTTGAAGATTAGGGTTTAAAATGTTCAAAAGTTGCATTCTTTTTTCACATTCTTCTTTTTTCTCCCAATAACTATTTTCTAGCAATTGTATACTGCTAGAAAATTTATAACACCTTAGAACCACTTGAAAATATCTTGAACTATTGATGTTTTATCACATGAGTGTCACATTAAGTTAATAGTTTATATGGTAAGTCATGTGGTTGATACATCGTCACTTAATGATGATACTTGATGAGCAGGCTAAAAAAATGAAAGACAAAAATTAAGGGATTCATATAGATAAAAAAATTTATTAAGAAACTAAAAGTGAATTTGGTGAAAAAATGAGGACTGAAAACATAATTTAGCCAAAAACTTTTACACATGATTGTCACATTAGACTTGTAGTTCATGTTATCACTTAATGATGATACTTAGTAGTAGAAACTAAAAACATTTATGGAGCAAAATACAGGGACTTAGATCGGTCGAAATTTTGGTTAGAGACTAAAAACAAAAATCACCAAAAGTCGAGGGACAAAAATATTTTGCTCTATATGTTAAATTTATAAATTTTATATTAAAAATAATGCATAAGTAACATTTGTTATATAAAAATTAAATATATACTCATGTGTAGTGGTAATATTTGTTTTAAAAACATTCATGGTTTGTGTTCAAACCTTGCAAAAGCTCCTAATGCAACAAAAGATGGGAAGATTTAGTTGTTTTTCAAAAAAACATATTGCTATTTTGAAAAGACTATTATCTTATTTTGAAAACATATATGAAAAATATTAAGTATGTGATGTGATTACTTGATATTGTAATAATTATCAATCAATAAGAAGAATATACAACCTACTATGAAAATTTTAACAATTTTTTAGTCGATACAACTTAGATATTGCACAATACCCAACTCATAAGTGTTTGTATTTGTTTAATAGTTTCCAACTCAAATAATGCACAATGGCTAGCTCATGAATGTTTGAATTTGTTTATAGTTTCTAGCTCAAATAAATGAAATAATGCACAATAGTCAACTCAGAAGTGTTTGAATTTGTTTAGTAGTTTCTAAAAAAACTTAACAAGAGTGATAAAGAAATTTATTTGTAATTTTAAAATTTTGTCTCTAAAATTTTAGTGACACCTGTATTAGTGACACAAATGACCATTGGTAACAAAAGCTTAGTCACTAATGATTGAATATCTTGTAGTTCATAACTCAAATAGTGCACAATACCAACTATGAGTGTTTGGATAGTGTGTTTGTTACTTTGTTTTAGTTAGCGCGTGATAACCAACTCATGTATGTCATTGGTATTTCAATTTTAGCTCTAACAGTGAACAAAAACCAATTCATGAGTGTTTTGATAACGTGCTTGTGCCAAACAGCTGTAACAACTTGCTTGTGTTGGACAATGTGCTTGAGGTACCCTTCCTAAGCGGTTGAGTTTGTTGCTTTATTGATTCAAAGTAAAATTGATTACGTCAATGTTAAGTTAAATGAATTTAATAACATTGCAAACGTAGATAGAAGGGATGTGTCAAATGAAAAAAAAATCTTTTATATAAATAAATAATAATAAATTTAGACTATTTAATGAATAGTTAAAATTAAAGTATAAAATAATAATTACTAAATTACTTTTAATATGAATAATTCATATATAATTATTTGGTTAAAATTTAGATTTAAAATCTACTTATTTCACTAACTAAAAAGGATTTGTGTGTGACCCCAAATCCATAAAGTTAGATGATCTCATTTACATTCTAATAGTTACATATCAATTTGTCTTAAATGTTTAATCCTTTTAAGTTGTTAAGTTTGTTTATTTTTCTCTAGATCACATATATTTTTTATCCGAGACAATTATGTTTAAGTTGAGTAGAATCACTACGAATGATAAAACTCTTACTCTAAGTGTTTTTCAATCTAACGATTGAAAAAAAATAATTTTGAAATTCATTTAGAATGAAATTGATCTTAAGATCAAACATAATAATTCAACTTGAACTATTAAATGCTTTAGTGTTCTATATTGATATTAATTACAGAATTGAAACTTAACAGTTTCATGTATCAATTACTCATTATAACTTAAATTTATCTATCTATCTAAAGAGTCACATTAATTTACCTAGTCCTTTTAGAAATATAATAACTTGAGATAGTGTAAACCTCAAACCTCATGACTCAAATAATGCTTATGGGCAAGTCTTCTAAGTTGTTATGTTCACATTTATTTTATCTAAATTTGAAAAAATAAATTCATTTACAATAAAATTGATCTTAAGGTCAAGTGTAACATCTCTACTTAAAATTTTAAATTCCTTGTTGTTTTATTTTGATATTAATTATCAGTTGAAAAATTCATATCTCAATCACTCAATAATCTGGGTTTATCTATCTATTTAAAAAATCACATTAATTTTCATTGATTTTTTTGGAAGTAATTCACTTTGTAACGACCTAAAATTATTCTAGATATTATATTTTTATTAAGGTTAAATTTTTAAGAATCGTTAAATAATTTTTATTACTATTTTATTTTTACTGAACGGATCCTAGTATAAATTCTAAAACGTATAGATTATAGAAGTTGTTACACTGATATATATATTATAAGTAGTCACAGTCCTTGTTACAAAAGTCATTATTAAACAAGTACAAAATTTTCCATACACCGGCTTACTTCATATCTTCATTTCTACACCATCACCAATCCAGGGTATCAAGGAAATTGACCACTGTTGCCATCTAAAAAAAATGAAACAAATCTAGTGAGAAATAAAAATTTCTCAGTAGGCAAAAACTAAATCACCGAACACGTTAGTATGTTAGTAAATAATTAATATATTCAAATGAAGCAATAAAATAATTATGCAAACTATATAGATGCATGAGATGAATTTTCCCAGAGTGCACATGGCTTCTACATATCGTACTGTATGTAGCTACACCTCGTACTGGATATAGTATCAAATTTTGTTTCACAAATCTCGTACTGGACTTAGAAACATAAATCAACATATCATCAGTCAAAATCCATTCATAATAAAATCCATAAGCAAAATACATACCATCTTATGAAAAAATTGTTGTTGTCATAACATCATACGTACCCCAAGTATGGTTAAACCACCATACCTTATTCAAATAAGATCATTAGCACTTAGGCATGACCTTTGAATATCCTCAAGCTATAAAAATCATGTTAGTAACCTAACTAATAAACCACAATATATCTCTAAAATAATTTCTAACACCTTTAAACTTTCACAAGAAAATTATAACCTAGCATGCATTTTAATCTCCTTTCACCTACCACCTTGCTACTTCATCCTCAAATTTAATCACTCAAACATTTGAACCATTTAACTACATACCATTCAACCTCTACTTCAAAAAAATTAATTCAAAACAATCCCATAATAAAAATATTAACAAACAGCCCAAAGGTCATCAAATCACTCACAAAAATCATCAAATGTGATTCCAAATATCACTAATATTTCAACCTATAAATCATTACCTATCCTATGGTTAAAATCAACATTTCCACATCATAAAATAACCCTCAAATGACATGAAATTACAGCTTAAATAATAGCCATAAATCTGTACATTTAAGCATGTAAATTAATCCAAATCAATTCTTAATTAAAGATTGAAGCCTAGCCTACCTCAAATGGATTTGGATTTGAAATTGATTAAGTGGCTGCTTCTTTTTGAATATCTTCTAAGAAATGAAGCCTTGAAAGAAGAAATTGATTGGTGAATGAGGTGGTAGAAGAAGTCACAGTTTGTGGAAAGCAAATAGAAAGCAAGAAAATGAAAGCAAGGTACAAGGAAAATGGAAATTGGCTTTGGCTTTGGATGCTAGATCCTACGTGAAATTTTTTCCACAGCCCTAGCTATTTATAGTAATTTAATTAGTTGAGTTTTAAGTGGTTCTAGTTAGATTAAAACTGAATTAGGAGTTGGTTTGGTTACAACTTAACTAATTCATCATTACTTTGAAAGATATTTTGCTTAAACCTTATCTTGACTTTGATTTGTCTTTGGTCAATGATTCTTTAATTTATTGTTTTGGGGCAGCTGGCTTCTCTACATGGACTTGGCTGAACAAGAGTTGCAATTGCCTGGTTTAATGCTTGTTTTCCACCTTGAAGGGCCACCTAGAAAAGTTGATTCAAAAAGCTTATCTTCATTGACTTACCATTGACTTTGGTTTACCAAACTTTTCTTCCTATTATTTCACTTAGCTATGCCTATTCTATTGCTTTTCCACATGAATACACTTCTGGTTAGTCCAAATTTGAGCTGAATATTTGATTCCTTGGGCCAAAAGTCCAAGAGTTACAAGTTTTACTCAATCCAAATGGTCCAATGGGCTATAAGCACTCAACCAGATAGGGTTCACTCATTATTTAGTCTGTACCAACTTACTAATCCAAAATTTCTCATTTTCTAGTATGTTAAACTAGACTTCCTAAGCTTTCCAAAAAGGTATCACATGCCTTATTTGGAGTTATAAAGTTATAAAACTCGAGATATAGAATTTTTAATCTATACTTCCAAAGCTGCCAGCGAATTTAACTTAGGACAATGACATCCCTTAGTGTTTTTGTTATTTCAAACAGTAATCAATCTAGATTGGTCTGAAATTTTAATATGTTGTAGTAGACATATAGATCTTTAATTACATACATCATACACTTAATTTGAATAAGAATTGAGAGAGAAATAAATTTTTCAATTCGGGTGGCAGATATGGAAGTTTTGGGCAGCTTATGTTCAAATAAAATTTATCCTATTCTTCTTGTATCCAATTATCATCACACGTCCATAATTCAATCATAAATATATCTCATAATATAATTTTGAGGATGTTACACACTTGACAGTGGAAACTAATCTTTAAAAAAAATTGGACTAAAAATTTAGGCAAATTGAATCCTAGAAACTCATCAAGATCAAAGTAGAT
Organism: Glycine latifolia; assembly: GCA_013407115.1. Lineage (NCBI taxonomy): Eukaryota > Viridiplantae > Streptophyta > Magnoliopsida > Fabales > Fabaceae > Glycine > Glycine latifolia. The sequence continues at coordinate 34,319,022 of CM023958.1, forward strand.
CTTACAACTCAGAATAATTTAAGAGGTGTTTACATGTTATTCACCAACAATGTCCTACGTCAACGACAACATTTAAACTCATCCCTATAGAATGATTTGTATTCTTATCAATTAGATCAACTTTCTTTGACACTAATCTTTAAGTTTTAGTTAAACATACATAATAAAAATTACATAAAGTATTAATTTGTGCTCTAAAATTTAATAACAATTTTTAATATTTATCTAAGATGAATTTAATTTTAAGGTAAAATGTAAGCGTTCAACTCTCAATTTTTTAAAAAATTCTGTAGTGTCATAAATACTACTGTTTGGAATTAGAAGAAAAAAAAACTAAAATACTTAAATTGTTGAGCAATAGTTTAAAGAATTGGACATTAAGTTCTATAGTGTATGTAATTCACTTTAAAAATTAAAATTCGAAAAGTTAATAACTATTTATTTTTGTCATTATGATATTGATTAGAATTTATATTATATAGATTTTTTTTATTACTAATATTTGTCGGCAAACATGATTAATCATATTCAATAAGGTCTTCTCAATCATTTTTTTCATTCATAAGGTTTAAATTTAATATTTTATTTAAAAAATTATATAATTAAAAACGAATATGTGAAGTACTATTGTAGATAGATATACTATTATTAAAATATAAAGACTTAAATATGTTTTTATATTTGAAAAATAGATCGTTTTCATATTACTTCCTAAAATTCCCTTTTAGTCAATTATGTACCTGAAATTTTTTATGTTTCAATATAGAACTTGTCATCAATATCATTTTGTTAGAGTGACATACAAAGTGTCAAGTCATCAAGCCTAATTACTTAACAGTAGTCAAATTGAAATCATGTCATTATTTTTTTAAAAAAATCCAATTTTAAAAAAAATGTAACTTCCATTTCAACTTCTTTTCCCTCTTCTCCCCCGCGCCACCCAGCGTCCCCACCGCCTCTCTCCTCTCCTCTTTCTCTTCCTTCACAACCCAACTCTTAATCCACCCTTGGCCCCGTGCGCCTCACCCCATTCATCTTTTTCGACTCTTGTCGTCTTTTCCCTTCTCCTCACAACCGGAGACTCCATCCGATACTTGAACCATTGTGGTAACCACCAACCAATCATCCGAACCTTACTGGAAATCCCATGACCAACTTACACACTCATGATTTGCTCATAACATTTGCAAATGAGGGTTTGGTTATTACTACGAAAAGAATTTTACCCAATTGCAACTCTCGTCCCAGAATTAGGGTGAGTAATTGATAATACCAAAAAATTCATAACTCAAAACTAAAAAAATAAACATAGATTTCACTTTAGAACTATAAGATTGTAGTCTCAAAACCAAAGATCCGTCTTTCAACAACAAATCTAACAACCTTAGTTCCCTCTATCTTTAACCATAAAGAAAACACTCATAGGTCCATTTTGGGAACTATAATTGTCGCTAACCCTAACCTAGTTGCAACAATATTTTCAACGCTTGGTCAAACCAACCAACTCAAAATTGTCAGCATTCCAAACCTCAAAATTCATCAAAACTCTAAATCATTTACATTTCAAGGACGACAAAGGAGCAATAAAATAGCGAGCAAACAGGAAGAAAGACATATACACCAAAGAAGATCGTAATAATGGAAAAAAAGGGAGAAGAATAGGGTGATGGAGAGGGAAAAGAAGATGTAGGGGATATAGGTAGAGGGAGAAGGAGAAGAGGGAGAATGATGTGTTAGTGATTAGGCGTTGATAACGTGATACTTCGTCTATCACATTATCACTTAACAGAATGAGACTAACGATATATATTGGATTGAAACATAAAAATATTTTAGGTACATAAATGATCAAAAGTAAATTTAGGTAATAATTTAAAACAATCTATTTTCAAGTGATAAATATATTCAAACCGAATATAAATAACTAAAGACATGAATTGTGAAGTGTATTATTAAAAACTATCAAACTAACTTGTAGTAGAAGGATCAAAAGTAAATTTAGGTAATAATTTAAAACAACCTATTTTCAGGTGATAAATATATTAAAGATGTGAATTGTGAAATGTATTATTAAAAACTATCAACCTAACTTGTAGTAGAAGAATTAAAGCTAACTTTTAGTGATGCTATTAACGTGGGCAATTTCCTCACCTTGTGCGCCATAATGGCTCATCGTATATTTAGCACCCAAAAAAAGGTTTATTGTTGTTTTTACTATATTATAATTACTATGGTACGTTAAGTTTATTATGAAATTATAATAATTACAAAGTAAATTTGAATTTAAATCCATTTTTATGTAATATTAGTACATTAAGTTTCTTTATTTTTTTTACAATAACGAATAATAAAAA
>CM023958.1:34321475-34409379 GCA_013407115.1 Glycine latifolia
TATATATATATATATATATATATATATATGCATTTGACCCTAATGTGTATTACTTTTAAAGGTCTAAATTTTAAGAACAAAGTTGTATGAATCAATATAACTAGCAGGAATTTGATTCTTCTAATAAAACATTGTAACAAAATAGTATCATTTCCAATCAGACATGTTAAAATAAGTGGTACTATATCTGAATTTGAGTATGAAAAATATTGTGTTAGGAGGAGAATATTCAACTTGTGTGCTCTTAAGATCCCCGACGAAGAAGATTTATAACTACTTTCGGCATAAACAACTTCGTAGCAATACCACATTTACAAAAATTAAAAGATACTCATTCTTGTCCATTCTAAAAGAATGAATCATGTAATATTGTACTAGTTACTTTTCAAAATGGATATTTTTGTTAAAGTTGAAATGGATTTATCATGTCGAGTTGAAAATTATTTATGTAATAAATAAAGAATTTAAAAACATAGTTTGTTATTTATGTAAAAGAACTTCAACATGACTCTATAAATACTAACCAATAAGATTATTTTATATGAAATTATAAAAAATACAGTAAAATATTATTTTGTAGTAAATAAAATATAGGTGCTTAAATTATCATCAATAGTCTAGTGAATGATACTTGTAGTTCCTAGCATACAAATTAAAATTAATTTAATTTGTTATGTTATTGTGCATGCAATATTTTGTAATAATAATATATTTGATAAATTAAATTTAATATTTATTATATAATTATGTAAAAATTATATATATATATATATATATATATATATATAATAATTAACAAAATTGTAATATATAAAGTTATTAACATAGAGATAAAATGTAAATTTGTATTAAATATGTTAACTAGTTAGATTTAAATAAATTCTAATATAAATTTTTCAACCACATAATATAAATATTATTCAACAAAATGTTCATTTATGTCATTATTTTATAAAATTTATAAGTAAAAATAATTGTATAGCATTTTAAGTTAAAAATAAAATATTGTTGAGTCTTTGATATGAATTTGTGTTAAATATTCAAAGAGCTTTATCATCTATAATAATTTACCCATATTGATATCAAGTAGGATTATTTTTCGTGAATAATTTTGTGGTATCCATCTTAAAAAATAAATTTAATTTAATTTACAATATTATTGAGTAAGTATTTTAAAATTATTTTGTAATAATAGATCATTTTGTAATAAATGTATTAACCATTTAGATTTAAATTTATTTTTAGTAAAAATATTTAAACTTTAAAATATAAATATTAATTAACAAAATATTTATTTATGAAAATATTTAAATTTATTTTATATGATTTCAAATTAAAAATAAATATTATTGATTGTTGGATATGATTTAAGTTTTCCCTAATTTATATATGGAATCAGGTTTAGGTTCTACCATGTAACTACTCTCCCCGCCTCTCCCAGTCCCTGCCTCACTACATTTTTTGTCACAATATATATATATATATATATATATATATATATATATATATATAATATTATAGTGAAAATTTTATTTTTATACTTTTAAAATATAAATTAACTAGTTTAATAGTTATATTTGAAAAAATATTTGAATACTTGACGAATTATTCGAATACTCCATCTAATACTATTTTAGAGTATTTGAATATCATAAGTATGCTTCAATTTTTGAAAATTTGTGCAAGGTATTCGAATAAAGTTTTTCAATACTTTAAGCAACAAGTATTTGAATACTCTGCATTAGAGGCCCATTTTGAATGCCCGATATCTTTTTTTATATTATATTTACAGATTTAACAACGAAAAATCTTTGAAAAAGGGGAAAACTCTGCCAAAATACTTACTCATTTGATTTCGTTGATTTCTTCTATACTTGATTGAAGGTTTGCACAATAGGTTTTGTGATTGTGATCCTTGCTATGGTTTTATGCAAGATTGGAAATATTGATGGTGGATTCAAGTTCCTAGGCTTATCTTGGCCTAGAAAGTCTCAGTTGAAACTACAAGTGTTAACTAAAGTCAATGCCTAGATGCACTTGCTTTTCATGATTTTCATGCATAGGAACGTAGGGTAGGGATCATGGGTTGAAGGGCAGAGATTTTTTTAGTTTGGTATAACCAATGATGAGTCTTAAGTTATATAATTTCTTGTATGATCCCTAACACTTATTACAAGATAATTACATGAGATGAAGGAAGTAAGTAAAAAAAGATAATTACTATTATATTAAAAAGTTAAAATAATAATTATTTTAAAATAACTTTTTTTCTCTTGTACGTATTTATAATGAAACGAGAGAATATTAAGTAAACATTCAATATACATCATCATTTTAATGTAATTCTTATTAAGTAAGCATTTAATATACATCATTATTTAATATACAGCATCTTAGTTGCACCATAGCTCGACCAAACTCGAAAGATCTCAAAACTTTTAGAAATATTATCTTGTCCATCTTGAACATAAGCCAGTATGAATTATTTGAATTTATTTGAAATAAGAAAAAAGGGAATATAGGAACTAAAACTCAAATTAAACACGATCATAGGACTGAAATCTAGCCCAAACATTTATTTTCTTTCATATATCAATTAGAGCATTAATATTTGACACGAGAAACAAACGCATGTATCTGCACAAATACATGTGCACGTGTTTTATTTGTTAATTGAAAGTTAGGCACAAAATAAAAAAACAAAAAAAAAAACAAAGGCACGTGTTTTAACGGAAATCATGGGAATACAATTTTTCTCTCAACATATTTCTCTATCAATCGATATTCTTTTGATAGTGAGACTAGTAGTGTAAAACGAAAATAAACTGTTACCATGCAAAACAGATTAGTTGCATTCTTTCATTTCATAATTATCAAGTTTATTTGTCATACTTATATAACATTCTTTAAAAAAAATTCTTAATTAATTAGGAGAAAACCCATAGACTGAGTTGATCAAATATAAAAACATACACTATACAAACATGTAATTCTTAAGTGGTGAAAATTTTACACAATCCAAAGTAGCTTTCCCTTTATTATTTTCTAGAATGAACCTACATGAATTTTTCTTGACTATTTAAACAATCCCATGTGAATATCTGTTGAATTCATGATTAACCAGCTAAAATTTTACACATTGTCATTTAAGGCAACTTGATAAATTGATTGATACCCATTAGGATAATGTTGGAGTGTAGGCCAGGGCTAAAACTTTCATTCTTAGACGGCAATATATAGCTTGATGATGATTGAAGCACATTTGTTGAATATCCATGGTGCTTGTTTTCCAACTCATTGAAATGGGTGGTACTTTTTTATATAAAGAATTCAATCGAGGTTCTATTTCCTCCTCCATCAACCAAAATCTATGAGCTAGCAAACAATGTTTTGACTTTCATGGAATAAGTTCACATAATATTATTTGTTTTTGGTTTAAATATATTTTTTTATCTTAATAAATACTTAATTTTTGTGTTTACTTTTTAATAAATTTTTATTTTACCTAAAATTCCTAATACAACACAATTTTTTTTATTTGTTGATATTTTGTTTTAATTTATGATAAATTAACGAATTCTGTGTATATTTCCTAATAAATTAACAAATTTTATTTTAGTCCTAATTAATTATAAATGAACAAATTTTATTAGGAAGTAAATAAAAAATTCACTAATTTATCATGAATTAGAAAAAAGTATCAAAGATCTAAAATAAAATTATTATTTTATTAGGTACTCAACCTAAAACAAAAATTTATTAATAAAATAATAATTTATTAAAGAGTAAACAGAAATTAAATATTTATTATTGATTAAAATATATTTAAGTTTTTATTTTTTAACATATCCTTTATTGAGATATCCTTCTCTTTTTCATTGCTTTCCTTGTCTTCAATGGAGGATCCATGCACAAGATTTTAAATTTCATATGGCAACTATTGTCCTTTAAAATATAATTTCACATGACAATTAAATTAACAGATTTACAACACATGTTTTCTAAGATTTTATATCAGTTTATCAATTAATATATTTTTTAAAATTAATTATCTAATCAACAGAGTTTTTTACTTTCCCTAATTATTTTAATAAATACTCATCAAATTTATTTAATCAATATTACATACAGTAAGACATTATCAAATCACAATTAAAAAATATTTCATTAATTAAATTAATTTTTAATACTTTTTAAATTAAAAGTTTCAAAAAATTCATGTTGTCTTTTTACATTTTAATTCTTGTTTTCATTATCAGTAAAAACAATATTTCCTTAAATAATTTATATTTTTTTTATATTTGAAGTATATTGTAAAAATTTGACTTAAAATAAAAATCTTAAATAATAAGATTTGTTTTTCTTCTAATAATCACATTCTCTCAATATTTCTGCACTTGTTTTTCTTCATTTAATATTATAAAGTGACACACATTGCATAAACATTTCAAGTTTTTCCCTAACCACATACATCGTTCCTTCCCTCTAACACATAAATACCTAAGGAAAAAAAACACTTATTTTCTCTTACTCTCAGCAGGAGCACTCACACTCACAAATCATCAATTTATCACCTTTTTTTTCTCACTCTTACACACTCATTTTTTTTTTTACACACTCTCGTTTCTTTTATCATCATTCACGTTAGACCTCACATAGGCACGACACACAGACTTCGACATGATATTTTCTCTTTCTTCATGTCTCACTCTCAACGGTTATTCCCGTTGCTCCTACATCACCCTGATACACCAGTCATCATCACCACCAATCACGGTTCTGCCACCAACGAGTCCATTTTGCAAAACTAGCGTATACCAATGCAACACCCTGCAACTGCAACCATGGATATTGTCATAATGTTATTTTGTCAATACGTTATATTTCATTTGTTGGGTTTCTAAACATAATGAATAAGTTAAAGGTTTATCGTGGAATAATGGTAGAAAGACATCTGCCTTCCAAAAAAAAATGGTACAAAGATATATTTAAGTTGGTTTTCATGCTCTGTTGTTGATTGATGACTTGAATGATTGATTCTAATAAAAGTCTTAAAACCTGGATTAGTATGTAAGATGTTTGGACCAAGAAAAATTATAGTTTAAGTGATATTTATTTTAAGTCAAGATGCAATCTCTACTTATTCAATATGAGTAATCTTATAGTGTTGAATGAGGAAAACAAGTGAAAAAAATATAAAAATGTGTGCTATTTAAGTAATATTTTTTCTTGTTATTTAAAATTTTATTTTATACAGTATTAATTTAAATTAAATTATATAATATATTTAAAACTTAAATATTTTTATATCTACAATGTTAGAACCAAAGACATTGGATGATACCTAATAAATTTAAAACTTTTATTTTATGATTTTGATTATAACAAATGTATTAAAATTTGATGACTCAATGAATTTTGTTGAGTATTATAAGGACACTATGGTCCAAGACATTTTGGTATTGAAATCCTTAACCCTAATGATTTAATATGAGTTGGTTCGGTTAAAGAACCATGATTTTAGGACATGATCTTTTTTTTCTTGTACAAAATGCATCCTATGGGTAAATTTATCTTTAATTAAAAGTGTTTTAAAATTATAATTTAATTTAAATTAACAATAAAAATATTTAAATTTACCTTTTGTTTATGTAAATTAAATAATAATATGTAACCAATTAACTAAACGATAAATTTTAGAAATATATTTTCTATGTATTTTTTAATATATTTTGTAAATTATATATTTAAAAACCTATTTATATAATCATTTTAAAATACATATAAAATTTATATATAAATTATAGGTATTATATTAAATATATTAGTTAAAAATTTTAAGTTACTAATAATTATTAAAATAATTCAATAAGAAAATATGTATTATATAATTAATATCTAATCACAGTTGTTATCAACTCTATATATACAGATAATTTCTTGTTGAACGAGTTAAATAATTTTATTAATATTTTTTATATGTATTTTAAAATGAATATACAAATAGGATTTTTAAATATATAAATAATAATATATTTTATATAATATTAATATATCACGAATCATATAATATAATTAAAAAATTAGAAATAATGCATATTTTATAGTATATATGCAGAGAAATGACTGACTTTTATAAAAGACGCGCGGCAAATACAAACAAAAGAGTATAAAGCTTGAGTGCAACATTGATGAGTTGATAAGGGAATATGCTCTCAAGTCTAACTAAGCCAAAGCATCGATGAGTTGGTCATGCCAACCGAATCAACCTTCTTGTTCCTTTAGTTTGAAATCATGTTTGTATATTTTTTCAATAAATATATATAAGAAACAAGAAGGTAAATTAGATTATATTTTTCTTAAAGTTATCTCTTAATCAATTATCTGTTAAAAAATAACACGTGCCAATTTTAACTTCTAAGTTTTTAAATTAAAAAAAAAAAATATATATATATATATATATATATATATTTATTACATAGTAATTCAAAGTATTAAGTCATCTGTGTTTAGTGGTTAGCTAGTTTGTTTATGTTATGTTATCTAATATAAGTGATTTGTATATAAATATCTATGTGTAACATAATGAATATAAGTAATTGTATGATCAATAAAATTTTTCTTTTATTTCTCTCATTTTCTCTCTAGAGTGTGTGTTTTACCCCTCATCTTCTATATATATATATATATATATATATATATTTCCTTTATAGTTTTAAATATCTTTTCTTATATATCTATATTGATTTCTACTTTATGCTTTTACATATATTTAAAAAAGCTGTACTTGATAGTTTCTTTTGTGTTGTTAACAAGGAAGGTGTGTTAATTCATTTATATTGTTACTTATTGATCATTTATTTAAATCTTGGTGATTTATGTATTTTGGTGTGATTTTATGAGATTGAAAGTGCGCATATCTTATGCAGTTGAGACTCCCATGAATATTATGAACTAATTATACCTAAGTGATGACATTTGATTTTATACACATGCTAGTACAGGCAATTGCTTCCTGCCCTCCATAATTGCTTACTGTATCTGATTTGGAATGTAATTTACATTCTGAAAGGTTAAAAAGATGCATGAATAAACTTAAAATACAGAAATAACTACCACTAAATGATATAATCAAAGGTTGACAAAAATAGGTCTAACTTGATGAGACGATCAACACAATCAATCAATTTTGATGGAGTGATTGGGCTTTAAAACCCATAAATATGCTTAATTTTCACTTCTTAACCAACTCAATCTTAATCTAAATTATATAAAAAGAATCAATGTGATGTTTCCAGTTGACATCTTTTAATATTGTAAAACTTTTTTTATAGTAATAATAATCTATAACAATATATAAAGAAATTTTTTTTTTGGTATGCACAATTTTTATACAATTTTGTCCCTAATTTATTTTGCAACGATCTTTTATCTTTGAAGTGCAATGTAATATACGAATTAGCTAAAGGATACAATGGTACAAAATGTCTTCCATTAATTTTTTCCATTTCCCATTAATCTTCAGAGCAATGTGGGATATCCTTTAGGCTTTAACTGTTACATGTGACTGCACATTCTTCTAATTTTTATTTATCCATTTTTTGAATTTTTTTTTTTTTTTGCATTTAGCCTCGTCCCTTTCTTCCTTTTTACGGTGGTTTTTCCTTTGGCACATGTTGTGGTTAGCAGGCACCAGTAAGCGTTTGACGTGGACCAACCATGTCATGGCACATGTGTGTTTGATCGCTGGTGGGACTTTGAATCAGTGGGGGACAAAAGATATTATGTGAGGGAATTTTGGTATTTTCAACTAAAAAGTAACATGATTTTTGAATTTTTTTTGTTTGCACAACATTGAAGGGTGTTGTGGTTCCTTGACTAAAGCATTGTACGAGTGTTATGCTTCATGTTAGGTTGTCTCAGACTATTGCAACATAGATGAAGCTCGGCTGAGGGCGAGAGATAGATAGGGGTTAATTAATATTAAATACAGTGCATATAACTTAATAGGAAAAAAATAGAGATTTTAAAAGAGTTCAGTAAGCGATAAAGTGAACACATAAATTGAAATTTCAAAACACTTAACACTGTATTAAGGGGTTAATACTCCTTATATTCATACCAAAATCACTACATATGTATGTGTATTTGTTATATTGTAAGTGTTTAACAGCTGAATAAGAAAGTATAACACATATGCTTTCATTTTAGAACAACTTCAACTAAATTTCAAGTAAATTGAAAATAAGAATCAAACCTAGATGAGTTTATCTCGACGACTTGTTTCACCTTAGCCATTTTCTTCGTACGAGTGCATGTTCTCTTTGGAGGCACCTTTGTACTCTTCTTATCCTTGCTTGCTTAGCTTCTTTAATTGACCAACCATTTTTTTAGGATGAGAGGTTTTCTTCTGCTTTTTTACGCACAGTGCACCACAAAAGCATGAACACCTTAAATACCATTGTATGATGCTCATGTAAGGGAAGCAGCCGATGTGCAAATTTTGCATTCCGAGACAAGCCTTGTCATATGATTTTACGGGTTAACGTGTTAACGTTTGACGGGTTAACATTTTGAACAAAGAGTGCTCTTGATGATGATTTGAGTGATATTTGTTTGTCAATTGCACCTCTTTTAGCTAACTCCATGTCATATGATTTTTTGTCATTTGTGAAGATCATTGTACAAAAAAGAACTCCTTTGGCAGGTTCATCTAACAAGAGGATACTTATGCCTAAAAAGTAACTCCTTTGGCAGGTTAAGTTTGAAGCCTGTATTCGTCAATGCTGTGGTTACCGCAGTCATACTAGGACCCAATGTTCAATGAAGCTAGTATTTTTAGTCAAACTCATACCCCTCAGCTTATTAACCTATGGTAGAATGCTAGCTTTTATGAACTTAGCTGAATAGGGTGTGTTGACATTTCAGATAATGTTGTAAAGAAAAATTTGATTCACCAAAATGGCAGATGACGTGTTGCAGGCACTGCTGCTTATACACTATGACACGCAATAGACCAATATCCTATTGTTTTAAATAAAAAATAAAAAGGTAGCAAATTTGAAGCTCTTTCAACCGCATATGATCCTTTAAAGAAGCTTCTTGCGAATCTGTTTCTTTGATTCACCAATGTTCCAAAACACATTTATTATTAACCAAGGTCCAAGAGTAATACTAATTATTGATCAAGTTCAATATGGCTTTAACACTTATGATTGATCATAAATCTGTCAACTTAGTCGTAGCCAAAAGGAGGGTCACAAGGAGCCTATTCCTATCACTTTTACAAACAAGGCTTTCGAGGGGGATAGAGTGATGTCACAATGATCCCATGGTAGTCAAGATAAAGGTTGCTAACTTCTTAGTGTGCAAAGTTCTACTTGATAATGGGAGCTCGGTTGATGTCCTATACTAGTCTGCCTTTAAACAACTAGGCATACTAGAAAGCCATATTAAGTCATTCATGCAGTAACTCATAGGTTTCATAGGAGAGACAACTGACACGATAGGATATGTGCACTTGCTAACCACTTTCGAAGATGAAAGGGGGTCAAATTTCATCATGATCAAGTACCTCATAGTCGATGCCTTAACCTCTTATAATATATTAATAGCATGTCCTTCACTCAGCGAATTAAGGGCCATCATTTCAACTCCCCATCTGGTGATGAAGTTTTTTAGTAAGGATGAAAAAATTAACACTGTTAGACCAACCAAATTACGACATTGGAATGTAACATTGCAAGCCTCGAGATTTCTAAAGGAAAGAAGGTGGTAGAACTGAAAGTAAAGCTGGTAGCATGCACCTCTCTCAACAACAACTTAGGTAAAACAATGCTCGACCCAAGAGAAGCAGAGCTGAGGGTAGAGCGAGGGAAAAACCCATTGAAGAAGTGAAACCTTTCCAAGTCGATAAAGAACCATCTTAGTGCACCAAATTAGGATGCCAAATGAGTACGAAGGTAGAAAAATCCATAGCCGAAGTACTGACAAAGAATGCCAACTTCTTTGCATGGTTAGCATTAGACATGCCTAGAATCGATCTCGAGTTCCATTGTCACAGGCTAGCCATCTGTCCAAAGGCTAGACCAATCGTGCAAAGAAAGAGGAAACTTGGCCCTAAAAGAATAAACACTATGGTTGAAGAAGCAAGGAAACTCTTGAATGCAAGATTCATCATAGAAGTGCAATACACCACATGGTTAACTAATGTGGTAATGGTAAAGAAGTCTAATAGGAAGTGGAGGGTGTGCACCGACTGCACAGACCTAAACAAAGCCTGCCCTAAAGACTCATAACCGCTTCCGAGTATTGATTGTCTTGTTGACGATGCATCCGAATTTCCCATATCCTTAACTTTTTAGGTGCATATTTTGGGTATAATTATATCCCAATGTTCAAGTAGGATGAGGAGAAAACTACGTTCATGATTGATACAACTAACTATTGCTATTTGATTATGCCATTTGTTTTTAAGAATGTTGGAGCAACTTATTAGAGGCTGATGGACAAGATATTCGTGAACCAACTCGGAAGGAGCTTGAAAGTCTATGTAGATGACATGGTGGTAAAAAGAACAAGCACCATCTCTCACGCATAAGACTTAGCAAAGATCTTTGCATAAATAAGGAAGTACAACATGAGGCTAAACATTATTCAATTGAAAATAATAGAATTGTATAATAGTTATTAAAGTTATACTAGTGTAATTTGATCCTCCCTCTTTAATGATATGTTAACATATTATTTAATTTATAATTTACATCATTAATTATTAAACTATTCAATTATATAAAGTATTAAATTCATTGCAACAATTCAACAAAGTTAATTCAAATAAAATCAAGGCTAAATTACTATTAATCCTTCCATTGTTTAATTTTTTTAAACTTGATTTTTTACTATTAAAATATTTATAATATAGTACTTTAATATATGCAAAGTAGAACCTTTTGTCTTTTTTCACTATAGCCTAGTCCAATGAGAAATGGAGACATCATCACCACTCTAATATCAGTTACGAAACAAAAAAATGTATTATTTAGGTTACCACATAATTAATGTCAAGTATTTATTTGTGTTGATAATTATTAATCTCTGTCAGACAATTTATTTAGTTATTTTTAGTATAATTTTTAGTTTAATTATGTTTTTTCTATTTAAAAAACTTGAATCCAAAATTTTATTTAAGAATATAATTTTGACAACTAGAGGATTTTATTGAATATTTTAATAATTGGAGACTAAGTTTCTTAATTAAAAAAATAAAGAGGTCAAATGAGTAATTTAGGGTTAATTTATTTATTTATTTCATTTTTTTCTAAATAATAATCTTGATTATTGACTCGTGAAACCTTGCCTGCTCGCACTAAATACAACTCAAGCTCCCCGACGTGTTGTAACATTGATAGACACATTGTACTTTTCCTCATCTATATGAAGACCGTTTTGTTGTGAATAAATTTATATGTTCACATTTAAGTCATCATGTAATTAATTTTAAATTTAATAATAAAATATTATTTTATTTTTATTATTATATTTCACTATTTAATTAAATAATTTTAACAATGTTCTTGATTAAAATTAAAGACTTGTTATTATAATGGAGATTATGACAATGAGAAATATTTTTTTTAACTTTAATTTAAATCGTTCTTAAGTCATAGAATTATTGTAAATAGAACATCAATAATTCGAATAAAATAATATATATGTGATCATATTTATTGGATAAATATTAATACATCTTATTTATTAATTTACATATGTAGATGAGTCACATGTAAATATGATCATTAAACTGACTTAATTGAAATTTTTTAATGGTTAATTTATCATAAACTGTCAATAAAAAATTCTCAAGAAAAAATTTAATAGTTTTCTTTGACATAAGGTTATTTGTTATATTTTAATTTCGGACACTTAGTGCTTTAGAACACTTGTTGAATGAATATTAGATATGATTAAATACTGTAGAATTAATGATTAATCAAAAAATAAATTCGTCATCTCTTGATAATGAGTTTGAACTCTATGAATAAAATTATACCATGAGGAGAAAAATTAAATGAAAGAAAAAATAAGTTTATTAAGTCACTATAAGTTAACTTAAAAAGAGTTTGACGGTATTACCATACTCTAGAGTTAACCTAGAGCGGTAAAGATGGAAGAAATTATTATACTATTCTTTTAATGGTTCTTGAAAGTAAAATGCTATTTCATACAATCTAAATGTTAAGGAGTATTGTTAAATGCCTACCTTGATTAGTAATTTGATTAATATATTATCGGCTTAGTATTGAACTTACGAAAACAGACATAAACAAGTGTTCTAATCTATGTTAAAGAAATCATTTCAATATTTGATGATTAATTAAATTAGAGAATTTTATATGATTAATGATTAATTGATTTTTTACGTGAAATATTATTATATTTTTTGCTAGTATTGAAAATATAAATAATATAAATAATTTAAAATATTTGGTGAAAGAAAAGAAACAAACATAGGAGATCTCATATTTATAATTAGGTTTGAAAAATTGTGTCCTATAAGTTGGACTTGGTCAATTATTATTTCAATTTCAAATTGTTAGATGACTAATATAAGAAAGTAACAAAAAATAATATTTTAAGGTGAATTAAAAGATAAAATATAAGAAATAATATTTTTTTAAAATGGCTTAAAAGATAAGATATAAAAAATAATATTTTAAAATGACTTAAAAGATAAAATAGTGTGATATAAATTGGATTTGATTAATTATTATTTCAATTTCAAATTGTTAAATGACTAACAACAAAAAATAACAAGAAATAATATTTTAAGATGAGATAAAAGATAAGATATAAGAAATAATATTTTAAAATGACTTAAAAGATAAGATATAAAAAATAATATTTTAAAATGACTTAAAAGATAAAATAGTGTAGTACAAATTATATTTGATTAATTATTATTTGAATTTCAAATTGTTAAATGACTAACAACAAAAAATAACAAGAAATAATATTTTTAAATGACTTAAGATAAGATAAGATAATGTGAATTGTTATTTTAATTTGATTGAAAATTTATTTTATACCTATAAATACAACTATTAGATGTATATTGATAAATACACTTATGACTTCTCTTCTCATTTGTGAAAGTTATTTTATCTGTGAAAGTTATTGACAAAGTCAGAATCTAAATATGAATACTGATGTAATCTTTAACATGTTATCTTTTTTAATATTATTTAAATGTAAAATTGATATTTTTATTCCGCTGTGCGTGTGTTTTGATTAGCTTTTTTTTCTTTCACGTATCTGTTTCAGGGAACGAGCATGGCAGAGAGCGGCGGCAGACACCACCAGAGGGAACCGCTGCCGGTATCATCGGAGGAAGAGGCTGCAAATGCTTCGTGGAGACTTAACGTGGAGGAGTTTCGTTTGCCAAACCAAACGCATGATCATCAACAACAGCACCGTTCCTTCACTTTCCGTGGCCTTCTCCTTAAGCCCAGTGAGTCATTCTCTTTTGCCTTTTATTGTTTCTGCATGTTGATGTGTCTAGGTGTGCAAGCCCAATAAGGCATTGGTCACCTAATTCTAGTTTTTCTTCTTTTGAATGTCTAAAGTTTCTGTTTTGTGTAAATGGTATGGTTTGTTTATAGTGGTGATGTGTTAAATAGTGTGGAACTAGGAATGTGCCATTTCTTGAAAATTGATCACTTGATGATACACAGTGTAATGTGTTTTAAACAATTAAGGGGTTATTGTAGGCTTTAAAAAGGCAGGGATATCCCAGTGTTAGTGTAATTTGCTCTTTTTCTTTTTGGACTTTAGATGGGTCTGGTTTTGTTTTTGTGAGTGAAGGTATCTTGGTTTGTGCAATTTCAGTGTGTGTCTTTGCTCACTCCTTGATTTCTAAAGTGATAAATTCTCTATTTTTTTTTTTTTTTGTAGTGGGTCTGTTTTGGTCTGTGGTTATTATGCATGTGTTGAATTCTGTAAATCCAGTTTTCCTTTGAATGTTCAAGCTTTAAACTTTAATGTAATTGCTTTGTGTGACTGTTTCGCTCTTAGTGGTGATGTTAGTGAACACCGAAGAAGTCAGAGCAGTGGTGTTATTATTTGTTATTTACTGTGGGCCATAGGGGGAAATTGGGAATGTTTACATAAAGGAAGATCCTTTCATTGTGAATGTGCATCATTGGTGCTTGTATTTGTTAGTTTGGAATAATTCCATGCATTTGAGATGATCAAGTTTAATGGGAATCTCAAGTTCAAAGTGTTTATTACTTACATGCATGATATGTGGCTTCCATGATCTAGTTTCTGAAGTTGTTTGGTTTTTTTTGCCTCAGGAATGAGTTGGTTATATTTTATGTTGTTGATTTGACTACTTACTCGATAACCCACCGTGAACTTGTGTTATAGGGAAGCAACGCAAAGTGGCAGAATATTATAAGAAACAGGAGAGTCTCCTTGAAGGATTTAATGAGATGGAGACTATGACTGAAACGGGTGGTTTACCAGGAATTCTTACTGAGGTAGATTGTTCTATCACCATTATTTACTTATAATTTTTCATACATGGAGCAGCACTAACCTGTTTTGACAACAATATCCCAGTGAAAATTTTATGATTTCCCATTAAACAGTATCAACTCAAAGTCTCAAACACATGGAGATGAATGATTAATGTAAATCTTGAGAGAATTCTTCTAAAAAAATGTGCTTAATGTTTTTCAGGATGAAATGAAGCAACTAGCTAAGAGTGAGAGGATTGCTGTTCATGTGTCAAATATGTGTAACTTGGTGCTGTTTGTTGCAAAGGTTTATGCATCACTTGCGAGCAGATCATTGGCAGTCATGGCTTCAACCTTGGATTCTCTCTTGGATCTCTTGTCAGGGTTTATATTGTGGTTTACTGCCTATGCCATGAAAAATCCAAACCAATATCACTATCCAATTGGAAAAAAACGCATGCAACCTGTGGTAAGGTTTAATATCAATTAAGCTTCACAAGGTGATTTAGTCCTATAAAGTTTTAGTAAATGCAGTCTAATGTTATATTTTCATAATATCCTGATAGTGAAAATGAAAGTAAATGATTATTTAGATATTTTCAAAACAGCCATTACATGGTTTCTTAGTACAGCTACATACTAATAAGATTTTCTGGGCAGGGTATCATTGTTTTTGCATCAGTTATGGCCACCTTGGGGTTGCAGATTATTATTGAATCTGGCCGACAACTTATTTCCAAGGTAATTGAGATAAGCTTTTTGTTATTTGTTTGTTCATTTGATCCCCAAATTTGGGTTCAACACTTGTTTTCTTTTTGTTTAAGATTTTGAATTTAGGAAATGTTTTGATAAACTCTTCCAGAAGTATTTAAAGGAGAAGAAAATAAGATAATATGAATCAAATTCCTTCCACGAGTTAAAATTAACTTGTCCACCCCAATTTTTTTTTAATCTCTCTCATTTAACTTCTTACAAAATTGAGGTGCATAAGTTATTTTTAATTTTTGAAGAAATTTGATTCATTTTACCTCCTTGTTTTCTTTTAAGTGCTTGTTGAAAACTTTATCCAAACTAACTCTTCTTTTGTTTTAGCTATAACAATTTAAGTTGCTCTTTTTTCGATTTTCCTGTATATGTAATTCTTACCTTGACACATGCTTTTAATTTTTCTTGTCATTCTTATTCTTACAGGCTAAGCCCGACACAGATCCAACAAAACTGCATTGGATGATTGGGATTATGGTGTTTGTGACTGTAGTGAAGTTCATTCTTATGGTCTACTGTCGAAGATTTAAAAATGAAATCATTAGAGCATATGCACAGGATCACTTCTTTGATGTCATTACTAATTCTGTTGGATTAGCGGCCGCTGTTCTAGCTATCAAGTTCGACTGGTGGATTGATCCAACAGGAGCTATTGTTGTGAGTTCATAATTACAGCTTAGTGCTTGCCTTTGGTTTTCATTATTTTGGTTTCACATATAATTGCGAACATGCTTTTTTTATTCTCCATTGACCGTACTTTGATTTTTTAATTAGGTTCACATATTCAACAAGTGTTTTTTTTCTTTTTTTGTATTGAGATCTAAATATATTTTTGGTCCTTGAAAATATTATGATTTTTTGTTTTTAGTCCCTACATTTAATAAAAAAAATTTACATTTCAAGGACTAAAACTGTATTTACCTTTTAGTTATTTTTCTCTATTTTACTTCAATGGTCATAATCTCCTTGTATGTGTCATTTCAAAATCTTGAAGGGATGTCTTTATGTTACATGATTGTTTGTGTTACAACAAGCCAACTGCTTGGTTGAACTACTAATGATGATATCTAAATGTGTAATGCAGATAGCATTGTATACAATTAATACATGGTCCAGGACTGTCATGGAGAATGTTGGTTCACTCATTGGAAGAACAGCACCACCTGATTTTTTGGCCAAGTTAACTTACCTCACATGGAATCATCATGAACAGATCAAGCACATAGATACTGTTAGAGCATATGCCATTGGTGCACATTACTTTGTGGAAGTTGATATTGTGTTGCCAGAAGACATGCTTCTCCACCAAGCACACAACATTGGTGAGACACTCCAAGTGAAGCTAGAGCAGCTTCCAGAAGTTGAGAGGGCTTTTGTGCACATGGATTTTGAGTTCACTCATAGGCCAGAGCACAAGATCATGGTATGATTATATGCCATTGACAATGGTGCCCCTGAATTATGATACTTTCTATGTTAGGATTCATCATTTAGTTGGCTCAAAATAATTAGAAATATACTATGTTTTTTCTCATAAGATTATAAATGTTAGAATATCACTATAAAGTATTCAAATAATTGTTTTTGTTTTTGGAAAATGATACTTTTGATACTCAAATTGGGTATAGAGTAGGAGATATATAAGAAAGTTATAGTAATTTGATCAGACGCGAAGAGACAAATGGTGATGGCGGAAATAAGATGTGAAAAAAATTTTGTTGATTGTCTTTAGCCAATGTGTGTGTGATGAAATGAATAATCTTTTACAATAAAATATATTGAGAGGATTTGATTCTTCTTATAAAAAAAAAAAGGAGTGTTTGTAGAAAACCTAAGAAAAAAGTACTCCGAAAAATAATATATCCTCATAATGCCATTTTTTTTAATAATACAACGTATTAAGGTGAGAACCTTACTATTTTAGGTTGTAAAGAGTTTATATTGTGGTAAAAATACTATATATTACTCTTAGTATATTATTTAATATGGTAAATAATTAAAGTTTATGAAAATTTTCTATTAAAAATAAATGTGAGTAATTAATACTTTCTATGTTATGATTCATCATTTAGTTGGTTCAAAATAATTCTTAGAACATTATCGGCCTTGCGAATCATCTTCACATTTCTAATAATCATAGTTGAAACAAACATTAATAGCAACATTTGAAAATCCTTTGTTTTGCACTAACAATATGAGCATAGCAAATAAAAGATTCCATATTTTATTTTTCTTCTTATCTTTTTTTATATTTTTTATTACATCATTTGTTATATTTGGCCTTGTCTCTATCTTCATTTTATGTAATTTTTTTATATCTTTCTACTCGTTCAGTAAAAAAAAAATTATTAAAGACGAGAGATAGATAGGGGTTAATATTAAATACAATGCATATATAATTTAATAGGAAAAAAAATAGAGATTTTAAAAGGGTTCAATAAACAACAAAGTGAACACATAAACTGAAATTTCAAAACACTTAACACTATATTAAGGGGTTAATACTCCTTATATTCATCCAAAATACTATATTTGTATGTGTATTTGTTATATTGCAAGCCTTTAACAGTTGAATCAGAAAGTATAACACATATGTTTTCCTTTTAGAACAACTTCAACTAAATTTCAAGTAAATTGAAAATAAGAATTAAACCTAAATGAGTTTATCTCGATGACTTGGTAGAAGCAATTTCTAGCGGCTTTTAGCCATAACAAAATGAACCATAATAAATAACTAAAAAAAAGACACATGGTAGAAGATGCACATAATCACTTAGCAATGCACTCTAATGAGAGAGACTACAAGTTATAATGGTAGAAAACTTTGGGGAATTTGATTAGTCAAATTTTTTTTTAAATTAAAACCCAAAATTTGAAAAGGTTCGGAACTAAAAACTTAATTAATTCTTTAATTTATGAAAATTGAGTAGAAAAAACGAAAATTTATATATTTTACTAGGTAAAAATATTAATGATATTTAAAATTATATTTACTTAATTTGGTTTGAAGAAACATAAAAACTAAAATTACACACAACTCAAATCAAATTGAAAAACTAAAAATATAATTATTTTTTTACTTAATATTCAATGTAATTAATATCAACATAATCATTGTTGATAAATTTTACACGATATCTATTTATATTCTGTAAAATAATTTTTATAATATTATTAATAATAATATATAAACTTTTCAATGATTTCATTTATATAATCGAACATTACATGGATCCCAAACTACTTAATATTAATATAATAATACAGATGGATCCGAATGAGGCCCAAACAACTAGCTATGGAAAACTATAATAAGAAAAACCCCAATCAATTTAAGTGAGCAAAGGATATTTTGAAATAAAGTTAGCATTTAACAAGTAGTTAATTTTTAAGCAAATAATTAAAAGTAGGTTAGAAATAACAATTCTAAATTAATAATCATTATGTTGACCATTTATATTTCCATTTTCCTATTAACATGTTATTAATTGGGTTTAATTTAATTTATATGCACTTAAATTAAATTACAAGTTTTCTCTTTGCAACCAAAAAAAAAAAATTATAAGTAAATAAAAAATGGAAAAGTTGGAAATGACAAGTGTGCATTATCAAACCGTGTGGGACCTCAGGGTCCGAAGTAGAGTCAAAGAGGATCTATTTCAAGCAAAGAAGGAAGCTCCTCTTTTTGTAGCTAAATTCTTGTAAGTACCAGTATTTACATGTTCACTATACCAAATAAATTTTGTTGAGTATTATAAGAACACTATGGTCCAAGACATTTTGGTATTGAAATCCTTAACCCTTGTATTACTTTAATTATATATAACATTGCATCCAATACTACTTTGATCTTGTTTTTCTTAAAAGATTATCTAGCGTTCAATGCGCTATAACTGAACAGACATCTGGGAGTTTGTGAATATTAACACTCAATGTGCTAAATTGCTTTTAAAGGTCCAAATTGGAGATAAAACAAACTTACACAATATTTTTATATTTAAGTCTTCTATTGTCCAAAAACATATAGTACACATGTACCCTGAATGAGAATGATTCATGCTTAAGAGTTTTGTATCTTTTTCTATTCCCTTGTCTTTTTGAATTGCCTAATCATTTGAATTTCAAGTGTATCCTAAGACTTGTAAGAAAAAAAGCATATTATCTACAAGACAATTCATCGTACAAGTAATGGAATGTTGGTCATAAAAGGGCAGTACTATTACCCCCTTTCTTTCTCCATTTCATGTTGCCACATGCATATACGACAAACTCTGAAAGAATGAATAATTATGAAGAAGGCATTGAAATCCACAATAATAATCTCTTCAAGCCTATTGAGAATAAGGCACAACAGAGAATAACTTTTACATCCAAGTGAAATCATCAAGCTTTGTTTTTACTCTGATACAAGCCTTTCTCTAGACGATCATATACGAGTATTCATTGTGCAATCCTTTGCTTAACAAAGTTTCTTTGTAATTTGATTGTACAGTGTATTCTCTCTTTGAGAGTTATTTTAAATTATATTCATCAAATTGTTGTTTGAAAAGTCAGAGTGACTTAGTAATAAAACAGTACTAGAGTGTTTATTAATTAAGAGAAGATTAAAATAGAGAATACTTACACAAATCAAAAGTGACAATAAAATAGTTACTTTATAATCAGTTTTTTATTAGTAAAACCTTTTAAGGATTTGAAGGAGAAATAGACATAGCATAATGTTTTCTAACCCTTTTTTCTTTTCCTTTAGTTGTGGACTCTTTGTCGTCATCTCCAGTGTACCTTGCATACTCATCAACAAAACCTTTCCACTCGACACTCCTTCTACCACACTAGAGATATAGATCTTGAAGTTGTAGAAGAAGAACTCAAACACTTGTCTTCTTCCATAAACACTTGATCTTGAAACTCCAAACAACGAGAAGAGGATAAAGAAAGTAGAAGAGGTTGTCTACAGCGACAAGGGAACCTGGTCACCCTTAGTGGCACCACAAAGCCTTCCACGATGCCCGCAACAGCGTCTAACTAAATGTTTGTCGCATGCTTCATTCTCATGCCAATACCATTTTTTTCAACAAAAAATTGAAATTAAAAACGAAATCAAGAATGATTAAGGTTAATGTTGATGTATCATTTGTGTGTATATGGCTCATGTGGGTTCCATTTCAAGTTCTGCTCGAAGGTAAATTGAATGTGTGTGTCTATGCTTTCACGTCTTTGCAAAAATGTTTGGGAAATGAGGGTTGATACTACATACAAAGGAGGGTTTGGGTGACGACAATAGTGGATAAGTGGAACAATGATTATGGTGGTTGTTGACTTAGATGGTGATCATTAACTCAAAGAGTGGTGGTGCAAAGATGGTGGCAATGGCCGCCAAGGAGACAAACCTAAGGAGGAGCGGTAGAGGAATGAAGTTGGGAGATGAATAATCAAGTGTGATGGAGTGTATCATATGACTGTAAGTTAGATGAATCCAACAACAAATATAAATGATGCACCGTAGACCACCTTTGCTAGGTGGTCCACAGTAGCATTTTCCCAATAGCATATTAGTGAAGAAACAAAGGGATATTAAATTGTCATAGTTTTGGCATTTTTCTTTGAAAAACATAAATTTTAGGTTCATCCTAATGTGACTTGTACTTAAGTAGCTAAGGAAAAAAAGATATCAACTTCTCAATGTTAAATATTACTGGTTAGGTACTGAAATTTGCCTACCTAAAATATTTTTTATACAAGTAGTTCCAATCAATATTTGTTACTCATATTGTCACAATGATACACATGCAACCACTTCAGTTCTTTAGATATTATATAAGAGGAATATTAGGCAATGTGATGCTAGTATTTTTCTATCTCTAAAAGGAAACGAGCGGCAAGTGAAAATTCACTATAAAAGATATTCATGGAAAGACAATATACAAATCAAAAAATGGCCAAGTGTTTTCCCTGCTTTATATGCATAAGGGTCAACAGGCTCATAGTTAATTGTGTATATATAATATACTTACCAAAAAGCATGGATACAACCAAGCGTAATCCAATCCATATCTACTTAAATGGATTGGATATTAAATTTATATCTATATTTTTTTAAAAAACAATCTGGATTCAAGATCCAATCCATTTATTAGATATATAGATTTAGTCATATCCAAATTATATTCATTTAAATATTATAAGAATTTTTTACAATTTTTAGTAATTAAACACTAAAAAGTGAAAAGTTAGCACCTGTCCAATTAAGAGCTATTTTCAACTTACATTGGTCAAGACTATTTTCAATCGATCTTGGTTAGGGTATTTTCGACCTACCTCAAGCGCACAATTTTGGCTAACATCAACCTATACAATTTTAGACTGACATCAATGAAGACTACTTTTTGACTAACATTGATCAGTGCATTTTCGGTCAACATCGATCAAGGATTTTTTGGTCAGTCATAAGTAGGTTATTTTTTGGTTGAGGTTAGCTAGGGTTTCTAGTCAATGTCGATTGGTAATATTTTTTTGCTAACATCGACTAAGGTTTTTTTATCAACATCGACCATGACTAGTTTTTGACTGAAGTTGGTTAGGATTTTTGTGGCAGACATCGGTAAGTTTTTTTTTTGTCGATGTCGGTTGTTGATATTTTTTGGCCAACATCAGTCAAGACTATTTTTGGGTCGACGTTGACTAGATTTTTTACTGACACTAGTTGAAATTATTTTTTTGTTAGCATCAGCTAAGATTTGTTAGCCAACATCAGCCATGACTATTTCTTTTGATCGACGTTGATTAGGGATATTTTTTTTCCATCAACTAGGATTTTTTCCATCGACGTCAATTAGGGGAATATTTTAGCTGACGTCAGTTAGATTTTTTTTAGTTGATGTCGATCGATGATGTTTTTTCTCAATGCTAGACAAAAAAATCTTGATCGATGTCAACAAAAAATAGTCTTGTCTGATGTCAATAAAAAAATATAATTGATATCAACCAAAAAACCTACCTAACATAGACCAAAAAATAATCTCGACAAACATCGTCATAAAAACCCTAGCTAGCGTGACCAGAAAATAGTCTTGATTGATGTCGACCAAAAAAGTTTTGGATGACATTGATCAAAAAATAGTTTCAACCAACGTTGGTAAAAAAAACTCTTACCGACATTAACTGAAAAATAATCTCAATCGATAACGACTTAAAAACATCATCAATTAACGTTGACCAAAATAACTCTTGACGACATTGACCAAAAATTAGCTCCTACCGAAGTTGGCCAAAAAATCCTAACCGTTATTGTCCAAAAAATTGTGTTGGATTTAAAAAACCAAACAAATATCCAATCCATATCCAATTAATTAGATTGGATTTAACATACAAGTAATTGGATTTGGATATAAAACCATACCATTTAAATGGATTTAAAATAGATTGAATATGGATTGGTTTTATATATTTGAATTTTTTTGCCCAACCCTAGATACAACACAGAATACTTGGCATAAAAAAAAGACAAACCTTGGATACAATTCCTTAAGTGTTTTTATTGTTATTTTCCAATATAACCTAATCTTTAATGCAAACCTTTATTACCTATATTATTAAAGTAAAACTCCAATTTTAATTAGAGAATAACATCAAAAACACATTAGAAACTCGATCTAAATTTTGTCCATAAGAAAAGTAATAGACAAGCTTGCAAATACCTAATCTAAAAACAATATCTACATAGCATTGCAAGAAACATTCAAATAGAAATTCGCATCAGATGAAAGGCTGAAATTTAAATAACACTTTACTGCATTTGTTCATGAAACTCTAACAAAATGTTGCTCTATATATTCCTTATGCTGTTGTTTTAACTTTAAATAACCCTTGTCAAAACCTGGTGAAAATAAAATGTGCAACAGTACCTGTAGCTGCAACATATCACTGCCAACAGGCAGAAGGGATGTCTCAAAAATTGGAATCATGTAAACTAAAAGCAACCCCCAACTTCTTAGCAGTCAAATCTTCATAGTTGTCAACTTCTGAAAAACATCATTCATCTCTCCTAAATTGACCCTACACCAAACCAAACTTTTAAGTTACATTTTTTTACTCCCCAAAATCAAGGGTGATTTAAAATTCTAAGCTAGGAGACAAAGACCCATTGATACTGAAAGCTGGAGCAGTGAAGACGCACAAAATTGTTGATTCACATTCTCAATGAAGCTCACGATATGACAGAGATTCACTTGTTATTTTCTCTTTTGAATATGGCTTTTTTTGGGGATAACAAGGTGAAGCTGCTAGGTTTTGGTGTTTGATGTCCAAAAACTTTCCTCAATGGTGTAAATTCTGATTCATCATCATCACTGTCAACGTGATCAGGAGTATGCCTATTCTGATATGCTCTGCGCTGCAAAAGAAAGACATTGAAATAGTAGCTGACTAAATCTTCTCTGCTCTTCTTAGGAAATGTTTTGAAAAGATGATCCCAAAAACATTTATCAAGTGAAGCAGGGTTTGATTTCACCACATCTTTGAACTTCTTCTCTTCTTGCTCTGTCCATGAACTCCCAACTTCTTCACCTACCTTATGTAAATTCCATTGGTGAAACACCTCGCCCAATTCCAACTTAACTTTAGCCCTTCTCTTAGCAATGTGGAACCGGACACACTCAACAGAACCTTGTACTTGGCAGCCACATGAATTTTGTCTTCCCTCTCCAATGGGGTCCCTTTCAAAAAGACGAAATTTGAAATTTACAGTTTTTGGAGGCCATATTTGGGTCCCCAACCACTTAGAATCAACCTCATAGGTTATGACAGTCCATTCTGGCACTTCAGCTTGATGGTTTGGCCCCAAAGGGATATGCACTCTGGCACATCTATCAAGACTTGAGTGAGCAGTACAGGAGTCAGGTAACAATTTCTCAGCACAATCTTCAGCATGAGAACTTGGGGTCCTCTCTAAATCTCCATGTGTTCCTCCAGATGAAGCTAAGGAGACTCCTTCAGATGTAGTTTTTCCCAATAAATCTCTCTTGTCACATTTCAACCTCTGTCTAAGATTGTACATTGCCCCAACGCGATCATCATACATGGAAGGATGCATTTTCTGTCCCTACAAAATGGCATAAGATTTTTTCTTTAATTTGACACAACGGTGTTTTCAATTTTCACTAGAAACATGGACACTAGACATGACACAAACATAGACATTCTTGACACATTTAATGTACAAATAGCATGTCTGGATTTGATTTTACGAACCACGCTCTCCAACTTTTTCAAGTCCATAACCTTAAATGACACAGAAGCAAGTATTTTTTGCTTCAACTGGATCCACGTTGACACTAGAAAGCACCAAACTGAACAGGCTAAAAAATATAGGACAAACACACACACACACACACACTAACTATAGAGAGAGAAGCTTAAATGAAACTAAACATAAGCAGCATAACAAAAGATTTAAATTGATAATCAATATTTGTATACTCTTGCATATCCATTTTCTTCCTATTATAATAAGCCTAATAAAAAATTATTAAGATCATTTAATAGTAGTTAATCGCACCCTGTAGTGGAGTGGGAACACACCGGAGCAGCGGTGTGCCACTATCCCACTCCTGGACTAATTTCTTGTTTGCGACCCACCTTTCTCTCCAGCAAAAGTGTTTTCTGACAAAACTACCGACGACCACTCTGGCGAAGAGAAAGAGAATAGGCAAAACGAAAAGTAAATGGTGGATAGGTGGTGCCTAATAGGAGAAAGAGAAAAGGACTAGGGTTTTAAACTTTCTTTTGCTTTTTGGGCCAAAATAGGTATTGTTATTTGGGTCAAACTTTAGAGTGGCCATTGGACCACCACCTTAAATTGGCCTCTCTCCAACCCAAACAATATTAATCAAATATAAATACTATTTTTGCAGAGGAGTTTTTTTTTTAAATAATTAACCATGGCACAACAGTAAAGTTGTGTTGGTGACTTATTGGTCATGGGGTTCGATTCCATAAACAACATTTTTCCATATGTAAGAGTAAGGGTGCTACAATATCCCTCCTCCTTACCTTCACATAGCGGGGAGCCTCTGAGTAATGGGGTACGTAGTTTTTTTTTAGTTTTTTAATTAACCACATATTATTCTCATTGCATATGCATGGTAAGGTTACTTACAATAACCCTTCCTATACCTTCTCCTTGCAATGAGCCTTTGGCATTGGGATACATTAGTTTTTATTTTAATATGTAAGTATATATTATATAATAGAAGCAAACGTATAAAATACTATTAAACAAATATATATATATAGTTATAGTTATAGTTATATAATAGATATTTTATATATAGAAATCTAGAATATATGGATATATTCAGAATAGCAATCAACCCACTCCCACTACAGTGTTTTTAGGGGGTGGCCGCTCCACACCGCCGTCTACCATTGACTGCTATGGATCTTTTACAATGTAAGCACTCTGTTAAAAGGAAAATAAAAAACAAGGTGAATTATATCTGTCATAAAGGGTATATTCACCTCAAAATAACTTGCTGTATTTTATAAAACATAGCAAGTTAAAAAAAGAGAAATATTAAACTAGCTATATTTTATGAAACATAATGAGCCCTTCTCTCTAACACACTATTAGGAGTTAAAAAAAAAAAAACTACAAAATCATGAGTGAGGCTCATTAAAAAAGTGGAACCTACAAAATTTTGTAATTTTCTATAAATTTCAAACAATAATAAAAAGTGTGTTAGAGAATGTGTTGCTAACATTTCTCTTTTCTACAATAAAGAGCCTCACAAAAGAAAATAGAGATGAATTAATTTTTAATATTTTGTTATATGTTAAGTTGAATTTTCTGAATGCTGAAAACAAATTTCCTTGGCATCTTTTGACAACGTGTGAAACAATACAGATCAAAACAGAGGTAACTTTTATGGAATATTTTACTCCAAAAAAACCAAGCAGTGATGTTCCCAGGTTAACATTGGGTTTTTGAAGCCTATATACCATGGCAGCGCCGCTATAGTGCACAAAAAGCCACTATTGCGGCCACTACGTCCGCTACTGAAAACCCACTATTTGAATCTCATAGTGTGTTATTCCACTATTTGAATCTCATAGTGTCTTATTGACTACTACAGTTCATCTTTTTTTTTTATTTGTTTGGTTTTCACCAAGGATATTCCCCAACCAATAGTGGGAAACTAATTCCTTTCAAGGCGTAAAGATAACTAAAATGGGTTTTGCATCTCCCAACAAAAAATTCTCCATACACAAAGCCAGGAACCTAACCCCTAACAACATACCTAAGGAACCCGGCTATCTACTAACTGTACTGGACCTTGTTGGTATGATTCATATTATATATCAATATCAATTATATAAATGGTCTCCAAAAAGAAACATGGCTTAACATTAATAGAATTGCAGCATCACATTGAAAAAGAAATTTAAAAATTACTATTCAAGGGTTAAATTATGAAGTACTACAGTGAGATTTAAGTAATGAGTACATCCTAATTAAAGACCTTACAAAGGAGCTCTCTAAAAACTTAAGAAAAAAAGAATTATTCAAGAATTAAATTATGGAGGACAACAGGGCAAGATTTAAGTAATAAGCAACCATAATTGGAGACCCCATAAAAGAGCTCTCTAAGAACTAAGAGAGAGAGAGAAATATTCAACAGGAAAAAAATAAAAATCAATAAAAGATTTGCAATATGAATATTAAATATAATACAACAATATCAATAGGTGCATCCAAAAACCAAGAAAACAGGTAAGAAGATAGTAACCAGTAGTTATGAACAAATACTAATACATTAGTTAATTATAGGGAAAAAATGTATAAACGCGCCATCCATGATTTCCACATATAAATGATGAAAGGGCCTAGACAAGAAAATATGATAATAGTTACCAAACATAAAAAATATCACATAATGACATATATTCAATTAGATAATTCGAGAAATAAATTTATCCAAATTTTATAAGGATTTTTTCCATGATGTATGATCTCAGCACAAAACAATGACATAGAACCCTATATTATAGTTCATATTTCATTAATGACCGGCATGGCAAACAAAGAACACATGGTGTTTTCATATTACCTGCCAACTAAGCTGTTCATTGATTGTCTCAAAATCTTTCTTCAGAAAGACAGCTTCTCGAAACAACAAAACCCGCTTCCAGATCTCCTGACTACTGTAAAACTTCCACTTAGACTTTTCAGGAATTGAACCAACTGCGAGATCACAAGGATTTTTAGCAATGCTAGTAATCCAACTTAGCATTTCTGACTTAGACTCTCTCTTCCTCTTACGACCAAATATCTCTTTGTCAACACCAGATGGATCCAATATCAAGACCTCATCACTATCGTCATCATCATCATTATCACAGCTCTTGCTTCCATCCGACAATCTAGGCATGTTGCTTTCTGCATCGGATGCATCCACAGTTAATATTTTCCCCCCATCAAACTCTTCCAGTATATTCCTCTCAGTATTAAGACTGCACAAGTTTCTGATAATATGCTCATCCGTCCCATGGTCCAGCATATCCAAATCAACAAGTCGTTTGCTCTGAACTTTCTTGTCCCCATTAGACTCTGGACTCATGCTCTTCACCCTATTAGTACCACACAACTCCCTCCCATCTAGAAAGTCACATAAATTATCAAATTCATCCCCATTAGAATCCGATTTCTTGCCCTTTACACTATCACTAACACACGACTTTGTCTCATCAAAATACTCATATACCCTCTCGAGTTCAGCCACATTTGACTCGGGTTTCACATACTTCACTCTATTACTACCACACAACTTCCTCCCATCCTTACAGTCACACACTCTCCTCTCGAGTTCATCTCCCGCCTCTTCCTCACCAGAATCATCCAACAAGGATTCAGCTTGCGCCTCCATCAAATGCTTGAGAAACTTAACTCTATCATCCACTAAACCACACTCAGGGAACTTGCCATCAGCAACATTCTTTAAACATGCCTCAAGAGAACTCAAATGTTTACTATAAACAAGTTCAGCAGAGGAACCAACCTTCACACCCAACCCATATTCTTCCCCCACCAAATCCCACAACTTGTTCTTACAAACAGCATCATAACCACCCTTCTCCTTCACCACCATGAAGAGCTTATACAAATCCAATGGATCACCATTACTCATCATTTTCTAGACACGGATCTCTCTCATAAATAATCCACCAAGGAATTGATCAAAACAGCATGCACCCCTAAAAAATAAACCAACAAAAAACTTCGTACTATCAGCTTCAACTTCCAACTCTTTTAAGGGTTTTAGCAAAAGCAAAGACAACCCCATCAACAAACCACAGCACCTTACCATGTATATCAAAATCAAATCCAAAAAAAGAAAAAAAAATAAAGCACCATGTAAAGGTTCCATTTTTATTCCCCCACCGCCACTAAAAAAACGAATAAATACGGAAACAGAAGAACCAAAACTAGGTATGCAAGCATTCAAGGTTGAGAACTGAAAAAGGGTACCGATTGAGAATCATGGTTCGTGGCTTTTGGAGAAAGAAAACTATCTGTTTTCTCTTTCTACATCAAGCTTTTAAGAGAGAGGGAGAGGAAGGGAGGGAGAGATTTCAGAGTCCCGCCACGCTTTATTTCTGTGACTAAAAATTGCAGATGGTGTTTTTTGGAGAATGAAGGATGGTCCAAAGTTCAAGTTTTGAACCGATGCAGACCCTCTTCTTCAAAATCTAAGAGGTTTTCGAAAATCTGAAAAAGAAAATACCTTGAGAAAATTAAAAAAAGAAAGGATTTTCAGAAATTAAAAAGAAAATTGTCAAATGATTCCATTCTAGATTTTCATTGGAAGTAAAAAAAAATATATTTTTCAATGGAAGTGAAAAAGAGAGAAAGAAAGAGAGACATACCAGTATCAATAAAGAGAAACTTGAGAGAAATGCTTCCACAACCAACCTAATGTGACCTCATTTATCTTTTGGTTTGGCAACAACTTGGCTCTTAATTTTCCAAACCCCAATGGTATTGTGTTTTTGTTTTCCTAAACCTCTTTTCTTTTCTTTTTAATATCCTTCTAGAAGGAAGAGAGAGAATAAGGGGATTTGAGGAGTTTAATCTAAAAAATAATAATTCTAACACCACATTTTTTAAGTGATTTGACACAAGTGATTAATGTATTGAAATTAATATTAAATTATTTAGTTAATATTTGAGTTTGATTTTTGGTGAAAATAATTTTTGGTCAAGTTTTATTTATCTTTCGATCGAACTCTGAATTATTTAAAATCTATTTCTCCATGATAAATCGAATGGTTAAGACAAAATACAATTTTGTTACATGAGAAATTTGGATTTGGAATGGTTTTACTAACCATGATTACTATTAACCATGGATGAAATGGTTGGATTGAATTTCTGAATAGATGCATAGTAGATAGTTGTTGGGATTAAAAAAAGGGGGAAATTTTATATGAGAAAAAGGAGAAATGACTCATCAATGTATATAATCAATATAATATGAATGTTATTCAAAAGTAATTCGTTATTAATGAGATTTATGATTATTCTTATTTCTAGAAAATATAAATATCAAATTCTTTTTTATTTTTAATTCATCTATTATTTTGATAGTTTTTGATTTAAATAATAAGTGTTTTTCACTAGAGACAATTATGTTTGAATCAGGTAACAATTATGAACAATAAGTCTCTCCCTCCAAGTTTGCATACCCAAGACTAAAACTTGGAACCATTAGTTTATATGGAACAAAATCCTCACGTCAATTAATCTATATGTTTGGTGGTTATTATTTTGAGAGTTTTGATTTGTTGTAAAATATTTGTTATTTTAAAAAATGAAAGAAAATATCAATTGTTCTTCACAATATTTTTATTTATTAAAAAAACATTAATTATTGATAGAATTCACAATACACTCCAACTATTTAAATTTATACAAATATTTTAGAAAACAAAATCATTTTATCCTAGTAATTGGTAAATTTAATATCTTTATTAAGTGCTAATGTGGGTTGACACAAATGGTTAAGAGTTTAGTAGGAACTATTGTCTTTCCTATAGTGGGTTCAAATCCCCTTGACATCTTTTTCCCTTCTTGTGGGCAACCTTTTCCAAGGAGATCTCTTGCAATTTGACTTGTGCAATAATCTTCTACATAAGCCTTTATTGCCAGACTCAAGATGTCATTGGTGCTTCACCTAATAGTATTAGGGTGCCTCCCCATCTACCACTTTTAGTCAACAAAAATAATAATTTACGTATTACCTTAAGGTGGCATTTGTAACACCATCAATTTTAGTGGTTTAAAAATTAAATAGAAATTAATTTTCTTAGTAGCAATTAATTGAAATTTAATAAAGATCTCTAGTCCTATGATAATTGTTTTAGAACCAGATCATGTCGACTAAGTTTGATCCGAATACAAAAATATTCAACAAATTAATTTAATTTCTAGTGGTATTTTTGTAAATAAGGCATAAAACTAATATAAGAGAAGTATAATTAGATATAATATAATTAAATAATTAGTGGAGTCATAGTTGACATTAAAGATAAGAATAATCCAAATTAATGCTTAAATTATGGGATTACATAAAGCACAAGAGAAATAGAAATGAATTGGATCCACTTTAATTGGCCCAAGTGGGCCTAAAGGCCCTACTCAATTTAAGGCAACACAAATAAAAGGAGAGGATCTCCTTTAACTGGATTGCCAATTTTTAAGAGAGAGAGAGTTCTCAAACTCTGTCTTGGCATCTCCACTTTCCATCTTTCAAGCATTCATTCTTCATTTCTTGCAAGAGGGAAGCTCATTGACACAAAAGCTAACTTCATTATCTTCTATATATTTTGTTTTTCTCAAGACTCTAAGATATAAGAGGAGATCTCCTAATTCTTTTAAGGTTTTGTTGTTTGTAGAGAAGCTTTTCACTAGATAATTTATGTTGAGCATGTGTTCTTAAATTTTGGAAGCTAGAAATGTGATTTTCTTGTTGCTTTGAAAAGTTGAGCTCCTGTCAATGTGTAAAACAGTGAGTTTTTCATAATTTTAAAGCTTAAAAATGATATCCTTTGTGTTGGAAAGATTGGGGTTTCCAAACCATAACCTTGAGTAATTGTTTTTTTAGTGTTTTGATTAAAAATAATTTGTACATGTTTTTGCGGCACTATAGTGTCGGTTGTGGGATTTATTGTGTTATCCCTCTTAATACCCTTTAAAATATATTATCATGTCATTAAATGTGTATGTTTAAGTGTCCTTTGATTAGTAATAATTTGGTTGTTAATTGCCTTTTAATTGGAATGCTATAATAGAATGTTGTTAGTTGAAAATTGAAATTTGGTAAATGGAAGAATTGTTGTCCTATATATTTTAATTGAAAAAATTAACCATTGGAAGTGTTAGTTGATGCTAAATGATGTTGGAAATGGCCCCTGAACAACCTATGTGTTTGTGAAAGAATTTGAAAAGTTGAAGTTGATTTTAGATTTTTTTTGTGTGATGGAATTTGATTGTTTTTATTTTTACTATTACAATACTTCATTCGTGAATTTTATCATGTTTTTAGGCATTTTTTGTTGAGGAAATGGTGAACAATGAAAATGATTTTGGGAGCTTTTTGGAAAGAAAAATTGAGCTAAAATAAAATAAAAAAGTTGTTGTATATTTTTGTAATTCCTCTAAAATGATGATTTAAACTTAAAAATGAAAAAAGAGATGAAAATTAAGTACCCAAATGATATTATAACATTGGATAAATATATTTTTGGTGTTCATATGATGTTTGTTTGGTTGTGGTGTTGATGTTGAAAGAAGGATGATGATGGTGGTGGGGTGGGCATGTGGAGGCTAATGGTGGTGGGGTTTGGTGACGGAGGAAGGTTAATGATTAGGGTGTTTTACAATTTTTAAAATAAAATAAAAATAGTAACGATTTTTATTCTGTTATTATATTAAATTAATTATTTTAAAATTTAAAACACTGACAAAATTAAATATTTCAAATGAAAAAAATGATTAAAATAAAAATTTTGAAATCATAAAAGACTAAATTTGAATGTTTAAAACTTAATATACCAAAATGAAACAACTAAAATGGACCAAAAGATAATGTGTTGTTAACAACAGATTTATATGATATGACTCAATAGTTTTTTTTTTATAGCATGATTTCTTTTGTTATCCAAAATATAAATTTTCTATTACTTCATAATTTAGTGTAAAATCACATATATAAAAGAATAAATATTTATACTAAATTTGTCTCTCTAAATGTACATTTGTGTTTTCTAACCAATATGCTAACAGACCCAAGTAACAATTGTCTTTTATGCAATATATTAACTTAGTGTTTTGTGACTTGCGCAATATTAAATTCACATTTTATGGTTTATAAGAGTAAATTTCTATATTATTTTAAATTTTTAATATATTATTAACATTTAGTTTAAATTTTAATAAATATATGTTAATAATATCTATATAAATATTTAAAATATAGATAAAATATTTTTGTATTCACATATTTTATATTATTTTAATTTATATATAAGTGTGTTTTTAGCAAAATCCCTATAAATAGATTTGTATTTATATATTTTTTGGTCTTAATCATTTGTTTCATCCAGAAAAAAATATATTGACTAATTCAAAGTTTGATCGAAAGATAAATAAAATCTGATAAAGAATTATTTTCATCAAAGATCGAACTTGAGTATTATCCAAATAATTAAATTTTAACTTTAATACATTAATTACTTGTGTCCAATCACTTAGTTTGCATTTATATATTAGATATGATGAATTAATCTTTCTTGATGTTTTTACATCTAGTAGCTTTATTAAAAAAACCATATCATATATATATATATATATATATATATATATATATATATATATATATAACTTTAATAAGAGATGTTAAACAAATGATGCTTCCTAATAAATTTTCTATAGTAATTTTGAGTTAATTTAATTCATTTTTATATAAAATTTTCATATTTATGTAAGTCCTAATTAATTGGGAAAATTTCACTTTAACTAACAATTAATCCTTTTCAATAAATGTCTAAATTCAATTTGTAAAAGCATAACTTTGCGTGTCAATTTAAATTTTTTATTTTTCAAGGAATAATAATAGAAAATAAAGTAACTTTCGGATCATCGAAGAGAAGAGTTAATTTTATTATAAATTAAGTATTATTTTTTATATGATTTTTAGTTTTAATTTAATTTTCTATTTATTACATTAGTACAAAATTTATTACACTCTATAAAAAAGTACTTATTATGAATTACATTATTCATAGATATCAATAATGTTGTACAAATGTCAAAATTTAATGAGATAATTATAAAACTTAAAATTATAATAATAAAAAATATTCTACATGGATTTTTTTTAATGTTTGATTGATATATGACATGATTCCCATTGGTGGATTCACACACACACACATATATATATATATATATATATATATATATATATATATATAAAAGATTTATTTTTAGAGTAAATAATCATTTTTGTCCCTGAATTTGTAAGATGTTAACAAATCTGTTCCTAAAAGATTTAAATTCAATTTTTTGTTATTGAAAGTGAAAAAAATGTGACAAATCATCTCTTTGTTAACTTTCGTCAATATCAGGGACGAATTTGTCAGCTCTCTATCCAAAATATAATTTAATGTTCATATTCTCTCTTTTTAATCAAAACAAGAATAACATTACAATAAACATTTAAAAATTAGAAAAACAAATATAATAATAAACATAATCTGTTTATTGTTATGAAATTTCTATTATAACAATATTAGGTAATGACAAAATCAAGTTAGGTTTCATTTATTTTGATAAAAATTAACTTAATAGCTGTGCATTTTTGTTTGGGTTTCATATTTTGGATAAGGTACTGTCACATTAGAAATTTCAAAGTAAAAATATGAGATAATATTTACCAAAATGAGACTCAAACAAATTAAAATGCACAGTCATTAAATTAATTTTTACAAAAAAATGAGATATAACTTGATTTTGTCATGGTTTAATGTTGTTACAGTATAAATTTTAGAGTAACATACAAATTATGCTTATTAATCAATATTATATTTATTATTATGTTTGTTTTAACTTGTTTTCACAATTTTTAAGTATTTATTATAATTTTATGTTTGCAATAATTAGAAAAGGGAGAATATGAAAATTAAATTATATTTTGGGTATAGGGCTGACAAATTCGTCCATGAATGTGTAAAGCGCTGACAAATTTGTCTCTGAATATTAACGGTAACGGACGAAAGTTAACGAATAGATAGATTTGTCATACTTTTTCACTTTTAGGGATAACAATTTGAATTTTTATATTTCAAGGATGAATTTATCATCGCTTTACACATTCATGAACAAAAATGACTATTTATCCTTATTTTTATGGGATAATATTATGCGTTAATTATATATTTATTTTCTTAAAAAATATATTATTTTATTTTTAATTCAAATAAATATAATTTAAAAAGTTATACTAAAGTATTTTTTAATAATTATTTCTTTAGGCCTTTAATTTATTATTTAGGTTAAATTTGATCATTTAATTTTATTTGAGTTTAATTTGATATTCTAATTTTTAAAATTGACTCAATTTGGTTTTTTAACTTTTATAATTATTTTTTTAAAAATGTATATTTTATGATGATTTAAAATCACTTAATGACAATTTTAAACCGTCACAGAATGTGATTTCATATAGTTTAGACAGAAGGATCAAATTAAATTAATATAAAAATTAAATGATTAAATTTAACTAAAAAAAGTTAAAGATAAAATTGAATTTAAAAAATAAATTATAGGAATAAATAATTAGTGTAATATTTTTTTATTTTAAAAATTTGACAGATGGCTACATTTTAATGGTTCGAAGGATGTCTCAGTGTAGCACCGACATGCAATAAGTGACACGACACGACTCGACTCTCCAACACGTCAATCTTAAAAAATTAAGGATTTCAACACGTTGGGACACGTTTTAATATTAAATAATATTTTAAATTTATATAGTTATATTTCATTTAATATTCAATAACTTAACAAAAAAATTAAACTAAACTAATAATACCCATCAATGTAACCAAAAAAAATTCATAAAGGCTGCATTTCAATCTTCTAAACAGAATATTCAATATTAAAACAAATTTTGAACCAAAAAAATTCAAATAGGCTATATTAAAAAAATAAGGATAACAATATAACACATTAACACAAGCCATACAGTCAAGCACAAGATTCACAGTGAAAGAAATATATCAAAGAAATTGGGGGTTCATAGAAAGAATTAAAGAAATAATACAAGCTATTAAAAAAATACTGCAGTTTACACTTTACATAAATGTTTTTTTTAATAAAAAAAACCTAAAAAAACTAAGCAATTAAAAATGAGCACAGACCAGACCACTTACCTTATCCGTGTAAGATAGCGGCAGTGAGAAGAGAGGGAGACACAACGACGGCTGAGAAGGAGACGCACCGGCGACGCGAACAGCGGTGAGAAGGAGCGCGAACGGCAACGCGAGCTTGAAGGAGCGAGAACGACTATCAATGGTGGTCGGAGACGCGAGCTTGAAGGATGGTGAGCCACTAGCAGAGCAAGGTGCGGTGTCGGTGCAACAATCATGATTTGTGAAGGAGCGACAAAGGAGAAACAAAACAAGCAAGGGGCACGATTCCGCTGATAAGGTTTTTTAATTTTTTTTTTTTAATTTTACGAAACTGTCCTTTGACCGTGTTGGACACGATCAAGATCGTGTGTCGGCGACAGTCAACGCGTCGACTTTGTTGACCGCGTGTCAGAGCGTGTCGGCGCATGTCGGCGTATCGGGTCGTGTCCGACGCGATTCTGCTGCTATTTTGCCGTGTCCGTGCTTCATATTCTGCCGCTGTGATCCCAATTGGTAGCAAGTGGGTTTACAAAATCAAAAGAAAGACATATCGTTCTATTGAAAGGTATAAAACACGCTCAATTTAAGCAACATAGAAGTAACTGTTAGTACTTTTATCTCACTAGCTGTAATGACCGATTTGTCCTTCAAAATGAGAAGGTTGTAAAAATAGTGCGACTCACTTACCTTTTTGGATTGCTTTCCTTCCTTGTAAATAATAGAACGAGGGAACCATTGTTTTCTTAAGATTGTGTTTACTAGAAAGATTAGAAATAGAGTAATTGAAAAAAAAATTAAAAAGTAAATGTGTTTGGTCGACAAAAAATGAAGAAATGAGAAGAGAAATAAAGAAAAGAATAGAAATGGTAACAAGATGATTTTTCTTATGCTCATTTTCGTTATGGTAAAAGACACATATTTGGATTTGAATTTATAAATACCGAGGTAAAAAAATGAAATATAATTTTATCTCCATTTGGTTTTATTGAATTTGGAAAAACTTGTGAGAAATTCATCACACATTTTTAAAAAAAAATATTTATTCAAATATTTTAAATAAATTATAAATTAAGTTATTAATTATATTTGAATTCAATTCATATATATAATTTAATAAAGAATCATAGCATAAACATATTTAAGAATTAAATTTTATTTTGTAGTTTTTTAATTTTGTTATAAATAGTATTATAATTATAATATTATTTATTTAACTATTAAAATAATTATAAAAATTAAATAATTACATAACTTTATAATTAACAATTACATATATAATATATATAATAATAGAATCATAAAAAATATATATAACAACATTATTAATAATATTAAAAATCTATGTAATGCAATTAGTTTTGTGCCGAAAGAAAGAAAACCATGAGTGACCTTCAACGTCAACCTCAACCCCTTCCTTTTGTCTCCACGTGTTCTCCATCTTCATTTTTGGTGCTGACCAACCAACCATATCATATTCATCTCTCTCTCTCTGTCTCTCTCTCTCTACCCGTATGCGTAGGTCTCTTTCCATACGTATTTTAAGCCAAAAAAAGGAAATGAAATTACGAAAATAACTAGTATGAATTTCTTCATTTCACCGCTGCGTTCATATCTAAATATAAATTTTTTATTTAGATAGAGTTTATCATTTCCATCTCCCTCTCTCTCTAAACTCGTAACAGTACGTTTGAAGGTTACCTTCGGAGGAAATACCATTTCCGTTCTCCAAATCATAACAGTACTTCGCGTGCCCTAGCTCACTCCGTCGCTCCTCACCCTTCCGGCAGTGCTTGGTCGTCGCCGTCACCGTTCAAACTTCAAAAGGTGCGTTTCCGTTTCGTGAACCTGTCTTGCTCTTCATCGTTCTGAACAAATGGAAGTAAAAGACTCTGTTTTCTCTCTCTCTCTCTCTCTCTATATATATATATATTTCGTGATCTCTATTCTGTATCTCTCATCTATGAGTTAAATCAGCGTATATGATTGATTTTAGATAGGCAGGCACATTATGCTTTTATGTGATATTCAGATATGTTTGCAAGTTAGACCCGCAATTCAGGAGTTAGAACCGTGGTGGGGTTGCGTGAATGTTTATTATTGTAGGTCATAGTTACTAGAATTTCGTTTGAAAGAAATGTGTCAAATTAGTCAATACCCTCTATTTGTTTGATTAAGTGCCTGATTGTATTAATCTTTGCAAAAGCAAGCCAAGTCTTACTTCTACAAAACCGAAGTTTCCAGGCAAAATTTTCATGTGCAAACGTACTTTTGGGTGTAACAAAACATGTCACCAAAATGAGTTTACTCTTCAAACTGTGTTTGGATTACCCCAAACGGAAAACCAAACATACCCTAAAACCTTTTGCAACTAAGCGTGCTTTATACCTTTCAATAGAACGATCTGTCTTTCTTTTGATTTTGTAAACCCACTTGCTACCAATTGGGATCACAGCAGCAGGTTTTTCTACGATCACCATGTTCCATTAGCTTCTAAGGCTTGCAACTCAGCATTCATGGTATGAATCCAATGCTGATGTTTGATGGCTTGGGTATAGGTAGAAGGTTTTGTATCAAGGGAGATAGAGAGGGAGTATGCTTTGTGTTGCGGTGAAAAGGAATCATGTGAGAGGTGGGAACTGAAAGCATAGGAACATTTCGATCACTAGCGGGATTTGCATGAACTTCCGTAGAAGAACCACCATGGTTATGTTGCGAGGCATTGATAAGTGTGTTTGTGCTGCACTCCAAGATGGAGCTCTGCTACCATCAAATAATTTTGAAGGAAGTGAAAAGTATATTGAACAACTAAAAATGATGCATCAAAGAGGGCTATGTATATCGGCCCGCTAGCTAACGGAAATCTTACATACTGTTTCTATCATATCAGATTTCTAACTAAAGTAATAAATTTCTATCATAACAGAATGCACTGTCTACATTAACATTCTACCGGTGGATGTAAATATATATATATCTGTAACATAAGTTTTTCTCTATATTCTCTATGTGTGTTGTTTAATTTCTTATGAATTTCATGATTATTGCATTTGGGCTTGGATTTGTGAACAATTACAATGTAGACTTCTTCCAATATTTCCTGGTACTGTTGACATTATGTTTTGGCCTGTTTTCTTATCATTGCCGACCCATGTTGTTTCTTTGTATAACATTTATTGATTAAGTTAGTGTCTCCTGCATTTTGGCTTATCACTTAGTTGAAATTGGTTTTGGTCTTGTTATGCTATCTTTAGTTTGAACTCAATGGCAGTTTTGTAGCATTTGTTGTGTTGGAGTAGGCTATGGATGACTTGTTTGATTCTTCACTGAACTTGGAGGATACCCATTACAAGGAAGGCTATCACGAAGGCTACAGCCATGGCCTTGTCACTGGCAAGGAAGAAGCTAGGCAGGTTGGCCTCAAGGTTGGCTTTGAGGTTGGCGAGGAGCTTGGTTTCTATAGGGGTTGTGTCGAAATCTGGACTTCTGCGATCCGGCTCGACCCAACCTGTTTCTCTCCACGGGCCAAAACATTTATTTGTCAGATGGATGAGTTGATCCAGAAATACCCTCTCATGGATCCGGAAAATGCACAAGTGCAAGAGATCATGGATAGCCTCAGGCTCAAGTTCAAGATGGTTTGTTCTTCCTTGCATGTCAAACTTGAGTATAATGGTTATCCAAAATCTTCTACGGAGGCCAGTGATATTCAATTTTGAGCTAGTTATGATATTTTCAGTCTTTAGGGATATCCATGTGTAGGGAACCTCTGAGTTGGGTAAGTTGATGAACAAATTACATGTTATCATTTTACAAACATTTGTGCAAGTCAATGTATTGAATAATTATTTTATATTAAAAATGATGATGTATACATTGTTTATGAACGTAATCTTGGTAAGTTGTGTAGAGAATATTTAATATTTATACAAGAATCAATGCTTTCTTTTGTTATTTTTATGCATAGTTGTTAGAATTGTGTGACTTGTAATTGATTCAACACGATTTAGTAAGGCCAACGTTCATATTAGATGAGTTTCATGTTGCTACAAGAGCAAGTACTATTTATGCTTAAAATGCTCTTAACTTTCCATTAAGATAAAGAGTAATGAGAAGTTTGATCAGAAAACACTATATGAGACAGTACAATGTTCCTCGTAAGTGTTAAGGATGATTTTTTTATTGTTGATCTATCCAAGGCCCTAGCGATGCGAGGCAAGTGGGTCAGAGTACAACTATTTTACATTGTACCATTAATAAAATTATAAATAAGTCTGTGAAGTTTTAGGTTTCCCAATAAGAATTGCTGAATGATTTATAACAATGGTATGGAAGTGCACCGATTTATGCACCCGATTCAAAGTCATTTCCTATTTATCACGCAATATGAATCCTTTGCTTGTTAAGACACATCAAATTGATTGTGAATCGTGTGACACTGACAATTATGCAGAAAGTTAACAAAAAACAATGATTCTTGTATCAACATTCTCTACACCACATATCTAGAATCAATAAGCAATTATACATCATCATTTTTAGTATTAATAGTTATTTAGTATATTGGTTTGGCTAATGTTTATAAAAATTTCTGTGTAATCTGTTTAA
Source organism: Glycine latifolia (assembly GCA_013407115.1). Taxonomy (NCBI): domain Eukaryota; kingdom Viridiplantae; phylum Streptophyta; class Magnoliopsida; order Fabales; family Fabaceae; genus Glycine; species Glycine latifolia. Next base: position 34,361,834 of record CM023958.1, read on the forward strand.
CTATCCCAACCTAATATTATTCTGCTCACAAGTTTTTCTAGAAGAAAGATTGAAAAAATCGTAAGTGGTTCAAAAGTAAATATGATATCATGCAAGATTTTGGATAACCATTATACACAATCTTGACATGCAGCGAAAAACAAATTATTTTGACTTGGAGTGGTCTCTTGCAATTGCAGATTTTAAGGATCCAAGAGAGGTTTTTTTGTATCAATTGCTGCATCTGGGAAATACTTGTTTTGGCCCACGTATAGTTGCTGGTCAGGTTGAATAGAGGTCTAGATGTTGACATATTGTAAAAATTGAGCTCCTTACCTACCTTGATTGAAGTCTTCCTTAAGGTCAACCTTCTAGTCTCTTCCTTACTGGTGATCAGGTTGATTGAAGAATTGAACATGTCATCCATGGTCATCCAATTCACAACTTGCTCCAACACAACTTATGCTGCAAAACTAACAAGAGTTGCGAACAATTTAAAACTAAGGCAGCATAGCAATAAGACCAAAACCTTTATCATTTAATAGATAAGCCATAGAGCATTAGGATTGTTGTCTACAAGGTTTTCCTCTAAATCAAACATGAGTTATCATAGAATAACAAGAAAGCAAAACTTTAATTGCTATCATGTGCTTCAGAGATTGAGAGAACAACCTGTTATGTCTAATTCTGATATATCACGATAGACGGTAGTAAATTCAAATTAGGGATAGTCTTCTATTGGAAGTTGCTACCTGAAGAGTGTTTTATGCAAGCATCACAATATTTGATGTTTGGATTTTGCTTAAAATAATTGTTGGCTTTAAGCCTTTAACCTATGATTTTTCTATGATAGTGTTTTAAATCCTTGATAGCGACTGGCCCCAAAACTACTGTAGCAAGATAGTGGGATAGGCACTTTTCTGAATTTTTATATGCATATAAACATTAATTTCTGAAAAATAAAAATTACGCAAAATTCATGACATTCATGATTAACAATAATAAGTCACAAGTGTCTTAAACAAAACCTACAAGTAAAGACCAACAAAAAGTTAAATACAAGTTTCCTAGATAGGAATCATCGATCATCATCTTCTAAATCCATGTCTGCTTTATCATTCTCACTCCATACTGATGTGCACCTAGCATATGCTCTTCTCCAAGTTATTAGAAGTATGAAATCATCCATAATTGATCGAAATTGCTCATAAACTTGATAAATGTTGATGATTATGCCCTTGCAGGAGTTATAATTAAATTGGATGAATTTGTAACAGGAAAAGCCCATTACACAGAGCAAGCCAAGCAAAGGGAGATTCCACGCTGTCAGCGTGGTGAGCCACGCTATCAGCGTGGATGTTAGAAGATCCCACGCTGTCAGCGTGAAGCCAGCGCCATCAGCGTGGGAAGCTGCCCAGAAGTGCAATCTCCACTGGAGGTCCGCGCTATCAGCGTGGAACCCCACGCCATCAGCGTGGGAATGTCAAAGCTACCACGCCACCAGCGTGAACCTCACGCCATCAGCGCGAAAAGGGCCCTGGAACTCAATTCTTCACTGGAAACTCACGCTGCCAGCGCGGGAAGCCACGCCATCAGCGTGGATGCTCAAAGGAAGCCACGCCATCAGCGTGGTGAGCCGCGCTACCAGCGTGGATACTGGCCTGGAAATGGATTCTCCACTGGAATGCCACGCCACCAGCGTGGACTCCCACGCCATCAGCGTGGGACTTGGAATGAAGCCACGCTGTCAGCGTGAGATCCCACGCTGTCAGCGCGGAACTCTGCTGACTGTGTAATTTTAAATGCTGCTGAGGGCAAAGCTGGGATTTCACATGTTTTCTATATATAGCTCAACTCCAGCATTGAAGGCACGTTCCTGGGCTTGAAGACTGAGAAATACTAGGGTTTTGGAGCTAGGGAAGCTTTGCTAGGGCATTGGGAGTTGAAGGCTTGAAGTGGAGGTCTTGCTCCACCTTCTTCTCCTTATTTCTTTAGTTGGGCATGTCTAATTTGGTTGTAACTCAGCCACCAACCATTATGAGGTTTGGCTGAGCATTTAATGTAGTTAGGGCCAAAGCATTTAATGTAAATCTCTTTGGAATGTATTGAATACTAATGTTCATTTATTACAAGCTATTTTACTGCACTTTGCCTCAATCTTTCCATCTCTTTTCTAGACTTAGCTAACCTAGGTGAGAGTTTAGAGTTAGGGTTCACAATAGACATATTGGGACTCTATTCTTGGAACCAAGTGTGGTAACTTGCTAACATCACCTAGACATAGGGGTGGGTGCTTGCAACTTTACTTGTTTATGTGTTTGCCTAATGCTTAACTTACTTAAGATCACTAAGAGATTAGGGTTGGATGGTGAGTTAAAGAACTAAGTGGCGAGACATCCAAGCTTAGTCAATATAAGAAAAACACATTAGTTGAATAGCTTGGATAATAGAATATAGTAGTCAATATCATTCCATAGGGAGGCACATTGAGTGTGGGTCGCCCTAGCTACATTTTCCTACATATTGTCGCTTCTTTAATCAATTGTTGATATTAGTTTATGTTCACGCTTATTCTTCGTTTACTTCATACACACATAACAACAATCTTATTCATTTCATTTATCGTCCAACTTATCGATTAGGTTTATAATTTAATTGGTCAAACAATCCTCGTTGGGAACGACAATCCCTTATCACTGTATTACTTGAGCGACCGGTACACTTGCCGAGACGCAACACATACATTTGTAGATTTCACTTTTGGAAATTGAAATTCTAAAATAGCCCCTCCAGAAAGCCGTAACGTCTCTGTTTAGAGGGCTTTTGCAGAATGAACACATCGCCACTATCTTGTTCGCTATGGCCGCTATTCAAACATAGTGTAGTTATGACCAGCTACATTGCCCCTGTAGCAGTCAGTGGCCACTAAGCTCCTATGGCGCACTATTTAAAGTTATACAATTTTTTTTTTCTAAGGAGAGAAAAATGTCTAACTCCTAACAAAACAACACAGCTATAAATCCTCATTAAGTGGGTAGAGATTAGCAAATTCTTAGATAGTCATTTTTTTCTTGACACATGGTTTTCCTTGTAAATTGATTATTGTTGTTATTTATTTGTCTCATTTTTGTACTCAAAAGCTGTTATCTTTATGTTCCCATTGTATTTTATTTACTCCTTAAATGGGTTAGAGATAAATAACACTCTCGATCAACTTCTTTAAGAACTTGCGAATGAGGAGAGAAATTGATAGAAACAAACAATGAAGTCGAACAATTTTATTGAAGCATTGAGAATAGGAGAGTCATCTCTCTTTTGAGTGTTTCTTCTTTCACAAAGAGAAAATGCTCAAATTACAAATGGTAGCGGATATTAATGAATTCTCGTTCCTTCAGTTCTCCTATTTATTTATGTCACTAACTCCCTGCCTCTGACTAACTAATGTTCTACCTTTCGCAACTACCCCTTCCCCACATTTCTAACAACTTCTCTAATTTTCTTGCAGTTATAATTGGTTCAGCTTGATCAGGAAGGAGGGTCATCTGCAGTTCAAAAGATGTGAAAGCAAAGAAGATGCAGCATAGAAAATTGACTTCTGGAAGGCCTTCTGGAACTGATGGCTCTGATTACTCCTACCGTATGGTAGTTGATTCAAGTTAGCTTCAATCTTCTACCTTAATCTCTCTTTATTTTATTTTATTAATTAATGATATACATATTTTTAATACAGTTGCACTTAGTTGATTCTATAGCTTACCTTTAGCTATATCTTCTTAATATTCTTATTGGTCTTTGTTTTGATATTATACCAATATACCATTTAGGGTATCAACTGGTTGCAAAGGGGAAGAAATACCTGTCTCTGCACTTTATCACTGAGGTATCATGGATTTTATTTATTTTTCCTTTTATTATTATTGGATTTCTATGTCTACTGGTTGCAAACAGGAAGAAACACCTGTCTCTAGTATAAACAGCTCAAATGTTTTGAGAATTAGACAGTTTATGCCAGTTATAGGCAGCAGAGACTTTAATCTGTTGTAGTTTCTTTAAAATGGTTGAATCTTAATACCTGATAAAAATCATCTGCTTGTTGTGTGGGTACCGTATGAATTGGTAGTCTCTACTCTCTAGGGCATGTGTAATCTATAATGTCAAAAATGTTTTGGGAGAACCGGAAGTTGTCAGGAGTTTAGGACCACTGATGTTATTTAGACAAGGAAAAAAGAGAGAATTAGAGAAATATAAATAATTGGAGGCCTGGGTAAACATGATGTATAGACATTTTTACCTAGAAAGCATTCTAACTGAAATTTCTGGATAGTGAAGGTCTCTACTAATTGATTATGTCCTTTCCTTTAAAAAGAAAACATGAAAAAAAATGTTGGCCTTGTTTTGGTTCTAGAGGTACAACTCTATAGAACATGTTTATTTTCCTACACAGGACTACCCTTGACATATTTGTCAAAGCAAGATAGAACCCATTGGATTAATTTGAATTCTCGAGGGTCGTATACTTATATTAATGAAGAACATTTATTAATTATGAAGTGTAGTCAACTATTTTGGGTTGCTCTCAAACTACAGTTCATGAGTGTTTTTATAATAAGAGTTAAGGATTCATCTCATGAAGTTTTAGTGGAAGCAGACCAGGAGTAGCCTTGTAGTGTAATATCATTTCTTTAGCTAATGATTTGTGATTATAAATGCTGAATCTGTAACTTTGTCTAATATATATTAAATTTTAAAATTTGAAATTGTTCCCTGCAGGCTGTGTTGCTATTAGTAGGAGTGACACTTGCATATTTACCAGGAATAGAAGCAGATGCTCCAAATACAGTTGCCTATTCATCTGTTATTGTTAGTGTTGTTTCACTAATAATTGGGAATATAGGTTGCTAAATGCCTATACCCAGAGTTCTTTACTTTCCTTTGTCTTATATTGAGCTTTTATTTGAACCTTTTTAGTAAGCTATCTCTCAATTTTGTGACAGGTCGAAGACGAAGCCGGTCCAGTTTGTTGAGATTTTATGCTGTTGTATCATCTATAGCGATGCTTCTCTTGATTGCTTCTCTTGCCAAGCAGCATTTGCTGCTGAAGGTAAATATGTTAGTGTTTGACAGGAGATTTATAAGAAAAACTTCATTAAACATCAAGATAGAAACACGACAGCTAAGAAGTAAACATCTGATGTGAAACTAAATTCTAGGTGATTTTTGAAGTCAGGAACTAATGCCAATAATATAATTTTTATACTTGTTTTTTGGTACATAATTCTTATTCAATATTAGTCATCAGTCATCTTGATCATTGCATAGGGATTCACTCCAGTTGAGCTCAATCAGTACTTCGAATGTTGGTGTTTTATTAACTTGTGGGGGTTTGGTTTTAGTTTCCCTTCTAACAGAAATGTACTTGGTAGCTATGTTTTTAAATTTGGACTATTGAGGGTCTACACAAAGAGTTCTCATGTGCTTTGGTGTCTAGTTTGCATTTATTTGTAACGTATTTATTTTTTCTTCCTTGTACGAGCTTATTCCTCAGTCAAGGTTCTGTTTTTGTCTAAGCCTCTTTCTCCACCAGAGACAAAACAAATGTTTGAACTTTGAACCTTATATAGGAAAAATCCGAGTTTAATTGTTTGCTCTTTTGTGTTATTTCTTTTTCTTCTCTGCTTGGGCCAATGATCCCACAAAAGGCATATGGCGTAAATGATATTGAACAATAAACTTGCAATTATATTATAGTACATCAGTATGATAAATGTATTGCTCTAGCTTATGAGCTCCACAAGTTATGAAACGTATAATGGTTCAATCAAACAGGTTTAATTGTCTTTGTTTGTAGTACAGTTACATATATGCATAAGTGCATTGTTTCATAAGTATATGGTTGGGAGTTGAGTGTCTTCTTTCTAAATACTCATTATTGCTTGGAACTCTTCTGTAGGCTATCCAGGATTCTAAACTTTGGAGAACAGGGAAGTATGATGTCAATGATTTATCGCATTTTCAAATTGGCAAGTTTTTCTTTTCAAATTCTAAATTTGTTGTTCTTGGTGCAAATTGGTGTCTTAATTTGATTATTTGTAGAATTTTAGTAGTGAGCTTACCTCTTTGCAGGTTTGCTGTTATACATGGTAACCTTATCCGTGCTTAAGCTTTGTACCGTCAAAGCAGTTGCTTTCCTTCTCTTTAACATGGCGCCCCCCAAGAAAATCTCTTAGTTCCTCATCGGTTTGGGGGTCCAAATCCAAATTTCTTTCCTCATTCATCTATTTACAACAGATTGATCTATATCCATGACTATCTTCTATGAAGGAGATATTTTGAGGGAAGCTCAGAGAGATTTTACCTACAAAACATTTTGAAGACATTTGTTAATTATAGACTTTTGTTGTTGTTGTGTTTCTTTAAGTTTCAGTCTAGCGAGGATCTATTGAACCGTCACCACATAAAACGTAGTGTTGAGGAGATAATATTTCACCCTGTTCTGGTAGTGTTCCCTACGTATTTTGTTAGTTCTTTTTACAAAACAAATATTTTCTGATGAGAATTGAGAAAATTCAATTGCCCTTCTTTCAGCACACATTTTATTTATTTTTCTTTTCACACTGGTGCAATCACCGAGTAGGAAATAGGCGAAAGTCATACAAGAAATCATACTTGTGATACTATTCCGCTGAAATTTTTAAATATTTAAGTTGGTATTATTATTATTTTTTTTGTTTGGGGGGGGGGTTTGAAAAATAAATTGAAGATTAAAATGAATTACTTATTATTAAATAGGAACTAATGGGAAGTTTTTTTATATATATTATTTTAGCAGGTGTGTTTTTTTATTGGTTCGTTTAATTTTTTTTGTTCTTTCTGATTTTTATTTTTTTATTGACTATGAATCTGATAAAAATTCTTGTAAATGCATAGATGACATGATAATTAAAATCTCACACCGGTCTTAGTATAAAAAAATTGTGAAATTCATATTGAAAAACTGTAGATACCAAATAATTTAATATATAGAGATATATTCACAATAAAATAATAATTAGCAACAAAATGAAAAAGATATAGGACCTACTTGAAAAAAAAGGTTAAAAGATAAAGAACCAATGAAGTTTTTAAATAAACTTAAAAAGAAATTTAAGATTTTAAATAAATATGGAAGTTGGAAAGTATATTTTATCCATTTTGTAACCTCAGGTGCATTGCAAATCAAAGGTGTCAAATTAACTAATTTATTCATATTATTAATATGACAAAAGTACAGGGGTATTTGTGATTTAGTTTGGTTCAATTACTTATAAAAAAATCATTGAAATCAAACTTATAAAACATAAATAATTTGGTTTGATTTGATTTTCATTTAAAATAAAATTAAGACCAAATCAAATCAATATTTTACGATTTGATTTGTGTAGTTTTTAGTAAAATATTATTTCATTAAAATTTATATACTTTCTTTTCATCTTTTAAATTAAATATTAAAAAAAATTATTAATAACAATTTATGAAACTTATTAATATGTTAAATTTTCTACAATAAAAATCTATCAAATTTTCATAAATTATAAACCAAATATATCTTAAAAATCGTCTAAAAATAGAAAACAATATATAATATATAAATTTTATATACATAATATTACCAAATACTATAAAACTTAAGTGATATACACATCAAACTTATAATACTAAAGTAATATAAACTTTCATATAATTGTTGTTCGGTTTAAAAAATACAAACCATAATCTATACCAAATCGATCTAAAATAAAAAAAAAAATCGAACCAAAATCGTGTACAAACGAAAGTGTATTGAAAGAACCTAGAAGAACTCGTGTACAAACGAAAAGGAATATAGTATGAACATAACTACAAATACAAACTATACTAATTATTACATAAGAAAAATAAAAGAAAGCTGGTCCACCAAAAGAGCCTTAACAAAATTTTCAGATGATTAAATTTCTTGACCATATTGATCACTGAATGAATGTTTGCTGAGAATTTCCCCTTCATTAATAAAACAAACAAAAAATAAGAAACTTCTGCTATAGCCAAGACATGCGGATCTTTGTCAAATAACAAATATACACAAATTATGAAAGTGTTTGAGTTTTGTTAATTTACAAAGTAATTTCAATTTCTTGTCCGGTCCATTTCCGCATTCGTTCTGATGCTTGCTCAACCTGCAATTTGAGATTAATTTGGAATGAAAAGAAGACCCAATATATAATTGTATTTGCTCATTTTTTAGTCAATTATTTTAGTTGATGAAATATTAGTTTCATGATTGAGAAAAGCACTGATTCTCACCTCCTTGTTCCAGTTTGTTTTATAGACAATGTACAACAAGATGAGCGTTTGCAACATTGTCCCACAGATCATTCCAACCCAAATACCCTGAAACAACAGTTTCCATAGTCAATTTAGTCTCTAATATTACTAAATTACTCAATTTAGTTCATTAAGTTGACAACCATAACCTAATTTGGCTTCTAATAGTAAGAATCGCATTGACTAATTAATAAACACTTAAATCAAAAACTAAATTGAATAATGATTGTCCAAGTAAAATATCAAGTTAGTTTGGTTTAATCGATACATACTGCTAGTGTAAAAGTTTTTATAGCCTCAACTAATTAGAAGTTATATAGCTTTTAAGATTATTATAAATATCAACAAGCTTATTATATAGTGTTAATACATATTTTATTAATTAGTTTTTCGTAATGTCCAAAGTTAAGAAATAAATTTAATTTGACTGGACCAAATGGGTCAGTGATTCTAATTTCAGGTTTAAATTGATATTTTACTCTAAACTCATTGATGAAATTTCAGCAGGATGACAGATGCCCCTCACCCCAAGGGAGAATGAAAATAAAATTGCTATCTTTTGCCTCATCAATTTGATGATGAATTTGGCTAGTTTTGATTTGAGTGATAATGGGGTACTTTACCTCCACTCTGTAACCAAACTTGTAACCTAAAAGGAAGCCAAGAGGGAGCCCCATGATGTAATAGCAAAATAGATTGATGTAAGCTACCAAAGCCTGCCACCCTCCTCCCACAGCAACACCTGCCAGAATATAGAAACATTTCATCATTTTTCTTATTACATAGTAATAATTTATAGAATAAATTATATTGATATTCCTGAAGTTTTATGAGATTGTACAAAACTTTTTTATTTTTTCTACACCTACATTAATTACTTTAGTTGTTTGAAAAACATTACACGGATTTCTCTTATACATTAGGCTAATCCCTTTAATTATTTTAATTTTTTTTATTGTCTTCTTATAAGGGAGGTTGCTTTAAATCTTGAAAAAGTAGAACAAGTCTATGCAATCTCAAGTCTAATTTATATCATATAAGTTATTAAGATCCTCGTACCTGATATAACTGGCTGAACACTATTCAGAATCATGGTTATTCCAAGAAGACCTGCTAATTTAGAAACTGCTTTTATCATCTCTTTACTCTCAGTGAAAATGATGGCAAAATGATCTTTTGTAGCTAAAATAATGGCTGCACTAATTAACCCTATGATGAGGGACTCAATAATTGTGACAATGACTGAATATTTTGCCGCTCTCGGGCGTCCTGATCCAAGCTCATTGGAAACCCTCACACTGAGAAAATGAAAAAAAAAAAAACACATCATTCCTAGAAGTTGTAAAATAACCTTTATACTAAGGTGGGGAAAAAAATGAGCCTTAAATTAAGAACTTACCTAATTGCTGCATTGATCCCTATAAATAACATGCCTTCAAATCCATTGATAGTCATGCTAAAAGAGGAGAAACAGAACAAGTATCAAATCAGTAACAAGACTATTTAAGAGAACAACGTACATCAACATCAACAATACATTTAATTCAAGTTAATTGGATCGGTGGTAAATGAATCCAATAATAAATACGAGGAAGTTGAAAAAACAAAGTAAAAAGAGAAGGGAAAGAGAAAGGGAAGAACAAAGTAAAAATAACATTATTAATATTATTCCACATTGTCCTCCTGGAGTCCTATTTGGATAACTTATCAATAAGTACTTACAGGAGGAAAAAAAAAAAGTAAAGTGAATTAGCTTCTCCTGCAAGTCTAAAATTAGTTTATGTATAATATTTATTGTTTTCTGTTTTTTCATCTCCTGTTTTCATTATTTCCAATTCAAATCTTTGAAAACAGAAAACGAAGCGAAAAGAACTTGTTAAGTCCTACATTTGTTTCAATTCAACAAGGTTCATTAAGAAGATATAGAGGGGGAAGTGTAGTAGTTTGGATTTGATATCATACCATATTGAAAGAGAACCAACAGCAATAACTGCATTGTCAAGGTGTCCAGTGAGCACAATCAAGATCATGAAATACCAAATCTCTAAGCAAAGCATGACTGCTGAAGCAACAGACAATTTCACAAAGGCCCAAAGATCTTTGAATGCTAACCATGAGAAGCCTCTCCACCCATCCTTGCACCAACCAATCACATAAGCCGTTTGAGCCAAAGCAATAATCCAAGCTGTTGTGCAATAGGCTACAGCAGCACCAGTTGTACCCAATGAAAACACTTTAAGTAAAATCCATAGAAGTATAACATGAAAAATAAATGCTCCAAAACCAAGCCATGCCAGAAACCCCACTTTGGTTTGTGCCTGCAAGAACTTTTGAGTGGGGAAAGTGATGGCTAGAGAAAACATCTGAGGGATGGATTGAATGGTAAATACCCCAGCTAACTCTGCAATTTCGGGTTCTTGTCCAAGGAGTAGCAAGATTGGCTCAGCATAAATGTAAATTGGTGTGAGGCAGATGCATGCACCCAATAAGATTAACCAAGAACGTTGCATGTAGACCCCTATCATTTCTACTTGTCCAGCACCAAATGCTTGCCCACATAAAGTCTCTAGTGCACTTGCCATACCAAGCTGCAAATTTGATGCAAAAATTCAATGCCCCATTTTTTTTAAACTCGAGAGAAAAAGATGTTAAAATATACAATTTGCTCCCAGAAAGTGACAAATTGTGTTACTTTGGACCTCAAAAGTGCATGTCTATACAAATTAAATGAAATTATTGACAAATATATAACTTGGTAAAATGAACTTGTTAATGTTTCCAATCACATTGTATATGAGAGCAGAAAGTGCAAAAGAAAACATGACCCTCCAACACACGGGGAATTGGTTGATGAGGAATGATAAAATGTCCACTCCAAACTGGGGTGGATTTTAGTTATAGTGATAGAAAGAAAAAAAAAGGAAGAGAAAGAAAGTGATAGATACGATAATAAGTTATGTGATAAAAAAGGAAGAGTACGATAAGAAAAAAAAAAGGTGCAAAGAAAATGGGTGTATGCTGAATATTTTTTCCTTTGTTGATTTGCTAATTGAGGTGAAAATTTGGGTCAATTGGGAAGGTTTTCTTATAGTTCAACTAGATTATGTCTATTGTCTAGTAACAAGTGGACGTCACATATTCATGTGGGGAGTTTATAAGTTTGGCTGTTAAGAAAGGTAAAATATGACATACCATTCAAGAAATCAAGAAAAAAAAAACCAAGCATGAATAGTCTATATTGCTGTGTATATAAAAAACATGGGAAAAGAATCCAACCAAGAGTTGATAGAAGTTAGAAGCTAACCAAGAAGCCAAAAGAGAAATTTGAAACGACAGAGAGAGAGAGTGAAACTGAAGAGAGCTCTAAATCTCCAAGATGGCCAACAAAGATAGTTGTGAAGGAATTAACAGCATAATTGCAAAGTATGCTGAAGGCAATGGGAGCAGCAATTGTCCACAGCTTTATGGATTCCACAGAGAACACATTTTTGAAATCTGCAAAGCCACTCATTTCAGTGTAGTCTCCTCCATTTGTGTCAACAGGACCCTCAGGAGCATGGTGGAGCTCTGTGGTTTCCATGGAATTGAGACCATTGTTGAACATGAATGGTGTCTCCACATTTGTTGTGCCTTTCCTATGAGAGTTTTCATCAGAGGAGGATGAGCTACTGCTCTCTCCTCCATTCTGTTCCTTGCTTCCTTTACCTATTTTGGCAGATTTTCTTTGAACCCTTTTTTGTTTTTGTTGTTTTTCAGGTGTTAGAATTGCATGAAAAAGCTTTACTCATGCAAGAGAAGAAAAAAAGGTGCCTTGAAAACAAGGAGAAAAGTGGTTTTTGTCAATGGTTTTTATTTGTTTCTATTTTTTTTCTTCCTTATTTGTTTGTTTTGAGCAGCTTTCGTTTGTTGTTTTTTCTTTGGTTGCAGAAACATGCAAGATTTTTTTGGCTATAATTTAGGCTTGCCTTAGAATGAAATAATCTAGAACAAGAAACGGATGAGGAGACTGAGCCTCCTCCATTATTATTTTTCAGCAAAATTACCGGTATTTACTGTTTTTCTGCGTTTTTCTTTGCGTTGGCCAAATGTAGAAATCATAAAATGACACTACATGACATTTGTGCATCATACATCACACAAATATAAGGATAACCACATTCTGGAAGATTTATGCTGCAGCTAATTACAAGAAGGGATTGAAATAAAAATTAAGAGGTTGAAATCTATTTATAATATATAAATTTAAAATCGCTGGTTATTTGATTGATATGCCAATAACATGAAAGTTTCTTCAATAATCACATCATGTATTAATTATTATTGATTTATTAGTTTCTCCTTGATTTACTAATTTTTCTTGATTTAACTTCAACATGTTCCCCAAAAAAAGTCAAATGAGTTACATTTCCTTTGAACTATTTTAATTGTTTGTGTTACTGTTTACATTATTTTTTTTGAAAGATACTATTTGCATTAATTATTTAAGTTATTATTTGAGTTGTTTAAGTTATCTTAATTATTTGAGTTACTATTTACTTAAATTGATTCACTTTCCAATCTAACTCAATAAGGAAAGGACCATAGAACAAGTATCAAAAGAAAAATTAAATAAAAAGGGTTGGGATAGGATACATGAGGTCATAGATTTGATTTTCAATGTGATCATTATAAAAAAAATAAAAATCAAAGAGTATTTTTGACCTAACCACCTTTGTCCATTGTTTTTTTTTCTTTCTTGACATAACCTGAATTTGTCCATTAATATCATTACTGCAAGTTTTAAAAATATTTGTTCATTACAATTGGTATTGGCATTTAATATGTTAGCTTGAAGGGTTCAACATTAACAAATATAAGAATTAATCATATATTTTATTGTAAAGACTTTATCAAATCATTTATATTTACAAACTACACGTAATGTGCTAATTGTTTTAACAAAATTGTATATAAAATAAATCATTTTTTACTATAATATATAAAGTATAAAGAGTGAGTTTTTTCTATGCTGATTTGTTAGATTTTTTTTTCTTTTTCTTGATTTAGCTCCTCTCAAGATGAGTTATTTCCCTTTGAAATTATTTCTATATATTGTTTGAATTACTTAACATCAACATCAACAACACCTTTAACCCAAGTTAATTGGAGTCGATGACAGATGAACCCAATGATAAATCAAAAATTGGACAAAGAAAGAGAAATAAAGATGGGAAGAAAAAAAGTAGAAATAAGACAAAAGAGAGAAAAAAAAAAGATAAAAAAAAAGAATGGTAAAAAGAAGAAGGGAGAAAAGAAGAGGAAAAAAACTAAAAACAAGGGAACAACTGAAACATAGAACTACTAATAGGTTTAACCATCCACTAAGCTTATAACTTTTCTCCACTCCGTCTTAAGACATACTGTCCGCCAATCTATATCACACTTCATTAGGTCTTGTTTAATTACCTTTTCCTAGGTAAGTTTCGGTCGATCTCTGCCTCTCTTTGTGTCGAGCCCTTGGTAACAAACTATTGTTCTTACGGGAGCATCTAGTGGCCGTCTCATAATGTGTCAAAATCATCTCAATCTATGCTTTCTCATCTTTTGACGTACCGGTACCACTGATATCTTTCGTCAAATATTTTCATTTCTTATCTTATTCATATTTGTATATCTACACATCCACCTTAATATATTCATTTATGCTACTTCTATTATATGCTCATGTTGCCTATGTGCTTGCCAGCATTCCGTTCCATATAACCTTAATTATTTTAGTTATTATTTGAATTGTTTAAATCATCCTAAATTTTGAGGTTACTATATTTAAATTCTTTCACATTTCAGCTTACACTCAAGAACGACAAAAATTAAGTATCAAAAGAAAAATAATATTAAAGAGTGGTTTGTCAAAACACCCACCATGACCACTAGCAATAATTGTCATTAATAATTAGAATTAATTTTCAATATACTAGCTTAAAGTACGCCCGTTACATCATTTTTTTTATGGAATTAATCATATATTTTAGTGTAAACAATATTTTACTAAATCATTAATTTATATTCATAATGTAAATATAATTATTTTAACAAAATATTATACGCACGCAAAATTAAACAGAAGAGCACATATGCAATTCTCCGTGCAGTTGTAGTTGTCGCTATGGTCAAAAGATGTGGAGGAAGAAATAGTTCCAATTTTGTGTAATTTAATGTACAAGCATTATGTTTCATAGAACCGCAATGATATGAGTTGTAATTTTATGACTTTTAATTTTTCCTTCTTAGGGAATTAACTTGGTATTAATTAGAATTGCAGCATATAGTCTTCTTGGGTGAGGATTGTTTTCATCAGGAACAAATTAAGTTGCTTAATTGACCATTTGTCAAGGCACTACTACACAAATAGCATTCCACGACGCGGCTTTAAGGTCGGTTGCCACGAAACCGCCTTCAAATGTGGTGCGGTGGCATTTTGGTAATAAATTGGATGTTTTTAAACACGGTTATTCCAAAACCGCCTTTGAAACATCTTTTCAAATACGGTTTTTGTTAAAACCGTCCTAAAAAATTTAAATACTCAAGCTTTAAAAATTCATCTTTATTTTTCTCGTGCCTGCTCAGCTGCTCTCGCCTGTTCCTCTGCTCTCATGTCATATTCCTCAATCCTAACCCTAAATCCCTTCCCTCTAAGGGACCTCTCCCTCCTCTCCTCCCTCGACCTCAACGGCGCGGCCTGAAGCAGGGGGACACAGTGGCGATTCTCTACTCCTCGAGAAAGATGGGGTTGAGCAATGGCATGGTTCTGAAGCACCGGAACTTCATTGCGGCATCGGTGATAATCGACATGGACGATGACCTCGTCGGGGAGCAAGACGATGTGTACCTGTGCATTCTGCCGATGATTCCCGCTTTGGGGCTGGCGGTGGTGACGTATGCAGCGCTGCGACGAGGGAGTGCGGTGATGGTGATGGAAAGGTTCGAGTTAGAGGCGCTGCTGCGGGTGACGAAGCACAGGGTGATGAAGTAGAAACTCACTCTGGTAAGAACCCCTCTTGCACCCTTCTCATTTTCTTCTTCTGGGTTAGGGCAAATGTGCCCTTTCTTATTCTTATTCTTTTGTGCCTCCACCCACTATACCCTCACCCCAAACCACCACCACCAGCACACAAAACCATTTCTTTGCTTTCTTATTTCTTAATGTCTCTTCCTATGGTTTGACAGAATATTTAATGATCAAGAAAAATGAATTGAAAGCAATCGTTGAGACAATTATGGATCAAATTTCCTTTTATGTTGTATAATTTTGGGGAAATAAATATGTACCCTCAACTGCTTGAGGAAATGAACAAAACCCTGATAACCCCGTGTGTCGTTGTTCCAGGAACATGCATCAAATATTTCATATAATGTTGTAAATGGGCTGTGCAGACCCATCAATGATCAATCTGCCCCAGTTTACATAACCATTGGAGATGGAGGAAATTTAGAAGGACTAGCTACTGTGTACGTATATTAGCTTGCCATAAACTTATCTATATAACTTCAGTATTTTTATTATTGTTGTTGCTATTAATTTTGTTTAAACTTTTAGCCTTTTTAAATTAAACTGCACTAGTTAACATCTCAGTATATACCAATTGGTTTGTTTTGACTTTGTGTGTGTGTGTGTTTCTTTTCGTGTTTTTTTTTTTCATGTTGAAGGTGTGACCTTGTTGTTGGTGGAGGTGTGAGTGAAAGACTTGCTTCTGGGCTGTTAGAATCGTTTCTTTCTCACCTCAAGAGTGCCAAGGATCAGATTTCCAAAGGTGCCTATTCCATCACAACTTCTCTTTGACACAGTAGTAATACACAATAGGGTTGTATGCTGCATTGCCTTAGACACTACTCCCCAAATAAAAATCTCTTGAAATAATGCATTTGGGTGCATGTTTTTATTTGATATAAAAAATTAAGTAGATATAAAAATTCATAAAACATGTGTCATAAAATAAAGAGAAAATATGTAACTATATAAGGGAAGAATCTAATTTTTTATTTACTAGTTTTATGTTTTGCCCTGTTTGTCTTGTTACATCTATATTTAGCTCATGATGGCAAATTTTTTACACTAAGTTAATCTTGATTTAATGCTTTTTTATTCATCTTATTGTTATAATTAGCATTTTTGATAATACAAGTTTGCTTCTGTATTTGTTGATCATTGATGTTAGAGTGTAGCAAATAATTATATAGCTTTTTCAACTGTGCACAAGGTTGGGGACTCTGCTGGTTGGACCATCATTGGTAATATAGATTACAAGAAGTGGGCTGCTACTAAGAACTTCCAAGTTGGTGACACTATCAGTAAGTCCCGTTACTCCAATTGTCTATGGTTTTATTTATATATGTTCATTAGTACTTGTTAGCAGATAAGTTCAAAACTTAAAACTTGGAGTGAGAGCATAAACAGAAAAGAAAAAATTATGCATATACATCTTAAATGATACTCTATTGGAAGAAAGACCAAGAGCAATAGCTAATGATAGTGAGAGTGTATAGGCATGATCACTTATGATCTTGACAAGAGCCAGAGCTGGAGAATGGGTGGGGAGGAAAGCTCATTAATGGAAATGTGGTGATTGACGATGAAGACTAAACGCGGTCTGATTAAGTTAAATTTAAGTGCAAATAGCAAAAATAAAAAATAAACAGGAAATAGAGAGAAGCCTGGTGGGAACACTAAGAGGATGAAAAAATATCATAAGGAACTAGACAACTAAAACTTAACATTACAAATAAAACTAAAATAATTTGGTGTAGGTATAACTTCAAAGTTTTATACCTACAATTATTTGGTGTAGGTAAAACTAAAATAATTATATATCGCCAAATGTTATCCAATCGTATAATAAGTTCTATCATCATCAAACAATTTAATAAAGTGCATGACACAAACAATTTAGTTAATATTAAAATTCAAATTAAATATTATTTATCACTTTTAGATTTTTGCGTTTTGGGTTCCACTGCTTCAATGGTTTCATACCGCTCTCACTCTCTCACTTTTTTTCACTTAATAGCAATTGGGTAACACCTACCTCTTCTCATTGCAATTATATACAGTTTGATACCAAATATTACTATGAGGTTGGAATAGGAAATACCACTCAACAATTCTGGTTCAAAACTCCTCCCCTTGTTGGCCCCAATGTTCCCTGTACATTTGGTCTCATTGGTAATTGACACTTCCTCCTCTACTATATGTGTTTATGCTTAAATAACTTGACTTATTGTAGCTATGAAATCTATTTACTTGATTGTGTATCAATAGCTAATAGTCTATGTTTGGCAGAGAAATCTTTGGTAATTGGTCTTAAGTTGTGGCCTGTTTTTAAATATTATTTTCACTTTTTCTTGCACAAATATTTGGAAACAAAATCAGATTTAAGATTAAAAGTAATTGGTATTGAGTTGTGGCCCTTAAATCTTTTAGATTGGCACTCGACCTCGCTATCTCACCCTCTCAAAACACTCGATCTCCCTCTCCAACCCTACCTCTGGTCTGTTGCCGTCAAGGTTGATTCCGACCACCATAGGCCTTGTCTTCTGATTTTAAACCGATAGAATCTCTCCTCTCACCAATTTCAATAAAAGCCCAAAAAAATTCTGCCCAATCCTGTGTTGTGAGGATATTTGAAAGATATTGATGTTGTAAAGAAGGAAGATGCTGTAATTTTTGTTATGTATATGGTTCTGTCCATGAAACACAATTAGTCTATATACTGCAAAATGAAAACTGGAATCCATACTAGTGTGAGGATGAAGGACTTATTTTAGGAAATAGGAACAATGATATTGTGTAGGGTTTTGTTTATGTGAGGAGAAATTAACTACAATAGTTAAATATAATAATCGATTGTTATTATTATTGTTTGATAGTATCTCAAGCTCTTGCTCATGTGTATCTTAACTAATGGCTTCAACTCTATTTGTGTCTCATTATCATTTAGGATTTCTTGAAAAGACATGTGTTTATGGCATCTTTGAGACTTTTTTAATGTTGACTTTTCTTTTTTGTTTTGTTCACATAAACATTTCATGATGTGAGAAGGAGATGTGACCGAAAGGAGGTAAGATTCTCCCCCCTCTCCTTACTTGCTTTGTTTTATAGTTCAGTTGATTTATTACTGCTTCTATGTGTGTTCGTTTGGATTTGAACCTGTAATTGATTCCTAGATTCATATTTTCAATTGTTTGGGTTGGTTTTGAATCTTCTTGTTGTGTGGATAGATCTAAGGGATAAATAGTGAAATTTCAGCTTGATTGTTTGTGATGTTGTAGTTTATGTTTTGCCAAAGTAAATTTCCTTTCCCTATGGCAGTAGTTACATAAGTTCTAGCTCGTCAAGAAGCTATTGGCCAAGCCACACTATCTTTTCTAAGAAGATGCTAGTTTATCACAACGTATGATTTCCCGCTAGTCTATTTTCCTTTGCAAACTTATAATTGGAAACCACATGTAACACAATGGGGGATTGTGTGTATATAATAAAGTTTTGCATCCCTAAAATCATTCTTAGGCATCAAATGGTATGCAACCTCAGTTGGGGTGATTTTGGTTTCCTTGAGCAATTCACATATTCTGTCAAACAAATTATTAGTTAATAATATGAACTTTGCTTTATAAAAGTTTCAGATGTTCTCACTCTATCTCCATCGAAAACACAATCTTCTTCTTACTCACTCTTTTGGTTTGTTTTCTTCATGTCTAATTTAATTTTGAAGTTTATATTCTATTGTGCCACAATCGAAGTTTATCTTCTTCATGTCGAATTTAATTTTGAAACCATGCTTAGATTTGAGCATGATCTCCTTACTGGTTATAGGTCATTAATCACAATGCTGCTAGTTATTGAATTTTCATAGGTTTTGTTTGTACTAGATCTTAAAGGCAAGTTCTAGGATTCATGGCTTGACTGATGGAGCTCGTGCATTGGCCAAGCATGCTTGTAGGAGTAGCAGTGGTTATTGGGGTTCTCAAGATGGAAATGGTAAGGATTTGTGTTTTACTAGTTAATTCAGTAAAATTTTGGGAAATTATGATAATTTTTTATGTATTTGTGTTAATATTTTGCTTTGTTCTCTTGTTTTCTGATGTAGGTATGGTGTAGGTAAACCGATTATTCTTCTAGTTTATTGGTTTTCTTTGCATATTCCTTTTTTTAGTGTCTTCTTTAATCTAAGATTCAAAACAATGCGTGAATTTGGTGCCTTTTCTTAATTATACTTGGATCTACTGCTCTGCATGTTCAGTTATTGTTGATTGTCTTAACTCCTTATAGTCATCATGTGTGCATATGGAATGCTAATATTTTTATGAGCATCAAGTATTATAAACATATATACTGGTTGTATATGTATCTTATTGTTAACTTACCCTGATTCACTTCTGTTTTGTTCATATCATGAGGGACTTCTCAGTCTTGATTTACTTGATTCTTTTTCAAATTAGTATCATTGTTTTAACAGCATGTCTTATCTATTAAACATAGAAGCAGAGTGTGGTTTAACAGTAATTTGTCAGATGACCTGTAGGTGACAACTACTGCAGGGAATATTGTCCACAATATCAAGGGAACCTCTGGTGACAAGTTCAGTTTTAAAGCCCCAACACATGGAATGTATAAATTTAGTTTATATGCATATGCATGTTAGACACAATACATATGCTCAGCTGTCATGTTTTTAAATCACTTTGTTTTTCTCTCATTTTGTAATTTCTGTTATCAAATTTCTCAGGGAACTAAGTTAATAACTCAGGGACTTTCGTCTCAGCACGGAGTGCCTGTGATGTATTCCAGTATTTTATTTTCTTGGTATATGCTTCTTTGCCAGGGTGAGATAGCTTTGGCATTTGGATATCTGCTCAGGAAATTATGGGCCCTAGAGCAAGTCCTGTGTCACCAAGAATATTCAAATCAAAACTTGTGCACCTCAGTTTAATGGATTTAATCAACATGATTCCCAAGTGAGTGTATTTGGCCCTTTCATTCTCTTTTTGCTGACATTTTTGGCTATACAAGGTTCTTGTATCATGTTCCCTAACATTGTCAACTATATTTATGCATCTTAATAGGAACTTCTTGCTTTTATGTTGGATGGTCTTCATGAAGATCTGAACAATGACCATTGGACCTTCCATAATTGGTCAAGAATATTAATAATCAATTCTTGTTATGTTGTAGTCTTGACCATTTAGCCATTTAGTCAGTCTAAAACAAATTATATAATTCATAATAGCAGTTAATTGTGAAGGGAGTTGTAATAATAAGAAAACCTACTACCTTGAGCGATCCTCTCTTACCACTAAGAGTTTGCTATTTTTTTTCTAATTCATTTGAAGATGAAATGTGAGGCCCATGAAATTGATTTTGCTTCAGAAATTCTAAACTTCTCATAAGAATTTACTTTTTCCCCTGGATAGTTGGTTCTATTTTAATATGATATTGCTTGTCCAGTTTGAAATTATGTTTTCTCATAATTGTGCGGAATCAATTCTTAGCTCTGCTATCAATGATGCAGCTACTACTCTTTTGACTGGGTTATCTTAAAAACCGAAGTTGTTAGGTGAAGTCCCATGACTGATTTTATTATTACATCTCTAACCATTAACAATGAACATTTCCAAGATAGTAGTCAACCTGGATTGAGGTTTTTGGTCTTCCTTAAGCTTAAGTATATGAGCATGGAGAATTCTATGATTTGTATTTGAAGCTGTTTGTTTCTCACGAAAAATGCTATGCTCATTATCTACGTTGCATAAATTTTTGAATGTGTGATGATCTGGTCACGTGCTTTTGTGATGATTTCTGCAATTTCCAGTTTCCGTAATTTGCTGGGCAAGACCTTAATCCAAGAACCAACATTTGATAGGATTATTGTTGTCTACCAAAAACCGGAATTGGACTAGTCATTAAGTTATTAGCTCTTACTTAAAGTAAGCTTTGATGATTACTACTACCTAATAGCATATATATTGAAGAAGCAGGCTTGCATGGCATCTGAATGTGAAACCGAAAACCTAGAGAATATCGATAAAGGTTCATTTTCATTGTGTTATTATTATTTATGCATGAGGAATACTTGGTCTCTGTAACTGATGTGCACCCTTCTTTGTTTGTTGATGGGTTCACTTATTTTTAACACCTGATGAAACAATCGTCTCTACTTTCTAGTTTAAGTATGTTAGAAAAAGAATTTTTATTACATGAAACATTGTCTTCTTCCAGTGCACGCTTTAATGACATGCATGTAAGGACTTAGTGCACTGCAAGTCTCTTTTTAGAATCCTAAGAGATATTTCCTCTAAATTTAATTTTTTCCATGAGTTATTTCTGTGCCAGTACCTGTTTTTCTATGTATTTAATTTACTATGAATGTGCCACATCCTCTGTATTGAATATCTTTGCAAATGACAATAACTATGGATGAACAAAGTAAATTGTCATGGCAGAAAATTGTTTTTGAGCAAATAAATAGTTTCATGTAAATTCTTTCTTGTATTCTTCAACTAAATAAACACACGTACTCTTAATTATGCAGATTGGAGCAGAACCGAATATGGTACTTTTTTTTTATTGTCCTGAAGAAGAAATGGTGAAACGTGTGCTGAGCCGTAATCAGGTTCTCATTAAATTCCTGGAGATTTAACTTCAGAAGCTGATTAGAAACTTCTGTCTGATATATGCTACACATTTTATTGCAGGGTCGAATTGATGACAACATAGATACAATCATATTCATAATAAGCCCATGTATATTACAGAAAATGGTGAGTGAACATTGATTACATAATTACGAAACAATTTCTGTTTTTCATTTCTGCTACTCACAAATAATTTTAAAAACGTCATTGTCATGTTTCTTTTTTATGCATTTATTCAAATGTTTGTATAGGAAAGAAAGCAACTTTGAAAACAGAAACAAAGAAAAGGTAGTATTTCTATGATTGTTAGTGAAAATATGAAATGAAAACAAGAAAAGAGTTTCCAAAATGTCATTAATTTTCTCCCATTTGTCTTAACACGGTGTAGCTTAATCACTTAATACTGACCATTTTATCTTGAACTAGGAGACCAAGAACAGTGACTCTTTTTGTTATGTATGTTTGGCTTTGGCTTTTGAGAAATGAGTTAATTAACAAATTTTAGATTGCTACATAAAATTTGTTTCAGGATATTCTCCACCGCCGAAGCCAGATGTGACAGTACATGATTTATCACAAGATTTCAAACGAATAGATTATCATAAAGCCTACCTTGCAGCTCTGCTTAGATCCATAAAGTGAGTGATGGGAACAATTATATGAGCAACAGGGTTATTTTCAATAATCACTTTGTTTGTTTACAAAGGGTAATTTATTTTGTGCAAGAAAGGTGCAGATGTGAGAGGATATATGATATGGTCATTGTTGGACAGCTTTGAGGATATATGATATGTTTTCATAAGAATGTTGCTAAGAAGCCTATCCTTCAGATTGATATGTTTTCAACTTTTGCACTTTTAAACATCTTTTGATTTGATAGTATAAAATTGTGATTACAATTCAAACTGTCTTCAGAATTAATATAAATTACACTTCTAATTTATCTGCAAATGTGATATCTTTTAACGAAACAAATGTCATATTTAAATACTTTGTGATTTGCATTAAGGAAAATATATCAACGGATAAAAAAAAAATAAATGCGAAACGAGGATGGTTATTTGGAAAAAAAACCGTCCTTGTATCCTTTTTTATTTTAAAAAAAAACGTTCATTTAAATTCGAGGACGGTTTTTGGACAAAAACCGTCCTTGTATGTTGACATACAAGGACGGTCTTTACCCAAAAACCGTCCTTGTATCCTATTTATTAAAAAAAAAAAAATAATATAGATTTGAGGACGGTTTTTTGGGTAAAAATTGACCTTGTATGTACACATACAAGGACGGTTTTACCCAAAAAACCGTCCTTGTATCCTATTTATTAAAAAAAAAAATTAAATAAAAATACATTTGAGGACGGTTTTTACGTAAAAACTGTCCTCGTATGTACACATACAAGGACGGTTTTTACGTAAAAACCGTCCTTGTATCTCAATTTAAAAAAAAAAAAAAACAAATTAAAATAATCAACGAGGACGGTTTTCCGGAACCGTCCTCGAAAGCGGGCATTTACAATGACATGCGCTACAAGGACGGTTCGACAACCGTCCTCGTATGACCCTTAGCACCGACCTCGAAGGCCATTTTTGTAGTAGTGAGGGATGATTACCGGCAGCGCAGGTTTGTTGCATGTCACAGACTCACAGTCACTCAGTGACATCTACTTCTAACCTTGGCTCTTTAGAATTTTCATGTTTAATTAGTCCTAATATTAATGATTCAAATATCTCTGATAACGGGTTGAATCATCGATCCATCCTTATTGTGTGTACTGTAGTGATCTCCATTAATTATATTCATTATACAACAATTGTCTTCACACTAACTAAAAGCAATAGTTTTTTAAAACTATTTTGATGTACCATGGCCCCAGAATCAGCATATTCTCTTATTTTTATGTATGGGTGTTACATTCAGCATAGTAGTAAATATATGCAAAAATAGCCATGGTTCACAATGGACATATAGCAGCTAAGTTAAATTCAGTTGCAAGGTATGGGACTTAAGTGAAACATTAGAAATATGTGATTCTAGTGTGGGATTTATAAGTTTCTTGTCAAGGTACATATATCTTCCACTTCCCACTGAGAATTCCTTGAAACTTTTTTTTCTCTCAAAGAGTTGCATTGGTTTATTCTGTTCGTACAAAAAATGCCAGTTGGAATCAAAGCTGGTCACTGGTTTTCCTTGTTACTTCTCATTCGATTAATTAGTGATCCCTGGCCCTACCTAACAAAGAGATGTCCCTAAACTATAAATGCACCATTCTTTATATATATTTTCTGTTCTTTCACTTCCCACAATTGACATTTTAATCCTACATTAATGTCTGAACTGTGAGGAGATATTGAATGAGCAAACAAAAATTATAAAGAAAAAAGAGAGCACGAATGAGAACATTGGATGACCTAGACAAAAGAAAAACATGATGTATATCTTTCTTGATCAATTGGATCCTATGCCACGGGTGTATACCCTTAACTTTAGTTTCTTCGTGGTACATTGGGTTTTTGGCTTAACAGATAACATTGTGTGATGATAAGATTTTGTTATCACACTGCACTGTACAACATTGTGACAAAATATTAATAAAAAGATGTTTAATTATTAATTTGGTTCCTAAATTATTTCAAATAATTTAATTTAGTATTTAAATTCTTAAAATGTTTAATTTAGTCCTAAAATTATTAAAAATGAATTAATTTAGACATCAAATTTTTAAACATTTAATTTGATCCCTAAATTTTTAATAATTCAAAGATTAAATTAAGTCATTTAAAATAATTTAAAAATTAAATTGATTCATTTTTAAAAATTTGAAGATAAAATTGATTTTTTTTAAATTCGAAACCTATTGATTTATTTTAAAGAATTTGAGGATGAACTTAAACTTTTTAAAAATTTGAAAACCAAATTAAATAAATTTAAAATAATTTAAGAATGGCATTGCTAATTAAGTCATAAAAGTAAGAGCAATTTGAGATTTATAATAATAAATATGATTTCATAACATGTTATGGGACGTTGCTCCTTCCCTAGATCCAGGTTTTTGGAGTATTATCTAAGTCAGTGAAATTTTAATGCATATTATATTTAATAAATAATATTATTTATTATATTTGTTAATATAATATATAAATATAATTGATATTACTCACAAAGAGACGTATGTATTTAATGCAGTGCTTGGCTTGTGTCCTATAATAAGTATCGTATGTTTAAGGTATTTTATATAGATGAAGAAAAATTAGTAAATAATTTATCTAGATTCAATATATGAAAAAATATATTATCTTATATGATATATAGTTTAAATATAAATAAATTTAATTTAATTTATTTTATTTAGTTATGATTCTATTTTTCAATAACTTTTTTTATGATATCAAGTTGTAATAAAAATATTTTAGAAATAACAATATTTTTTAATTGAGATTAGTAAAATTAGATTATATTAATTTACTTTCTTAATTAAGATCAAATTAATTGTTTTTGTTTATATTTGGGTTCAAAGAGAATAGATAAAAGAAAATATCAATTTTATAAAATTAATCTCATTTTCATTAGTTGATTTATAGTTTCTTCTGTCCATCATTAATATTGTCAGGGGTATCATTATTAATATTATATTAAAAAATTAAAATAGCAATTATTTTATGATTTTTTTCTTACACGATATACTTGTTATGATACAGAGAGTATTAAATAGTAAATGCATGCATTAATATTAATATTAATGTTGAGTTTTTGCCCACTCAAGAATTTCACTACTATTTATCATATATCTTTGGATCAAATCCTTATTAAATTAAACTAATTATATCATATTCTTAATTAGAAAGAATCAAAATAATTCTAATAAAAGATGAATACTTTTTTATTTTATTTTACTAGTTATAAATTTTTTATTAGTTGTTTAGCTATATATATATATACCCAAGAAAATGATTATTCCATAAAAAAAACCCTAATACACTATTTTAAATTTACAATTTATAAATGTGAGTCATATAACATAAGACTAGGAGGAGGGATAATTATAGTGGAATATGGGATGAGTGAGGTTGGTGGTCAATGGGGGAAGGACATCATCCTTTACTATAGGGAAATTTCTTGCGGCAAGAATGGAACGTTATTAATTTGCGTGTTGAACTGCATGGAGTTAGTTCAAGTCTTTCATTCTTGGGACGACCATCAGAATATTATAGGCTTCACCATATTCGTGCACCCATGTAGAAATAATAATTAATGCTGTGGCAGAAATCTTAGCTCGCTGCTGATCCAACGTACATTTGGAATCTTGTAGCTCTTCTCGGAAAGACTCTTTGTTTAATTTACTAGTTCCCACTGTGTACAAAAAACAAAAACGTATGTAATAATCAAATTAAACTTTGCTAATTTCTATCCGTTAACTCCCCCCAACCTCCTAATTCTCCTCCACCGTCCAATTCCCTGCACCCCTTCTCAAGATGATGAGATGTAGCCAAGTAAATGCTCACCACCTTTCCTAGTGTGCACCCAACTAGGTTATTTGTAATCCTTGAGGCAGAATCGTGATGTTCAATGAATAATGTTCAGCAATTTTTTTTTCCTATCTGTAGTTAGTTAGAAACCCTAGCTAGTCTCTGTTAGCTCTCAATACTAATATCGTGCATTCCATAGATGAGGAGAGAGCCGTAGCCTCTCATCCTTCTACCGAAAATACAGCATCCTTCTTTCGCACCTGCTTTAAATCAATGCAGTATCAGGTTTCATTATCTACTACTCATTCACTTCCTTTACTTATTAAATGAGAGATCTATGTTTAATGATGCTGTTTCTGTAAAAATAAAATATCATAACAAAAAGCTTATGTGTTCTGTGTGTGTGTGTGTGTGGGATTTGGTTTTGAGGTGTTGGGATACTTTCAGTTCCGTAAACTCTTGCATCTGGGGGCTCGTTAAGCTTGGCTCTTTTGTTTGCTATTGCCGCCGCAACATTTTACACAGGCGTGTTTATTAAAAGATGCATGGATAAGGATTCGAATATCAGAACCTACCTGATATAGGCGAGCTTGCATTTGGAAAGATGGGAAGGCTAATAATATTAGGGTTGGTTAATATACATGGAGCTCTACTTGGTTTCAGTAGGGTTCTTGATTCTCGAAGGTGATAACTTGAGTAACTTATTTCCCACTGTACAGATTCATGCAGCTGGCTTAGCAATTGGTGGGAAGAAACTGTTTGTGATATTGGTTGCCCTAATAATCCTGCCTACAGTTTGGTTGGACAACTTGAGAATACTTTCTTATCTATCTGCAAGTGGAGTATTTGCTTCTGCTATCATTATTCTGTCAATATCATGGACTGCAACATTTGATGGAGTTGGGTTTAACCAAAAGGGAACTCTTGTTAATTGGAGTTAGAATTTTCATTAAAAAATTTGATAACATTTAAGGTTTTTTTTTAATAAAATATGAGATAAAGATTTGAAGAGGAAAATTTTGAGATTTTTCAGGGAGTGATAGCAACATATATATTTGGCTATATATTTATAAATTATAATTAACTTAACTCGTGCTAGCTATTAATTTATCATAATACAAAAGAAAATTATCACATGAAAGAACATGAAATAATATGAGAGTTCGTTAGGTTTAGATTTGGAAAATGGAAACCATTTGATGATTTGAAGAAAAAGGCGCGAGTGGGACTGGGAGAAAGTAATCTAAAAATTATATAAAAGAACATGAAATTTCTTGAAAGTTTCGTTAAGTAATCCTATCATCCTAGACTCCTACCCTCACAATCTCGCATTGTCTTCTGCTTCCTCATTTTCATCATCTCTGTCTTGGCATCAAAAAAGCTGATATTGCCTTGTTATGCATAAAATAAAAGTATGGATGTTGTACTGATGTGCATATATATAATTATATAAAATGATGAGAATGATCTATCTGTATTTATTATTAAGGTCCCATGCACTGATCCCTTTCATCCTTCTCTCTTCTATCTCATCCTTTAATTTCTTGTGACCATTTTCTTGGACTAGTGACCAAAGATGCACACAGATAGTGTTGTCTTTCAAATAGCAAAGTATCTATGCACTTTTGTATATTTCAATCAATGCCAAGAGTTTGTAGTTGAGATCTGGGGAGGGGTACGAGTACATTATTATCTTGACTGATTTTTTATTTTTACTTTTTTTTTATAAGTGAAGAATGTGTATTAAGTAAGAGAGCACTAGGGGTGCACCAACCCAAGTACAATGATTAAGATATTGCTACCTAGCACAATTACAATAGCACCTATTATCTTAACCTATTTAAGACTTGTCCCCATCCTTCAATCTATAGCATTCAAATAATGGTCACCAAATTTGTATATAATTAAGCAGGTTCGTTTGTTTTGCGTCTCTACGTACGTACACAAATTTCACGTTCTAGAGCCCACCAATGAGTAAAACTGCCACATGAATTTCACACGTCTTTATCGTTGATTCAATAGCATTGCTATCACTCGAGCAATATTAATATTTTCTTGTTATGCTAAAACCGTAAGCTGTGCTACTCTTCTGCTAATGCGCAGCATATATAACCCCACTTCTAAATAGAGATGAGATATTTAGCATTCTGGTTGGCTCGTTTAACTTATTGCAATATAACGATTTGAAATTTAATATTGTTTTGTAGACATCCAATGTTTGTTTACACTTTGAGAAAAATAATAATGTGATAAATGATATAATGTGAAGAAAAGAAAAGAAAAATAAAAGATGTCAAATTAAATAGGTATTTAATGTGGTAGGGTGCATGTCTATGTATCTTTCCTAGAATGAAGTAACGCTGAATTTTCTCAAACAATTGGTGGGTTCCAGTTAATTGTGAAATATAAATTCT
The DNA here is from genome assembly GCA_013407115.1 of Glycine latifolia. Lineage (NCBI taxonomy): Eukaryota > Viridiplantae > Streptophyta > Magnoliopsida > Fabales > Fabaceae > Glycine > Glycine latifolia. Next base: position 34,390,699 of record CM023958.1, read on the forward strand.
TTTAATGATATATTTATTTGGCTGATAAAAAAGTTATTAAATTAGTTGTTAACTTTTAATATAAGTATATGTGTAGACACACACCCACACATGATAATTTCATGTGAAAATTATATATATATATATATATATATATATATATATATATACTTAAAGAGTTTAATTTAGTTTATGTTAGATTAATTTTTAAAATTAAATCTGAAAATTGATATGATAATATAAAAATTTGTGTTATTTAATTATTAGTTTTTTTAATTTAAACCTTTTGTACTGGATTAGAACTGTGAACACATTTAATTAACATCAAATGTATATGTAAGAACCTGCTACACTATTTGCCATAAAAAAAACCTAGGAATATGTGTGTCGGTGTCATGTAAAATAAGACTAAAGATAAGTATTGACTAATCGTATATGTTTCTCCTTTTTCATCCGCTCAGGTCAGCTCACAGTTGTCACACACAAAATAATTAAATCAATCACACGCTCCTCTCCGTACATTTACACACTCATTCATTCAAAGAGGAAAATGTTTTTTAAGACATCGACATAGACACCTTCAGAGATAAGGAAAAAAATAAGAGATAAGTGAATTAATAATATAATGTGACAGAAAGTTAAACAAAACAAAAAATATTATTAAGGTGTTTAAATAATGAGGATCTAAATATAACCACGTTTCAGAGTTTCAAAGAGTCTTACTTTCGACCTACCGGTTGCACCTCACTAATTAATTAACCAACAAACACTTAACAAACCTCACTCAGCACTCTCTCTTTTCTCACACAAACAAACGTAGGCCTCACACATCCCTCTCCGATAATTCGCACTTTTTCTCTATAAATTAAAGAGCATTTCCTCACCATTCTATTCTACTCTCTCTAGTCTCTAGTTGTTGCCACCAACCTTCTCTTCCTTCATCGATCATGCATCACCACATATATATATAGCCACTCGCTCACCCTCCCTCAATTTTTCTTACTCTCCATCCTTTCACTCATTAATAAAACCATGCATAAATGAACATCAAGCAGCTAGCCATAACCATGAACCAGCCTAGACCCTTCACTTCAAATTAAATATCATCACCAAGGCCCTCAAACCAGCAACCAGCACACTACGTACCTTTGAGCCACCATGAAACTTTATCTTTTAGTATTACAAGTATTGATCATCACAACAACTTCGTGTTATCAATCCTTGATACGTCAAGTAAATTATCCTCTCCTGCACATAAGTTTTAATGATACAGTTCAGAAGGAAAAAAAGTAAAACTAAAAAAAAAAAAAAAACACCTTATGTGAAGGAGAGAACAGTTTACTGTATCTAGTGCATTACCTAGAAGAAATATCCGGTTGGGCAACATTTGCATATATACAAGCAGAGTGAGTTTTCTATAAAGGTTGTTAATTTTTGTTGTTTTCAATAGCATATATGAACATTATAATTCTTAAAAAAAAAATTGTCTGTGCTACAATATGTGCTAAAAAATAATATTGATGGTACATTATTTCTTCTTTTCTTCTTTGCCTCAGGTACAGTATATGGTAGCATATTTCTTTACCGCAGAGCATAGGTAGGTTATTTCTTCTCATCTACGCTGTGTTATCTTGAAGTGCCTCTAAACTATGGTGCTGGTGCATCTTGTGCCTCTCAGGTATTTTCAAAAGGCATTTATAATTAATATAATTATGGGATGGTGTTGTCGGGTTTGTAGAAGCTAGTAGTAATTGAAAAGAATAAAATACTCATCAAACCTTGTATTTAATCGTAGTAATCAGCATTTGACTGTGACATAGTACATGTCATGACTTTGTTTCACTTAACACATTCATGAAACCGAGTATTTAATTGTAGTTATATATTCACTTCCCCGTGTTCCTGTCATACAATGTTTTCCCTTTGCTCACATTGTTTTGTCTTTGTTTGATAGATATCGGGTCTGATCATTTTTTCATTTATCTAACCACACTAAAGAATAAATTTAGTGATAGTGATTTCACATAAATAAACATATATATTTCCAGCATTTAAGAAATTATTCACTAATAAACATAATTATTTAAAATTTATTTGTAAAGTTAGTGTAAAAATATTTTATTGAAAATGGTTAAATCAAACATATTTTCAATATTTTATTGTTTTTTGGAAACAGAAAACATGAAATCAAAGGAAATTAAACAACTTTTCTAAATCTTAAAAATTTGAAAATGAAAATCACTTTCAGTAAATAAAAACAGAAAACATTTTATCAAACCAGACAACCTCTCAGTCAGGAAATTTGAAGTAAAAAGTTTATATATATTTAAAAAAGAATGACTTTATTTGTCTTATATCCTTTGATAACTAAATGAATAAAATATGAAATGTTTTTATTTATATTTTTAAAATATTAAGTGTCTTTATTTTTTCTTTAATACCTTTTTTATACATTAGAGTTTTACTAACAAGTTATTTTAGATAAATAAGTTAATAAACATAAAACATCAAATACACTTATATCTTGCTAAATGATTTTTATATAAACATAAATTATTTTCCAATAAAAAATTCTCTTATTTTTTGTTTCAATGCCCTAATTGGTTATCATTTACTTATAAATGAGTATTAAGAAGATTATTAGAAAGATTTTACAGGAGCATATAATATTATTCATAAAGAATGCGAGTAACAAGTCAGTTGATATTTGTTTTTTTTAAGTATTTAAAATATGTTATAATTAACTATGTATATTGATTATTGCATTATTTGTTTTTGTAAAAGCATGTTTTGAAGATTGACCCTTGGTTTGCTATCTACACTATCCATTTACTCCGTACTCTACCTTGTTCTACTTCTTTTTTTTCTTCATTTTAATCATTTCTCAATATACAACCAGATTTGTGTTTGAAAATGCATGAGTCATGTTTAAAATGCTTGATAGTTGATGTAAGTCCCATCGTTTTAGTTGCTTGGTTGCTCTGCTACCATATACATAAATTCTTTAATTTGCTCTGTTTCATTGAGTTCTAATTTGAAAAAACTGGCACATATCGCATGATTGATTCATTCAATATATATCTGGATGATTGTGCACCTTGTAAGAAATTCCTATTAATCCAAGTATTGATGTGCTCTTGGTAGAAAATAATAATTATTGCTGCAAAGAAAAATATAAAAACAATGCAAAGAAAAAAAAACAAAAAACAAAATAAAAGTAAATAGATTGTTAAAAAAATAGTAATCAGAAATAAATAGTCAATATGAGAAAAGTGAAATATTTTCTAAGAAGACATATAGAAGAAATTCAGAATAATTGTATCTTCTCATCTTAGGGACATAACCTCCCTAAACGACTTCTCATCTATCCCTGCCTAAGCCCCATCATAACTTCATTTCACAAGCTTATTTTGGCTGTTGCATACTTTAGTATCTCCTCTCATCTATAGAAATGACAAGCATAATGTTCATTGTATTATTTTAAATTTTCACGTAACACAAGTCAACCAGATACTTCTTGAGGTGATGCACTTGATACGTCAAGTAAATTATCCTCTCCTTCACATAGGATTTTTTTTTTTATTTTTAGTTTTACTTCTTTTCCTTCTAAACCATCATTAAAATATTTAGCTATCTATAGTAATAATTTCCCTAATAAAGATTTTGTTGTTTGGATTGTCAACCGTTACAATCCAATTAATAATACCGATAAGATGTGTTTGTATCATTAAAAATCTCTGGTTTTTTTGTCAATCATTAATAATGAAGGCCAAAATGCATTGTCTCTCTACCCATCCATGGATCCAACAAGAATAAAAACGTTTTTCTTACCATGTTGGATTCTGGAAATCGTATTCTCTAACAATACCATGATGGTGCGTCCACAGAGTTGTGACAAAATTTTGACTTCCAATCCCACGTGTTGCAAGAAGGCATGAAACTTGATTCAATCTCAAGACGGGTAAAAAATGGGAGCTCATGTCATTTCATACTTATGACAATTCATCTAAAAAAAGAAATTGTAAAAAAAGAGAATGGACAGATTACTTTGGACAATTCACCATTTCTTTGTCATCCCATTCAACTGAAAATTTACCTTTAGATGAATTATTATAAGTAAAGAAGGACATTAGCCCCATTTTTTATCCGTCTTGAGATTAAATCCAAGTTTCATGCCTTCTTGCAACACGTGGGATGGGTAGTCAAAACTTTGCCACAACTCTGTGGATGCTCCATCATGGTACTGTTGGAGGATGAGTTTTCCAGTATCCAACATAATAAGAAAAACATTTTTTTCCTTGTTGGATCCATGGGTGAGTAGAGAGGTAATACATTTTGGCCTTTATTGCTTATGATTGACAAAAAACCAAAGGTGTTTAATGACAGAAACATCTTATATCAGTATTCTTGATTGGATTGTAACGGTTGGCAATCCAAACAACAAAATCCTTATTAGGGACATTATTACTAATAATAGCCAAATATTTTAATGATGGTTTAGAAGGAAAAGAAGTAAAAAAAAATGTAAATGAGAGGATAATTTACTTGGCTTGTGTTATGGGAAGAAAAAAAAATATAACAAGGCCATCAAGGCACTTGCGCATGCCTTAGGCCCATTGTGAATGCAATTATAGTAAAATTGGAATGTGTAGGCTAGGATTATAGATTGCAACACATGCATGCACAGATTGCATATGGGTATCTGAAAGAGAGGAATCAACTAGCCTTAACTCTCAAGTTTGGAATGAGTTTGTTGATCGTTTGTAGTAGGTGATGAGAAGAGCCAAGATTATTAAAAGAAGTCAACTTAAGAAGTGTGAAGGAATAGAGACTTTCCGACCACTTTGCATCTGTAGATTTGACATCCAAATTGTCACCAAGTCTAAGAGTGTGCAAGAGAGGAAGATTCCCAATCTCAAAAGAGATTGGTCTAGAAAATGAATCCCCAAGACCAAGATACTTCAACTCTGATAAATTTCCAAATTGATAAGGGATTTCTCCATTGAGATAATTTATAATTAGATCCACATATCGTAAACTAGTAATCTTCCAAGTTCACAAGGAATGCTCCCACCAAATCCAAAAAATGAGAGAATAAGATATCTTAAGGTATATATAATTAAGATGAAGAATGAAACAACCGACAAAATCTTCAAGATTAATGGTTACCAACTCAAGTTTTTCATAAGAGTCCTACAATAACGTGTGGAAGACCTCTTTTTGATCAAGGTCAACTTCATGGAAGTGCAAATAGTTGCACTTTGATGGGGGAGTTTTCATTCCTTACTCTTTTATTACAGTTATTTCTTTATCATGTGTTTTGTGCTCATATTAGAAAAAATGTGTAATTCAAGTGTGGGGGAGATGTTTAAGTATTGGCATTATTATTTATTTTTTGAATTAGGAGTTTATTGTTTCTTTTTTATTGCTTTTTTCTTCTTGTTGTTTGTTACCTATTTTTTCGTTTTGTTTGTGTTATTGTTTTAGTTTTTTTTCTATAATTAGGAATCAACGATAAATATTGTTTTATTGTTATTTTGTTGTTGTAGGTTGCTATTTTTTGTTTTTGAATTGTTGTCAGATTTTTTGTGTTGCGTTTTTTTTTTTGCTATGTATGCTATGTTTCTGCAATTTTAAATTTTTACCGCATTTTTTTTGCATTTTTTTCGATTTGCTGTTTTTTGTACAGAAAATATAATAATATGTTCTTGCATGCTTTTCCTTGAATTTCTAAATTTGTATAAATTGTTAGTAGTTGCATCATTCTTAGTTTAAAGGTTTCGTAACTTGATATGAAGGCATTCTTCTATCTCTTAGGGAATAAGTAGACGTTGAAAATTAAATCATGGATCATTTGTGGTAGACGGAGCTCAGCGCAAAAACACAAAATTATGGACCCAAAACCAAAACCATGAACTCAATTTGCATATTTGTTAAATGAAGGTATTCTTGATAATTACTTATTGCAAAAGCACTGAACCCCAAGAATCCACTAGTGTATATATATATAATGAAAATGTAAATTAGGCATGACAAATAAATATTGAGAATTTTTTTACAAGAGAATGGAGAGCAGTAAATAAAAATGCCTCTGTGAAAATGAATGTTGGCATCTAGAGAATTGCTGCATTTTTTCACTAATAATAATGGGCAAATTCTGACAAAAGGAATTGCATTTGAAGAGATATGCTGTATCATATGGTGTAGCATTCTGTCCAAACCTCGTGACCAAAGGTTGGGCCTACTAAAATGATGACTTTATCAATGCACCACGAATTGAAAATGAATCTGTAGCTACCATCATCCAACCAATTATCATAAAATGATCTTCATCTATCTTCCATTTATTTTACAAGCTTTGATTTTAGAACAATCAAACTAATTCATTGTCTGGTCAAAATATCATCTCCTTTAACATCAAAGAAAAATGAATATTGTCAAGAATACTATTGTCAACAAGGAAAAAGAGTATTGATCATCTCCATATTCAAAATATCATAAGTGACTTCCTATATAAAAATGGTCGTACAGATATTATTTTATCGTTAAAATAATCAATAATCGGCATCTAACCGGGACTGCTAGAGTTAGTTTTCCAAGAAAAGAAGGTAGGGGAAAACACTTTTTTCACCTCTCTTCCTTTTTAATTCCAATATTTGGTGCACCCGAATTAAGGTGCAGTTAACATGATTATGGCATTTAGTGATGTTCGAATCAAATTATTTTGAAGAAATAATCACTTATTTTTACCAGTTTCCTGAGATAACTAATGAAAAATAAGCAATTATTTTTCCAAATTTAAGCATTACCAAACATGCATTTAATGGAAATTGGAAACAAATCTAAGATGAGGCTTTTCATGTAATACAGAATTAATGCAAAAGCCAAACCTGATCACATATAGGACATGAGTCACTTCTTTCCATCCACTCAAGAATGCATGATAAGTGAAAATGGTGTTCACATTTTGTCAAATTTCTAGGATTTTCAACATCATATTCTGCATTGAAAATAAAAAATAAAATATATCAAATTATTATTCTCATCATCCTCGTGGGAGAGAGAGGACTGATTCCTCTTGATTGGATGGCTGAAACATGGAAAATCTCTGAAAAGTTTACTTTTAATAACACAAGCAACAGTACCTTCAAGACAAATTGGACAGACATCCTCTTCTTCTGTCACTAATACTTGAGTTACATTTGATTTTGGTAGTTGTGCCTTCTTTGGAGATGTAGGAGCAGAATTGGCTTGAGCTTTACAATCTGATTCTTCAACATCTTCACGTGTAATTGAAGTTTCAAAACTACTAACTGTTTCTCTGCCAGACTCAGAATCTGTTGATGCAGAACCTCCGAAGACCATATCATAAGGTAGAGGCACAGGAGGGGGCTGGAAAGTATCAGGCATGGATGCTTCCAGGTTCAAACCAACATGAAATCCAGAATTGACTGAAGCATTCGAACCATCATTAGATGTTAAAGACTCACGCTCTTCAAAAGTTGGTGGGCACTGCAAACAGGATTTTTTAAGCTTCAAATAATAAGCTCATCATAAATAATTATAAACCATAATCTAAAAAGAACTGATAACCACGCCAGATTACTGTTCTGGAAGTATTTAAATTTTAAAATAGAACAAAATAATGAAAACAATCCATTTCATGCTTCAACTGAGCCACCTTCTAATTTGGCATCCCCCAGAGGATCATGCCTTGAAGTAAAAGAAAGAAGGAGCAAAAACAATAGGTCATTTAGGTACAGTTAGATTGCAAAGTATCCATAACAATTTTGTTCAAGCTCCCAAGAAGTCTTTGCAAATTGCAATATGACAATGAAATTCTGAAATGATAATAACATACACATTCTTTTCCGCCCATACATCTTCCCCTACATTCAATCCATGTAGCAGCTTTCCAGAATTCACTTTGAGCATCATGAATGTGAATTCTGTCAGGTGCATAACTTGATTCAACTATAACAGTAATATTCACTAGCTCTCCTTTTTGCAAGGAATCTGATATTTACGCTAGAAAAATGTGCGGCAGTCCAGAAAATGGCAATAAATCCATGTTGCTAAATTACTACACAGGAAACTGTTTGATATTTTAATTAAGTGAATATTCAGGGTCATTGAATCCAAAAGAAAAAATGAAAATAGTAATTTTGTAAACAAAATAAAGCAGAAATCATATATTATGAACGCAGTGGTTCCCCTATAGCAGAAATCATAGAATCAAAGTAGGGTGAATGAAATGGCAGAGTGCATCTGGATTTTTGTGTGACCGCAAAATTCCCCTTAAGCTAAAAGGAAATTTCTATAGAATAGCTGTAAGAACTGCAATGTTATATGGAGTTGAGTGTTGACCAGCACATAGATAACATGAGCATAAAATAGGGATAGCATAAGTGAGGATGTTAATGTGGATGTGTGGTTATCGAAGATGGATAAGATAAGAAATGAAGATATACAACGAAAGGTAGCAGTAGTACCGGTGAGTGAAAAGATGAGGGAGCATAGATTGAGGTGATTTGGGCACATAATGAGACGGTCCCTGGATGCTCCTGTAAGAACAAGAGTTTGTTACCAAGAGCTCGTCACAAAGAGAGGTAGCGGTAGACTGAAACTTACCTGAAAAAAGGTAATTAAACAAGACTTAATGGAGTGAGATATAGATTGGCGGAAGGTGTGTCTAAGGACGGAATGGAGAAAAACTATAAGTTTGGTGGAGAGTTAGACCCGTTATAATCTCTATGTTCCATACGGTTCCTTTTTAGTTATTTTCCTCTTCATTTTTCCCTCCTTCTTTTACCATTTTTTTTTTCAACTTCGTTGTATCTATCATTGGATTCATATACCACCAACTCCAATTAACTTGGGTTAAAGGTGTTGTTAATGTTGATGTTGAATAGCAAGTTGATTATGAAATAGTTTGAATTTTCCTTCAGCTAGTTCTTCACTCAATCATTGCTAATGCTAATGATTAATAGGGGAGGATGTTGGGAATAAAAACTATGGAGTGAGATTACTAGATAGATTCTAATCAGCTACCATACAGTCTTAAGTTACAAATCAGGTAAGAGAGGATAGAAAACTACTAACATAGTAATACACCGGTGCCCCTTGCAGATGAGGTTTTCTGGCAGAACAACAGCAACCTCCCATTTTCCACTAATTCTTTTGTTAAATCAAAACAATGTCAATCAATCATAGTTTCATTCTCTTCTGGTATTTAACATCAAAAGGGGATCACATCAGAGGCCACCAGACTTTATACATCAATTCTGTTATGACAAGCCAAAAGATAGTATTAAAGATTAATCCACATAAGAAATGAATTTAAATTTCATAAAGCCACAATTACATCGATAGATACTTCAAATTACACAAACAAACACAAGGTAAAACAGGTTATAGGAAGCCAAGCCCTACATTTTGAGAAATGATTGTAGAATCCATAAGATTTCCATAGAAATTATTCTTAGGTACATAATAAAGCCATATAGCATATAGATTATAAGAAAAAACTCATAAAGTTCCTTAGACATTTTCAATATTGTTCTCAAATTAGAATTAGAGCTTTACCTCAATACTTTGTGTAATAAAGGTTTATATTAAAAGTCAGCATAGGTTTCCGGGGGTGAAACTCCAATTCAAATCGGAGAACAACACCAAAAGCACCAAATGAACTCCATCTAATCTTTGTCCTAGATTATAATGGTTGCAATAGAATATAGACATAAATACCCTGACACAAAACATCAATCTTCATGTCTATTATGACTATATTTTAACCAAAACCATTAACATCCCAGTTACAGATTACTTGAACTAGCATATAAATTTTATCAAAAAATTAAACTTTACAAACAGAAAAACAATCCAAAGAATCAATACTATAGAAAGAAGAAGAGGGGCAGAGAAACAATCCAAAACATTCACCATCAGACACACGGCATAACAGAGGAAACAACTCCTTGACCCACAAAACCAGAACAGCACAAAACAACAACCCTTTTGAAAAAACAAGAAAACGGTGGAAAGCAAAAACCATCACAATGAAATTCAGAGCATGAAAACCCTATTTGCAAGGCACAAAAGGGTGGCCAAAACTCAAGTAGATGATCAGTTACACTCCATGAAAGCTGAGGAAAAGCGAAGGGTGCAAGCAGAAAAGCTTACCTTTTTGGAAAGAGTAGATGAAGAGAAGGGTGAGAAACTATTGAGGAATTGAGTTTCAGGAAGGTGGCTATGGCTTTGGTTATGGTTCTCTGTATCTGAATATTTTGTTTGTTTTATTCTCGTCGACATAACACAGTACAACAATGGTAGTTTCGTACGAGACTACTAGTAACAAAATTTTGACTACTGAACTTTTATGTTTGATTTATCATTCATGAAGAGAAAAAAAAAAGTAGTTGCTTAAATTTATTTTATTTTATTTAAATAAATAAATTTCAATGTTTGAAATTTACTTATTTTAAAGATACAAAATTTAAATTAATGGATTAATTTATTTGTTTTTATTAGTTTTCTTCCCGGAATTATTTTTAAAATTATTAATTTAACATTTATCAAGCATGATATTAAGAAAATAAAATACAAATACTATATTAATTTTTTAATAAATGAGATGAATTCGAAATAAAACAATAAATTTTGATGATGAAGATATGAGAATTTTGTAAAGAAGGTTGCTGGTTATTTATTTAAAATATACATCTTAAAAATTAGAGTTGGGTAAGTAGTGAATATAAAATTATTGTAGATTTAATTATAATCCTTTGAGTAAATGTATAAATATAACTACAACTCTTTAAAGAATACACAGATATTTACAAATTATTAATGTTAAGTTCTTATTTACATAAATAGGTTTAAATTAAATCTTGAATATATTTGTTTCATTAAGCACATAAACTCATGAGTTAAATTAAAATAATTTATGAATAGTTGAATTTTTTATACTGCTACGTACTATATTCATATTTACATTTTACATTCTTTGCCTTTTTTTTTAGCTTCTATTAATTTGTTATAAATAAATATTCTTTTTAGTTTTTAAGAAATTATTATTTTTCTGGAAAGAAAAAGTGATAGTATTAATGTTAAGTTAATGTTTGTGAGAATATTAATGTGCGAAACTCATTAAATGCAACACACAGGTATTAATGTTAAGTTAATGTTTGTGGGAATATTCTGGAGTATTCAAAAGTAAGTTTTGATTAGGTAATGTTAGGTTAATGTTTGTGAGAATAGAATATTCTAGGTAATTTAGTCTAATAAGAAAAATGTGTTGAAAGACGATTATAAAAATGTACATTTTGTATAAAAATGACCTGGTCAAATTAGGCTTTTTTGGTAAGTTTTTTTTTTCCTTTTATCAATTACTTTAATTGTATTTAACTTATAAATCTCAACTACTTAGACATGTTATGAGTTTTTATGGTACCCATCTTTGTTTTAGTTTTTTCATTATGTAACATTTCAATCCTATCATGACTTTTATGCCTATTCTCTCGTGTTGTAGTAGGATCCCCACTTAGATAAAACTGGTAGAGGTATTTGTCTTTTTTGCTGCTTTGGTTTTTATTTTCTCATTGCAGCCAAAGAAATTCCCACAGAAGTCAATTCAAATAGTTTTCTACCTTAGCCATTGGGTCAGGGCTGCTTAACAAGATAAAGACTACAAACAAGTGAATTGGACTTCAAACAAACAGAATAACTTAATATTCACGACTTTATGCTAATAAAAAAGTTATTAATGAATTGAAATTCCTTAACGTATTTATAAATCATTAAGTATTCTATATTTATTTAATAAAATTAACATAACACAAAAATTTAAATACAGAAATATTAACAAATGACAAGTGCATTAACCCGACATATTGGTGTAGTAATTAGACACCTTGTACTAATACAGTGGTGACGATCTATTTAGTGAGAAATCTCATATTCAATCTCCACCATGTGTGAAAATCCTTTAGGCTAACAATCATTATAGTAAAACAAGTCAGCTAAGTCTCTGATGAAGTTGATTAGAGATAACCATGACAAGTGCATTTCTATCAATTCATATTTCTAAATGCAAGAAATTTCCCTTACAATAATATATATTACCAAAATGGTAGAATTTTCTTTAAGATAATATAAGTGTGACATATGAATTGGGAGGGGGGGGATTGACGAAAGAAAAATCTTTCCATTCCACAAAAATTAGTCAAATTAATTATTTATTTCATATTATCATTTTTAATCAAGAAAATAAAGAAAAAGGAAAAAAAGAAGAGAAATTTAGACACAACATCTGTATAAAAGCATAAATGCAATTCACAATTTTTCCTTTTAACTTTCAGTCATCAATATTAAAAACCTCGAAGGAAAAAAAATTATTTGTGAATACATTTATTCCGGCAAATACTTGCAAAATATGTTTTGAATTTGGTTTAGGTTTTGGGAGTTGCAAAATTAAACAAGACGACCATCGTTGCTTTGTGTTTTTTCACTTTTTTGTATTGGTCAGCGGAAATTGAAGAAGAGAGAGCAAACATCCACACAGGCATAAATATGAAAAATAATTTGGTTCCTTATGCCTAAATTTAATTCATCGAGGAAACAAGTATTTTGTTACTTTTCGAAGATAATATTTTGTATACTGACATAATAGGTAGCTTTTATTTTGTGGGGGAGAACCTAATAAATAATAATTAGTTAATAAGTTGCTCAACTCCCCATGGATTAGGTTAGGTTGGTATATTTCTAACTACAAAGATTGGAGACTATAATATATCGGTATAAAGATTTTTTTTCTCGATTACTCCTGAGTTTAAAACAAATGAAGATGACGAAATTCTCATTAATTAGCTTAACAAAATAAATGCAATCTCTTACTCAAGTACAATTTTGTTTTGAGCTTGATTCTTTCTGTACTGGTATAAGTTATTGCAATTTTCAAATAATTCCTCAGCTACCACTTGATTACTTGAATTTTATAAAGGTTTGTTGCATGGACGGCGGAACTTGGGTCCACATAACATTATCAAAATATGTGAAATAAAATAAAATAAACTAGACATAATCATTATAAGGATAATATAAAGAATCAGAAGATTCATACATAATAAACAAAAGGAACATTTGTTAGACTTCTAAAAATATCATCGAAATGTTAATATCATTTTATTTTTTTATTTTATTAATGTTTTTATGTCAACCTTGTATTTCATAGGTGTTGCAAAGTTCTCCATTTTTTTATTTTCATAAAATATAGCGAACTATAGCAAGTTATAAAGAAACTGCTGGCGTAAATTAGATCCATCATGTTGAGTTGTTTTTATCAGAAAGATCTCTAAATATGATACAGTTCAAAGGCAAGTTAACTTCTAAATCATAATTACATGAACAAAGCTCCTTCATCCTATGACAAAAATTTATCCGTAGTTTGATTCTTTATCCTAGACACAATAATGCCAAAATTATCCTATAAAGAATGGCAGAAACAAACCTTATGCTGGCAAGATTTACAAGAGACTGCTTTGCTTGATCATTGTTTTTGGCATCGAAATTCAATTGCGGTAGCCACACATTTTTGAGCCGCCTCCACAACTCGCCTCAAAACACCAAAATTTTTAACAAAAATGATTTATGGAAACTCAAACCCAATATACATACACCCAGAGAAAGAGATACAAGAGAGAAAAGTGTAGATGTACTAAGTGATATGATGTGATAAGAAAATAGAGATAGGGATAAATGAAGGGTGTTGATTGAGTGTATACACTATGCAAGTGTCCATAAACCATTACTCAGTATTCCATTTAAGAAATAGAACTGATCTACACTTAGTATTAACCAACCAAGAAAAAATAATATTTCAGTATCCTGTTGGTAGTGCATAGTACTTCCTTGGTGAAAAACACCAGCATTTTAATTTTTATGCTAGTAATATTAATATTAATAACCTGAACAAATTCTTGAACCCTTTTCTTTAAGCATTGAGCATAAAGTATTTTAAATCTCAAAGATATCAAAAAAAAATTTATCCCAGTGAAGAAGCAAATAAGTGAGAATGGTGTTCACATTCCTATTTCTACACGCAACATTCATCTCTATTAGTGTACATATCAGATGTTAACAGAGTGGATAATTTGCTAACAGCCTAACAGAAAGTTTAAATTAATACTTTAATGTTCTTTTACTTTTGTGATTTACAAGATATGGATACATATGATCATACTCTGATTCTACCTATAAAACTTGTAGCCTAAAATGCAGTTTTGTAGTCTCAAGGAATATCACATGAACACAATTTTGAGTTCATTATCATATGTTACAAAGAAAGCTCTTAAGGTGACAGCATGATGCAAAGAATTAGAATATTACCTGAAGCAAGTAGCTATCCATTGTACAATTTGGTCCAGCATTCCAAAGTGGGCATTGAAGCACTTGAGATTACACTAAATAGCAAACTCTTACACTGTTATCCTGAGTCTTTGTAAGATTGACTGGCACTATACTAATGTACCAACGGCCAATTAATGGTGAATGAATAACCAGTGGACTTTTAGCAATATTAATGGAATAATCATTCGAAGTCACAGAAGGCATTGCACCATGGCGGACAAAACACATTAAACTAATATCATTTGATCGACTAACATTGAATCTGATATCTGCTGCTGTAATGATAATTTCTTCTGCCACATTCACAATATCCAGGGAGAAGAAGTTTGGCGCGCCTTCATGAACACAAAAAGCTTCAAAATTACTTTTGCAGGTCACCAAATTTTCCAACATTAAATTGTTCACTTTAGCTTCCAAAGCATTAGAGACATCAGATTCTGCACATGGAAGTGGATAAACTGAACTGTTACAGAAATCCCCCCCTCATCATTGAATCTGTGCATGCTTCCACACTTTTATATTAGCAATGAAGGAATATGATGGACCACAGATAATCTGCAGAGACAGAGAAGTAATTGTTTATCCATCCATATGTGGTTAATGCATCAAGACCTTTGCTAAGAGAGATAGGATGAGTCAAATAGAAAAAAAGTTACAGAATTTTATTTTAGCATGGAACAAATACAAAAATCAATATAATCAACAGTAGAGCTATTATCCAATCTGACATTGTACGCCCAGAGTACTACACCATTTCTGGAAATTGCAATCTATTCTCTTGGCCTTAAAACCCACTTTCTATGTTTTTGAATTTAGAATCTTTCTACTAGCTTTGAAAGAAAGAAAGTGGGTTTACAAAGAAATTATGTGTTACACTGAACAATCTTTCATGCGAATGACAATTAAATTTGGTTCAAATGTCAAGCCCCTAATGAAAAAAGTTTGCCACCCCTTACGAAAAAAATCACAAGTATAAATCACAAGTATAAGCCCACATTGAAGCATGGAAATTATCTTACTCCATAGAAGACTCACACTGACTCCAATTAACTTAGATTAAAGGTGCTGTTGATGTTGATAGAAGACTCACTAAAATAACAGAAATAATTGGCTGAAAATTCTATCATTATGACAATAAAAATAAATTAAATAATAATCACAATATCTTCTTTTGCCAAACAATAGTTATATATTTAAAGTATTATTTGCAGAAAACTTAATTAATCACAGATTGAATTGTGTATTTATTTTAGAAGATTTAGATCACAATAACATTGATTAAAACTTATAAATGTTGTCAACTGAATTGGCAATAAAGGGGTAAAAGTAACAAATGAAATCCACCACCAAAATCGTGATTAAAAAACAAATACAATTTATCTAGTTATGCAAAGTATTGCAAAAGGTAATAACTTCGCCAACATTATATCAGCCCTTCTAGTGTATAAATGTATTTAGAAGACAACATGTAAAGGATAACAAAGTTTTCCGACAGCGATGAAACATACTTTGAATGTTCATATTTCTTTTGGATAAAAGTAACATTCGCACAATAAACCTTACCATCTTTGACTGTGTCCTTGTAGGTCCAATGCCATTGAAAAGACCAATGTACCAAACACCTGGAGATATCCGAACAATAATTTGTTATGTTTACTGTCTATAATATTATAAAAGAACAAAACAAATTCACTAGTGAACTAACCCTTCTCAACTAATAATAAAGGCGTTAGAGATATGAAATTAATCTTGTTCCATCACCTAATAACCATTGTTCAAGGTAGAGTGGACAAGTAAATAGTCTGCATTTCAAGCCTTAACAGGCTCTAGGGGGGCCTTTGGTATATTGGCTTATCTTCACCTAATAGCTTAAACTTTTAAGAGAGTTGATCCATGACAATAGGAATTTCAATATTAAGGCATGTATTTCTATGTTAACAAAAGCAAATGGAGACACTGAGCAAGAAGACACAATGCCAATAAAAACAACTAAAAAATAATGCTTCATGTAAAAAGGACCCATAACAATACCTGATTGTTTGTCAGTTTCATAGTGATATTTTTCTGCATAGGAAAGCACCGCTCTACATCTAGATCATTTATACCTAAAAAGAAAATGGGAAACAGAAAGTATTTCTAATACAGCGATGGCACAAGAAAGTTCAAAAAAGATATTTTTCTCTTTTTTCTTGTCAACAAAGGAGATTGACAATGAGAGGGAGAACAAGTGAAAGAGGAGAATTGAAATCTGTTGTCTCCCTTTTCCTGTCCCTCCAATTGAATAATGACAAATCAGCAAGAACAATGCTCTTTTAAATGGAAATACCTTCACTCTTGGTTGTTAGTTTTTTAATGAGTCATCAACATTCAATTGCAAGTAAGAGAAAGGAAAGGAAAAGGGAGAAGATTCAAATCTCTGAAGTAGTACTGTCAAAGCATTTTGAAACAAAGAACAACAGGCAACAAAAAAAAAATTACACATTCATGAGTTCAGTACCATCCGTTACATGATAACCAAAGACTATTTAATGCTCTCTCTGATCTTCACTAAGCTCTCTATATTCTATATCAAGTTTCTATTTAGTGCTCTCTCTGATCTTCACCAAGCTCTCTATATTCTATATCAAGTTCTTCTACTTCATTTGGATAAAGCATATTAATATTATGATAAAGTCTATTAAGTTCTGCAATAGTAGATATATTATCCCAACTAAAATCTTTCGTATATAAAACAACATAATTTTGAAATTCATATCATAAACATACATGTATAGTAACAGGTTTATAAATAACACTATAAAAAATAGTAATATGAATCATATTTTGAAAACTTACTAAGATATTCTTGAAAAGAGGTGAGCAAGATGAGCACGAAGAGAACAACTAAGGTGAAAATGGTTAGAGGAATTTTTAACTCAAATTGGGGTTATGTTTATAAGTGACCATTGGACTTTGTATATACGTTACTTTTTAAGATTATTTATTTAATTTTGATTTTTTATTATTACTTATTTCTGAATGGGGTTTCAATGGATCACCAGTTTGAGACCATGTATTATTTTTAAAATCATTTGTTTATTATTATTGATTAAAATAGTATTGATGTTTGGGATAACAGAAAACACAATGGATGAACTGGAAATCATTTGGTTATTATTGTTGATTAAAATAATGTTGATGTTTGGGATCACATGAAACACAATGGATGAACTAAAAATCATTTGTTTATTATTGTTGATTAAAATAATGTTGATGTTTAGAACCATAGGAACACAATGGATGAACTGGAATACATAAAATACATGACTGTGTAAACAACATTGTTAATGATTTAGACTTGTCATCATGTCATCATTTTATTTTATGATTTTGTTCTACTACTAGTGGTAAAATTCTCCCCCCTTAAGACTGATCATGATGTGCTAAAAATATTTGTTGAGAATCAAAAGTTAGTTCATATGTATGTTAGTAGAACAAAAGATGAGAAGAAGGTTCTTAAAATTGCGTACCAACAAAGTGGGTTCATGTTCAACAAAAAATTTAATTTACGTCAAACTACACAAAAAACAAAAAAGAAGCAAGAGTATTAAAATATTTTCAGGTTGAGAGGAAGAAGATGATGATATTTTAGACATAAATTTTTATTAAAAGTCATGTGACCAACATGTGTCTAATTTCTGTTAGATTATTAAACGGTGTTTAGGAAGGAGGGAGTTTAGGTGTAATGTGAACTAAACAATTAATAAATTTTTTGTATGGTACAAAAAGGGAGGATATCAGGTGAAATTTAAGCAAAACACAGGAGAGAATGTGAGTGTAATTTACTCAAATCAAAATAACACAAAAAGAGGGAGAATAAATTTATACTTAAACATATTTTTAATTCTTATAATTTAATATATTTTATTCTTATAAAATTATTTTTTAATTTTTACTCTTTACAAATTATATTTATTTTATTTTCATCCTTATGATATTTTAAATAACATTTTTTATTGTTCAACATACTATCTAAAATATTTTAAAGACTAAAAACAAAAATAAATATTTATGTAAAACTAAAAATAAAAAATGTTAAATTTCAAGAACTAACAAAATATTTGAATGATAAAATTATTAAGCATATATTAAATAAGGACTTCTTTAATGATAAAAATATGCTTAATTCTACAATATATATGTAAATAGTAATGGAAATAGTATTTCTAAAATGATAAAATTATTAAGCATATATTAAATAAGGAATTCTTTAATGATAAAAATATGCTTAATTCTACAATATATATGTAAATAGTA
>CM023958.1:34413811-34453852 GCA_013407115.1 Glycine latifolia
TTTAAATTAAATAAATTTAGTGATATATATATATATATATATATATATATATATCAATATTAATTAATTTTTAACATAAGTGGTTTATTAGCTCAGTTGGTTGGAGCATCGTGTTAGTAACCTGAAGGTCACAAGTTTGATATCTGCATGCACCGTTATTTTCTAAAATATATTTTAACTTACAAAAAAAAAACCTATGGATTAGGCAATCCGTAAGCCTAATCCGTACACATAAAAAAAAATCTTACGGATTATGGATTCGTCAATATGGATTCGTCAATCTGTAAGAATCTTACGGATTAACGAATTCGTAAGTGTGAATCATACGAATCCGTAAGTGTATAAAAGTCGCAAAAACGCGAAGGGTAATTTTGGAACCGCACTGTTCATTAATTGTGTAGTAGAAAAACAAATGGTGCAGGAAGCACATCTCCAAATTGCAATATGATTTGGACATTTGTTATATCCACTCCCCTTTTTTGCTAAGAACACTCCCCTTTCCCTTTTTCAAAAGTCAAATGACCTAAATGGCCTTTTTCTTTCAAAACCTCATGTCAAAGACACTTCCCCTCTGTGTAAAGCTGTTTTGTGTGTGCTGCAAGCCCTCTTAAAAAATAGCACATTGGGTTTCGATTTGAAATCACAACCAACAATCTCTAAACTCTTTTCATCCTTTCTCATCAATTTTCCCTCCTTCCCTCTTTTGTTGATCAAGGTATTAAAATTTTACCTAAACATCATTCCATTATATTGATACTTTGACCATCAGAAAAATACATGATGATTGAAACTATGAGAAATCAAGTACATGTTTGAAGCTTTGTTTCTTTCCTTTTCAAGTTTTTGATTCTAGAAAGATGGAGCTAGATGCATTTTGGAAAGTACATTCCGGAATACAAAACCTCTAAAAATATTCCAGAAATTAGTTTCCAAAATGGGATAAAATAGAGGGAGAGTGTCTTTGACGTAAAGTTTTGAAAGAAAAAGGCCATTTACGTAATTTGACTTTCGAAAAAGGAGAAGGGAAGTGTACATAGCCAAAAAGGGGAATGGATATAGCAAATGCCTAAGACTTGCTTGAGCTTTGATATGCTTGCAAGTGACCCAATGGTCTTGTTAGAGCCCAAATGTCATAATAGCAACGCGGGCTATATTTAGTGCAATCAAAACTTTTCAATGTACCACAAAATCAAACACTATTAATACTGAAAAACATATTTGACTTTTTTTCCTTTGAGCAATACTACTACTTTAAATTCTTAATTTATTGTTGTCATAGTCTCATAGAAGAGATTGGTAAAGAAAAAATATGATACATGTCGATGAATAATATTAACTTCACGAGTTGTTATATCAACATCCAAACCTTAAGAGATCATTGTCATTGCATTTGTTTATGTATTCATTCAATTGGACATTCTGGGGGCACTACTTAATGCCACATGCATAGTATTAGGAAAAACTCTGGCACAAAAACTCATTACCAGTTTGCATGCATTTCCTGATAGTTTAGGCTTAGTTTTGTACATATTTTTTTGAATTTTCTACGACATTGCTACATCTTTTGTGTATTTTTGGTTGCAATGAAGTTGTTGTATGGTGTTGGAACGCCACCTTATATAATTGCAGTCACCTCTACCTCTAGCCTACCTTAGTTTAATGGTCCTGGCGGATAACTATGAGCAAAGGGAAACAAGTTGCATTACTTTATATAATTGCTTTGTATTCTTAAAGTGAGAATAATGAAAATAAGAAGTAATGCAACTTTTTTAAATGTTTTACTTAGTTGGGCAAATTTCATTAACCATAAGTCCATAACAAGTTGCCCTCCACATTCACAAGTCAACTTTAAATTAAATAAAGTTTTAAGGTTATATCCTGAAAATACTCATTAATGTTAGTTTGATAGCTAAAGTGCCATTGTGTTAAAGTAAGAATAATGAAAATAATAAAAAATGATAATGCAATTTTTTTTTTAAAGTAGGTTACTTACTTGGATGACTTTTGATAATCCATAATAGTTGCCCTCAATATTCACAAGTCAACTTTAAACAAAAGTTGCAATGTTATATCCAGAAAATGCTCATTAATATTAGTTTAATTAACAGCTAAACTATTGCTTGTTGAGTAGGTCATATGTGAAACCAAAAGGATTTCAAATTTTCAATACCAATATGAGTGGACAAGTGGGAACACATCTACCTAATTGACCAACAGGCCAAAGCCTGCATGGTGCAGGCATAGAGTCACCATTGTTGAAGTTAATGATGCACACGTTACCTACCTTCTAGTAAGTATTACTGTAACCACATATGTCTTTCTTAAAAAGAAATTTCTATATTACTGTAACCACAACTAGTACTATTTTTTCTTCTCTTGGTTATATCTAGTTATTATGCACTATATCATAGCCATTCATTAATCATAGACTTTGATACTGTATTTGAACTTTCTTTCTTGTGGGTCTTTTCCACTGTCTTAATCATTAAACATAAAGGTTGTCCAAACTTCGATTGCCTTAAATTTCTTCACTTCGTTACTTTCCTTCTTTGACTTGTTATATTCACGCGTGTAGAGTACAAAATACAAATCTATCGTATGCTATATTTTTTTAATTAAAGTAATGAAAATATAAAATTCTCTATTAATTAATCTTGTCAATCTATTTTTTAAATAATATTAAGTTTCGGAGATGTTCAAAACATAAACTAATGCATGGTAGTTAAATTTGAATGAACTTTATATTACAGAGGGAATTTGTAAAAGTAATCTTTCCTTTTCTTCTATTTTAAATTGAGTTTTCAGATAAAATTGAAGCATAACTCAATATACAATTAAATAATTTTAAATAAGAAAAATTAAATAAGAAAATTTTCAATTTTACTAGTATATTAGGTACTTATGAATAGGGATGTCAAAATGAATCTAATTATTTACTAACCTGATTAATCCAATATATAGATCAAGTTGGAGTTTAAAAATTAAAAATAGGATATATGTACAATATTTTTTACAATATTTTATACAATATTATTTTGTATTTATTTCTCTCTAACATATTTTTTTATTACATTTTAAAATTTTCTCTCCTCTCACTTTTCTCCTTTTCTTTCTCTTTGTTATAAGATTTATTATAGTGTCATTTTTCTAAAAATTAAGATCCAAACTTATTTTTGTCTAATATGATCCAAATTTTATTAGCTTGAAATAACTTTATTCGTGATGGGTTGGCCACTCTGCTGGTTGATTTATTTTTTATTATTTAATCTAAATTGGTAAAGTTATAAATGATAAATTTAATATTACATGTGCTGTTCGTGTCCGTTTTAGAGTTAATATTTTATACATATTAGTTTTATTTTTTAATTTCAACTAGTAATTATAATTAATACAAGTTATTATATTTTTATTTACTACTATAAAATAGGTTTTTAATATCGGTTATTATAGACTTTTAACATCAGTTATGAATTGATGTTGAAATTATTGTCGTTAAAAGTATTAATTTTTAATATCGATTATCAAAATTAACGTTGAAATTCACTATCCAACATCGATTTTTATGAAAATTGATGTCGTATAGTAAGAAATATACCAAAAAAATGCAAAAAACTACATCAATTTTTTCCAAAATGTGGTATATTAGCAAAAACAACATCAATTCTACCAAAACCAATGTAGAAAAGATACATTAATAGCTTAAACAAAATTGTTAATGCACTTCTATTAACAATATTTGGTATTTTCTTATATCAACGGTTAATATACCAACCATTAATATAAATAGTCATACAATCATATATCCAAGAAAAAATATGGCATCAATCCTAGCCACCTTGGCCAATAGCCCAATGACTGAATATGTGTGGAAATTAAGGCATATGAAAAGGTTGTAAGTGATCTAAAATAACTAATCCAATTAGTCAAATTAAATTATGTAAAACTCATAAATAATATATACACAAACTTGTGCGCAATTAATGGGATCATTTCACGCAAAAGGAAACACTTTTTATATTTGATTTGTCAGATCATGTTGCATAATATTTTCTCAACATAGACACATGAATAGCTGCTGGCCATTAATAAGGTCAACAAAGAGTGCAATGATTAATAGTGTATAACTTGATTCATGAAGAGAAATTATGTTGCTCGTGTAGTTTGGCTAAATTCGATAAGTTGGTAGGACCTAATTGTTTTTGTGACATGTATGTCCTAATTCCTACAAGATTGACAAGGTTCTAAATACTTGATTTCAATGAAGATAAAGGGGATGATTGGATCGTTCTACTAATTAAATCAATCCCTAAATAATACTATTGAAAAATGTCATACAAGAGAAGAGAAAATATCGCAGAACAAAGGTCGGTAAGTATTAAGTCAAACTGAGGCGCTTCACAAAGATGTACACAACACAAAATGAAAAAATTTGACCTCATGTTACACTTTTGGAAGAATCTTTATCCATATTTGGGTATATATTCAAAGAATTGCATGGATAACTAAGCTTTTGGTGAGCAATAAAAGTTACAATTG
The DNA here is from genome assembly GCA_013407115.1 of Glycine latifolia. Lineage (NCBI taxonomy): Eukaryota > Viridiplantae > Streptophyta > Magnoliopsida > Fabales > Fabaceae > Glycine > Glycine latifolia. The sequence goes on from CM023958.1 coordinate 34,418,348, forward strand.
TAAAGATGAAGCCAAGCAGCATATAAATGATGCTCACTGAGGGGGTTTGTTCAATTCAAATCAAATCCAATTTACATTCCCAACAGAAATACATCTTAAATCACTTTATTCTAGTTTTAGTATGTGTCTGGCAAAAACAATGTTTCCAACAAATTAGCAACAACCATTTCATCTTGTGTGCATACTTACTAAATAGAATAATAAAGCATCATATAAGTGGCAAAACATTTTCTCCTCTTTTACTCAAATCCATGAAATTACTTGGTGATTATATATAATGCACCATGATTAGAATCACAAATCATAGACCTATTAAATAGGACAAATAACCCAACAAAGCATATTTTTAGGTTTTATGTAGTGATAAAAATTCAAATTTAAAAACTAGTAAGTAAATAGAATATGGCTTTCCTGGCATGGACTTTGTGTTAAAAAGACAGCCTCTAACAATTTTTTCCTCTTAAGAGGTAAGTTATGTTGTTCACATGTCCTTTCTTGATTTCTTACCCATGTATCATTACAGCCTTCTATAGTTAATTCAATCTTCAATTTGAAGTCGTCTTCCCCATCTATGTTTGTCCAAAATACACAAATAAAATCAATTCAAACTTCACAATTCATCTTTAATTATAATATATGGTTCATAATTCAATTTAATGAACCAGATACTAAATCATACAAGGTATCAGTGGTTGTTCACAACATCATCAATGAATCTAGTACATTAATAAGGGAAGATAAACTAGATAAGCAGAATTAACCTTTAATAGAAGCTCATTGGGTCGTTGTGCCTGAAAGACTTTTTGAATCTGCCTACGGATGGCCCGCCAGGGGCAGCTGTTCGGGCTCTAGACTCTTGTCTATATACCATCCATAAACAATGTCATCGAGCTCGCCTCCATTGAGGTCATTTTTCAGAACCCTGATATGATGAATAAGGTGCATGATTTGTTCAACTTCAACAACAACAACAACCCTGAAAACGTGTTTCTGGGCGTTGAATTGCATTGCCACCACCGATCAAGGCGAGAACGACCTTTCCTCGCTTTGGCTTAACCCTGACATCAAAGCCTCTTCCACCATCACGCCGTTGAATTTGATGATTAACAAGATGATGCAGTTTGAAACCCTTGGTTCCAACACCCTAATTGAAACCCCTAGTGTTGTTGCTACTATTCACGTCCCCAATTCTAAAAGCCATGTTTCTTCCCGAGGGAATTGAACTTTTCAAATTCATTGAAACCTAAATCCAGTGAAATTCTGAGCTTCGAGGAGAGCAAGAAGAACTCTTACAATGGGGCTTTCTTTCCCGATGTTGTTGCAGTTGAGGAGAACAACAACAACAACAAGAGGTTCTCAATGGTTTCTCAGAGCAACATAGACAGTGGTTTCTACAAATATAAAATCAGTTAGTGGTGCTTGTGTCGGTGTTGATGATTTGGATCACTTGGATCTAGAAGCTTCCATGGCGAAACAGGTGGTGGAGCCCAAGAAATGGCCCCGTAAAAGGGGGTGAAAGCCGACCAACAGAAGAGAGGAACCACTAAATCATGTGGAAGCTGAGAGTTGAAGTTGAAGTTGCAAAACGCTAGTTTTGTGAAATTGAAAATGGAGTGAAAATAAAGAGCGAAATATTTCACCAAATAACATCAACTTTTATAAAAATCAATGTTATTTTATCAATTATTAATATCGTTTTTTTAAAAACTGATATTAACGAACTTAACTTATTTGCAATTATGTCATCGCATTATATTTAACATCGATTTTATAAAAATTGATGTTAAAATGACGACGTTAAAAGCTTATGTTTTAATAGTATTATATATTTATTGTTTCATATTTTAATTTATAATGATTTAAAATATTCTATTAATTTTTATGTAAATTTTTATTTGTTTTTAATAGTTTCAATGTTTATAATTTCAAAATGTCCACAGACCATTTGCTTTAAGTTTAACCCGCAGCCGCAGCCCATCAAACACTAATCTAAATTATCATAATTTCAATTTGCCTTTAAATTAATTCAATTTAACTTAATTTTATCCTATGTTTGGAACGAGTAAAAGAGAGTGAAAAGAAAAAAAAAATAAAATTTGAGTGAAAAGGAAAATAAAAGAAAAAATAATAATTTCTATTTTCTATAAATCAACTTTTAATTTTTTGTTTCATTTTCTCTTAATATATATATATATATATTGTTATTCATATTTTCCTTTCTTTTTATTTTCTTTTCTATATTTCATAAAAATGAAACAAAATGAAAAATAAAATTGAAGAAAAGCATCAGAAAAGAAATTTTTATTTTTATTTTTCAAAATCAATTTTTGTTCTATTTCCTCTTCAACTAAATAAAACAAAAAATATTATTATACATACTCTTTTCCTTTCAATTTTATTTTCTTTCACTTTCAATCCTTTCAAACCAACCCTTTTCCTACCAAACATACTTAAAAAATTTATTAACCCGTAACAAACTCGAATTTGTAGTTGAATCAGTATTATTACGAAGACCAATCATTAATTTCTGTTTCAGACAGGACAATGATACCACAGTCCCGGAACAAAAAAGGGAAAGTTATTCCTATTATAAATTTGCAAGTGTAACTCTTTGGCACACGACAAAGGTGAAGTTGTTAAAAAGGATAATGTTAATAATGAAAACACTAGTAATAAAAAAATATTTCGATAAATATATAACTATTTTTCTCTTTGACTTTTTAATATCATTTTTTTATTTTCTGTAGTCATGCATTATTTATTATACTTGTTAGATTTTTAACCTTTTCTTTCTATTCCAGTGTATCTTAAAAAAGATGCGGATCAATATTTTTTTCTAAAAAAATTTAAAAGTAAAAATTTTAATATTTAATTTAAACACATTAATAGTGTAAAAAAGATTTCATTATGATCTCATTATATATGGTCAATTGTCATATAAAATAAATTTATTAACTTTTATGTTAACTACATTGAAAATAGAGATATGTTGTGAGTTTAATGATTAAAGAAAAAATTACAAGTTTGATTTTCTCTATAAACAAAATTTAATATTTTAATATTGACATTTTAAAAATAATTACATTGGAAATGATATAAAAATATTTATAATTAATTATTTGTATACTAACAGACATTAAATTCTATTATTAACATAAGTCATTTTAAACGATTTGTTTAAAATTCTTTGTCCTGAATGTTTTAAGCAATCCATTAAAATTAAAATTCACTGTTAAAAGGATATATACAGTATCAGTATCTAGTTATCTTCAACTACAATGAATGATCACTAGATCTGGTCCCCCGAGACCTGCCTGTTCCATGTTCATTAACAATGCCACAGCAATCATAATAGACAAGACAATTAAGTCAACAATTAACAACCATACATTAATTTTTCGAGTTAACAAACAACGTTAAAATAGTATTACTATTTCACACTATAAATATTACTAGTAAAAAAGAAAAACTCAAATTTCTATGCCCCGGTTTAGGAAAACCCAATATCACTCACTAACACCATAACAAGAATATTGCCATCACATATCTTAACAATACAAATTAAAAACACTTAATCCAAATCCACCTTGATACTAAATAACAAAAATATATTTTTTTGGTTATCATAAATATAAAAATATTTAGAATTTATTGATATAAAAAATTTAATATATTTTTCATTATCATAAAATAAATATGTATCTTTTATTTATTCAAAGATAAGATTTAGACATATGAATTTATCGTATATTAATTTTTTTTACATCGATTATTCCAATAATCGACATAAAAAATATTATATTTTTCATGGATTAAATACATAACTAATAAGTGATGTAAAAAAATTATCACATTCATATTGTTTAAAAACTGACAATTTCATTTTATGAAACCGAAAAACATAATGAAAATTTGTATGTAATACACAGAATGATAGAAGTAAAAGTTGGAAAAATGTATATACCAATCCAAAAAATTCTCATTTTTCTAATTGATACAATATTTTTGTTTTAATTAGCTATATACATTTCGCTACACTAGCTGTCAAGTCCCCCACCATAATAATAATATATAAAAAGATATAGTACTATATAATTATAAATATATAAGTGGAAAAAGAAAAAGAAAAAGAAAATCAGAGAGAAGCCGTGTAATCGTCTTGGTAGTAAAACTGCGAAACTCCAGAAGCTGCCCACAGTCGCTGGTTATATTCTTCGAGCTTGTGATGCGGCACGAACGGAGTTCTGCAGAGCGGACACGTCTTCTGATCGTGATCGATCCAACGGTCCACGCACGACCGGTGGAAAATGTGCTTGCAGTTCGCCATGCACCGGATTTCTTCTTCCGAGGAGAATTCGCTCAGGCACACGGCGCAGCCCGACGGCGGAGGATCTCCGTCGGCCGCGGCGAGCTTGCGGAACGCCGCGACGGGGAGGAACTCGCGTATGAGGAGGGCGGAGAGAGTCGGCGCGCGCAGCGGAGCCAGCGGAGGGAGGTCGGAGGCGGTGGAATCGGTGTCGAGGAGGTCGGAGATGTGGAGGAGGCGGAAGAGGGCGAAGACGAGGGAGCGGAGCCACGCGAGGAGGGAGAGCGCGTGGAGGAACATTTTCGGAACCAGAAGCTCCGGGTACCCTACGGGGAAGCCCATCGTCGGCGCGTGAGACTATACGCGCTTTGGTTTTTTGAGAGAGATAAAATAAAAAAGGATGAGTTTTGAGTTTTATATTCTTTAGAGAGAGAAAGAGAAGTTCTTGTGAGCCAGTGAGTGAGGGAAATGAGGAAGTGGGGGTATATATACTGGGGGTGTTTGGAGGTGATAAAATCACTGGCTGTGACTCAGGAAAGGAGAAAGACCAATGGGAGATGGCATAGGTTAAGGGCAGGGTTGGTGGATGAGTGTACCTGTGAAAATGGGAAATCCGGTACGCTTCTTGTTTGGTAAACGAAGTATAAATTTAATACACTTTTAATTTTGATAAGTAATATAATGTTATTTTAATGGAGTAATAATCATGGAAGCTTCTTGTATTTTTTAAAGGGTTTTCAGTTTTGAATCGTTACATTAATTTATTTTTTCTCCGTATTATTATTTATGTGAAATATTTATTAATTTATTAAAAAATTTAACTGATCATTTTCAATAATTTTTTTCTTCTCAATTTTCAAATTCAGTTTTACGGTATATTAGTCCTACTTATGAATTGGACCCATTTTAAAATGATTTCAGAATTCAATACACCATCACGATCAACACATCTTACTTAATGGCTAAATCAAAATTGTGAATGTTACAAATTAAGGGAATCAAATGTTTAAATTAGAAAAAAAAAATCGAAATCGCGGTTTTACAAAAATAAAGGATCAAATATATAGTTTAACCTTTATTTTTTACATAATACATCTTTTACATTCAAATTATTAAGTATTTTAAATTGATTATGTATGCTTTTATAATTTAAATACTTTTTATTCTACATTATTAGGGATTCCTATATATTGGTTGATCAATATGCTTGTTTCGAGTATATATATATATTGATTATACATATTTTTCTATAAAAAAGAATTAGACTGATATCTACTCGATCAGGTCTACAATTTTTGTGGGTCAGGTTAATAACATATTCAACAAAAGAATAAAGTTCCAAAATTTTGGCTTAATTAAAAGGAACTATATATTCTTCCAAATGGACTAACCAACACACCAACAGACAAGGCTACAATTAATAATTCCATCTAAATGAACGTAAAAAAGAGAGCACTGGAAGAAATGTGACACGTTTATATTATTATTTTTCACTGATGTTTTACTGATAATTGGATAACAATTAAAAAATAATTGGATAATAATACTGTTTTTAGTTAACAAATTGTTCTATTATAGAGTCGTTTTAACAAGCCAAAAAGAGATCGAGTACATTTTGCAAATAAAGAATAACATTAAAATAATGTATATAATTTTTTAGATAATATGCATTAGACATAAGTACTTATTATTTACGAAAAAATCTAATCATGTCAGGAGAAGCTCCAAATTTAAATAACAGTTACATTTCGTTTTCAAAAGTCTAGATTCCATGTTGTATATTTAATTTAATGATTTAATGATACGGATGGATATGGACGAATTAGCTAGGTTAAAGTTTTTTGTTTTGTCTTCATAAATTAAAGTGCGTATGGTTTACTCTATCCTTCGTAGAAGCTGTGTTACTAAAAAAATATTGCACAAGTCTCACACGCTTCAATAGGGAAAGAGTGAGGGAGTATAGTGGACAATTAATCATCATCATCCTTTTCCAATTAACAAAAGAAGCATATCATCTTCTGAACGGTATATAGAATCATAATCTACATATGAAGATTATAAAGAACATGAACAATCCATGTCCTGTCTCAAATATAAACATATTTAATAATGTGCTAATCACTTTCTAAAAATATGTGGTATATTCATATCATGAGCCTATAATAAATAAAAAATAATACAGTTTAAGACAAACATGTTTTACGCTTTTGTTAAAGCCGCATAAACTATTAGAGTTCTTTTTTTTTTTCTTTCAATTTCTTGAGATGAAATAAAACACAACTGTGATGCTTACCATCAATTTTCTAAAAAAGATAAATCCTATCTCTTATTGTGCGGCTGTTCCTGTATTCCAATCCACTACAATCCAAACGTACACTATATAAGTATTGTACGTTTGTTTGGAGAGTAAAAATATAATTTAATAATTATATATGTATTGTTAGTGTAAATATTTTTATATTGTTAACTAATAAAAAATTATTATTTGTATAATTTTTAAGATAATAACTATAAAAATTATCAAATGTATCACATATAATAATTTACATTGAATAACGATATAACATTATTTTATACTTTCAATATATAATCTATTTTTCAAAAAGATAAATTTTATTGAGCTGTATAAGAGAAAGGCATATATACACACCAATAGTATTATAAAGATTTTTTACTCAGTCATGTAATCATAAATTATCTAGGGATGAACCTAAAAGTGTATTAAAGAGGAAATTGGAATTTGTTTATACAATTATTTAAATATCTAATTTTTAATAAATAATTATTTAATACATAATAAGTTTTAAAAATATATTTATTATTACTTTTATGTATAAAACTATATGAAAATTAAACATATGTCAACTCAAAAATATATATATTTTTTATATATTTTCTTTATTAGTATTTTTAATTTTTAATTTTTTATATATAAATAAAGGATTCCAAGGAAGAAGGAGTAATATCCCATGTCCTCCCTTGGATCCGTCACTCAAGTTATCATAATGACTATCTAAAATCTTTCACACTAATAATATACGTCTATTAAATTAACACATTCTATATATCAAATCACTGTATGAATACAGGTCAAATAAAATCTTTTTCTATTAAGACCAACCATTTATATACCTCTTGCTCATTGCGTGAAAAGTTAACAAATAAATAAAAATACACACAAATACAAAATGTTGTTATTTCATCAAAATATTTTTGCTCGTCATAATATATTAAGATTTCTTGTAATTAATATAAATAGTTTTTTTATAGAGGTTGTAGTACTCCTTATATTCCTGTTAGTAAATACTTTCTTTAAACAAAGAAGAAGAAAATATCCCTTAATAAAATCTTGTTAAAATTTTACCAATAAGGGTTAATTAAGTGTAAGGAATCATTTGTTTCGCAAAATAACAAACTATTTATTCCTACGAGAAATTCACTTATTTAATATTTGTTCTTACAAGTTTTCCAAGGACCCTGAATTAGTTTTCTTACAAGAACTGTAATTAATGTTATTAGCCAACAATATATGATGAAAAATAATTTTACTTATAATTTGAATGGTAACATTATATATAAGTCTCCTTCTATTCATATTAGTGTAACACAATTTGCTAATATATATTATTTTAATACACTCGTTTTATCAATTGAAATTTATTGCAAATCATATAATATTTCACTTTCTATTTAATAAATTAAATTTCACTTATAATTTTAATAAACTTTAACTAATAAAAAATGTTAAAAATAACTCTCCTCGAATATAAAACATATTCCCTCATGGCACATGTTTCCATTGCACTTGACACACGTTTTCAATATTAACGGTTCTACACGATGGGGTAAAATCAAGGTCAAACTGTTTTATGGAAGGATTGCGAATAGACTAAAAAATCAATTACGCGTCAAACGTTCAAACTTGGTCAAACAAGGTTACTCGGCGATATCCGCGGGATCAGGCTAACATGGAGTTACAAAGGAAGAGTTTACTTAATTACTGTTACTAGGATATTAGTTAATAAATTAAAAGATAAAAATATTTATTGTATAAATTATAGGAGAATATAAAAAAATTATAGATGATATAATTTTTTGTTTTTGATAAAAAAATTTAAGTAATATTCTTAAAATACTGATTAATATTTATTTAAAATAAAAATGATATTCATACACTCATGGAGTTTTTTTTGTACATGCAAATAAAAGATGAGAAATTTTAGACAAAGAGAGAAAAAAAGAAAAAAGTTTGATAAATTATTTGATGAGATGCAAATTGATAAATAAAATAAAAAGAAAGTATATGTTAAGTATCATTATTAAGATTTTAGTTTCTCAATGCTATTTAAGATATATTTATAACTTTCAAACCTTTGGGTCTATTGTAGACTATTTTTTTATATTAAACTTAGTTACTCTTAAAATTTCTTGTCCTATGTCCACCACAAGCTTTAGTTCTTCTGATCGATTATGTGACTAATCCTTGATTAAGATTTAGTCACATTTAAAGTTATTTGTCTATTTAAGAGTATATTATGTAAAATCAAATTTAGATTATCTACACAAAATCAACATGTGTTGTCAACTTAATTATATTTATAAGATAAATACTCTAAAAATATTAGTATATGATCATATGAATATCGTTATTTATTATTATTAATAAAAAATATTGTTTTCCACCTGTTAATTCTATCTTGATTGGCAGGCTTGACGTACGAAACTCATTATAATAAATCTCTTGAATCTTGTGTGATAATAACGAATCAAAACGATGAGTGAAGGAAAAGAAACCAGGAGCGTAGTAGGACCATGCAAAATGGTGGAGAGCAGAACAAAAAAATGCACGTAGAATTGAAAGTTGAAATGAAACCCTTCATTCAAGATTTATAATTGTTTTTCTTTCTCCAATAAACAGAACTCACATTTGATAGCTAGGAAGACTTTACACGTTATATTCCTTAGAATATAAAAAAAAGTAGTCATCCTAATGTTTTTTATTGTAATTTTTTTTTGTTAAAGATATAAAAAGATACACGTTAAATATGTAGAAAATTATATCAATTCAAATCACCTCAGTCTAACAAGTAACAACACATTGTATCCTTTTTTTAACACACAAAATCTTTTTAATGTATATCAAAAGTATCTTTCCTTCAGCCAATAAATATGGTCGATCAATACATTTAATACATCTAACTATTTACAAACATACCAAGTTTTGTTAGCTATTTAATTATATACAAAAGTTTAAATGAAACTATACAATTATTGATTTGCTGAAACTATACTCTTCTTTTGAATGGAATATTTTTCCTAACTCCAGTTAAACCACACTAGCAAGGTTCCTTGTCAAGGTTTGACTGTGAAGTATTTCATGTTATGAAGTCACTAATATACGTACGCTCTAATAAAATACTCTGAGTGCTCCTTCGAGAATGAAGTTTTCCATTTTCTACTTAATCACTAATGAAGTACGTGAAGAAATTTTCAGTAAATATTAGAGAAACAAAATCTTGCATTGCTTGTTGTAGTAATCGAAAAATTCTGAAAGCAACTATGCATGGTCTATGGACCAGCCAAAGTCTGGTGTCAGTTGCATCATCCAATTCCTATTAAATATTAAAAGGACGCTTCCTCCTGTAATCCAGAAGATCCTAATCATTGATTCCTTTCCATCATCCAATACAATGATAACATTCTTTTTTTGTTAGATTTTACAATGATAATATAATTGTATATATGTTATTAAATTAAATTTATTAAAATAGTATAACTCAATTAGTTGAGGATGAATCTTGGCATAATTATAAAGTTACTTTTTATGACTTGTTGATTATGAGTTTAAATTTAAAAATAATTTCTTTGCATGGAGTATCTGGATGTAGTTTTTTTTTTTTTTTTTAAATTTAACTCAATTAGTTGAATATTAAATTATTGTAATTAAATACTTTGATATCTATCTTTAATTCTTATGAAAAAAAATTAAATTTAAAATACCACTGGGTGTGTGTAATTGTGGGATGAGACTCCTCTCAAGGAACGTTTATTTAACCAGGGATAAGGAATCGGGAAAAAGAATAGAGAAATTGCAAGAATCAAAACCTGCGTCTCTTTAGAGAAGTAGGTTCCACAATTTAAAGTTCTAGATCTTAACAACTTTTGAGGGACTGCAATTAATTTTTAATTTTTTTTATAAATTTTTCATAGGAGGCAATCCTGTTTGAGCTTTGTGTGATCATTACTGGTGGTAAACTCTCCCTTTAAGTTTTAATGCATCTATATATCTAAGACTTAATCCTGATACATCGGGTTAAGTTAAAATAATTCCTTGTTTGATAGTAATTAAATTTTAGATTAATTCAGAAAACATAATTAAATAAATTAAACTATATTTTTATTCATGGAAATCAAAGATAATATTAAAAAATTTATGTATCATGCTCAACCAACTAAATTCTTTCTGTTTTTATGGAAATGTACTAGAACCCTCACATAAATTATATTATATGATTTCGAAAACAAGATATTAATATAAAAGGCATAACTTTTGTAAAACAAAATCAAATAATGCCTAGCATTTAAATTTAAGTTTCTTAAAAAAATTAAATTAAATAATAGTGGTATTTCACTATTTTGAGAAAAATAAAATTGAAAAAATCAAGGGTCAAGGTATAAATTTTTTTCTTCAGTTTACGAATAAAAAACGCTATCCATTTATCATTTTTCATTTCAGTATTTCGCAAACTCTTCTCTCTCACTCACTATTTTACAATTTGATTTATACATTTTCTATCTTTGAAAAAGTTTCTCTAAATAGAGTTTTTTTTATATATTTAAAATCTTTCTAAAATTTACAACAAAAAAAATAAGTTTTTCTCCAAAATATATAAATTCAATGCATAAACACCATTTTTTAAAAGTGATTCGCAAACAATGTTTCAACGCACCTCGATTAATTACCTTATGTATGATTCTATTTTTCTAAACATTGTTAAACATATGTTCATTTGTTACAAATACTTGTTACATCAATTTTGTAAAATAACATTTGGTTTTAATTAATAAGATTTCTATGAATTCTTTAGAAAAAAAAGTTTTCTATGAATTCTTGTTTGGGTAATTAACTTTGCTAGGTGACCACAAAAAGAGCAAAAAGAAAGAGAAAAGAGAATCGAAGCCATGAAATCAAACAGGCTAAGTACTTCAAAACGTATGAGGCTATGAGCTATATCTCCCTGGCAGTTCTATTGAACAAATTAATTGACAATGTTTGATATTTGAAGGTTAAGCATATATTGCTCAAATAAATTCATTTACTATCATCAAACAATTCTTTTATATCATATACGTTGGCACGTTGCTGATCACAAAAAATCACAATATTATAAATTACAATAGTTGTCTGACACAACACGATTGTAAACATGCTGTAACAGCACAGCATCAAGTCATTGATTAACCAAAACTATAATTCAGTCCTTGAGCTTAAATGATGATACCAAAAAGCTTTTCAGTCTAATTCATGTCAGTGCTTCACTGAATTAAGTATAAGAAGAAAGTCACGAGGGTTACAATAACTTCAATCACACTCTTAATTAACATTGGCTTATTTATATAAACAAAACAACAAAAGGGAACATAATTTCCATGCAGATGTAGTTCTGATTTTGAAACCTGGCCTACCTTGTGACCTGTCTCTGATCACATGTATAATGGCCTCAACACTGTTGACCACACGAAAAGAAAGATATAGAAAAAGGGGGATTAACCTGATAAGCATCCCGCACATATATAGGGGACCAAGTGAACAGGGTTTTGGACATGTCCATTCAAAAGGACAAAGGGAATCAAAAGGGGCCAAAGAAAATTAATATGGACCATTGGTGATGGTGCATGCGAACCCGATCAACCAGCATGCATAGTAACATGCATATGGCTGGGTTAATATTATCGAGTATATATGTAGATCAACTGATATTGAGTTGTTTTCGGTTAATTAGGGATCTTAAATTTAAAGTCCTGAATACTTACGTAACTGTATATTTAGAGGGAGAGTTTTACTGCTTATAGTAATTTTATTCGATCCATTCAAATAAGATTGTCTTTAATGAAAGATATGTGATACTTGTGATCCAGAAAAAAAAAAATGGTTGGGTTAACTAGGAGGACATGATCACCCTGATGAAAATGAATGTGGCTTAATTGGTGCACCATAATTCATGAATCATATGAAGTGATATCAAGTCACAGCTAACGTTTGAGGTTTGATTGAGTGCTATGTTTTCGGCTCTGCCTGACCATTCCAAGACACTAATGGCCCAACGGTTAGAATACCACATTACAAGGCTATAAGCTTTCTCTCAACTTTTTCAATAGCGCCAAGTTCCTACAAATACTGACATGAAGTTGAACTGAAAATTGTATGGATTATGGGTGAGACATGACTGTCAATGATATTAAGAAATTTGCCTTAGAAAAGAAAGTCATCATTATTTATTATATCAATTAATAATATTAGGTGAGGCTATTATCATTCTGTACACACCCTAAGGAATAATAACTGAAATTTAGGTTTGGTTTGGGGGTCCTCACATCATATAATTTTTTTGGTATCGAAAAATTTAGCGGAAGAGAATGATTCTCCTGTTCAACCTAAGGAACGTCTTTAATTAGACTCAAAAGAACCAATAGAAAAATTTACATTTATACCACTCTCAAAAAGACGAGTGGAGATTTGAACTTGACATATCGTATGAAAGACTCTAATAGTCAACAATTAATTCCATTAGGACTCCTCATATCACATGTTAATTATTACAAATCAAAATAATAAAGTATATTAAATATATTTTTACAGAAGAAGTTTATTAAATATTGAAAAAACACAAATACTTAAATGTCAAATAATGTGTTCGATACACTTAATTTTAAGTTATTAAGATTCATGATAAAAATATTATTTTTATTATTTAATATGCGTTATGCATATAGTTTTGAATTGTAGACTGAAATTTTTTCACAATCGTGTATTAATTATATATAACCATGGATTTGCTTGTAATATAATATTTCATAATTATGTTTAGTAATTGTAAAAATAACTAGTTTTTTTTATTAATAATATACTTAAAAAGTTTAAAAAATAAACTAAAGTAAATACGTAATTAATTAATCTATAGTAATATTGCACATGTTATCTTAACCGATCAAACCTGCAGTATTATTTATTTATTTATTTGATATCACGTTCGAACCCATAAATGATCCAATCAAATATGCACCATGAATTAACGTGGAAGATTTCACTACCACAACTCCATTTGTTATGATATCATAAGAAATGAGCTTTACTTCTAGGCTACAATTTTTGTCTAGATTTTTAGAACAGTGTTGCCAACAGCTATACATGTGCCAAAAACATAGAGTAGGGGACAGAAGAACAATTGTTCAAGTAAAGGTCATTTGAGCACAGAAAAAACTGATATGCTACAATAGCACTAAGTATTATCCCAATACATAAACCAATATGTTCAATCTGTGTCTCCCATTCGCACTTCACATCAAACATGCACACCCACGTGCTCACCTAAGGTATTGCCTTATCCCTCTAATTACTGAGTTGCTAATTCTTTGACTCGATCTCTTGATTTGGATCTTTTAGTGTTAAGTCTTTCGGTGGTCCTCATGATCTGCTTAGACTATGTCGCAACTCCATCATTTTATTCCTTTTGATTTCAGTATGATTTATGATGTGGACGCTTCAATTTCACTTCCTTTCATCTTATCTTATTATTATAAATATTTATCAGTGTCGTAGCGTGAGATATTTAGCCGAATGAATAGATTAAGTGTTTCAATATGATGACTCTAAAATATGATCAATCAATTTAGTAGTAGGAAGAGGAATATCTAAGATAAATAAATCTATTAACAATGAATTTATATGAGTTTAGAATACTGATATAATATAATAGTTTATTGTTGAAGACCAACACACTTATCCTAATTATATCGAGTTTTAATATTATTATGCCTCAGTTTCAATTATGGTATTGACCATTGGTACAATGATCCTAATGGCACCAAACTTTAATAATCTCACATTTGAGACACACACAAAAGGTATCAGGATGAAATTCATATCATCATTTATTCATCAAAACAAATATAAAATGTCATCAATACATCATTTTCTAAAATTCAAAATAAGGATTCAACATGAAAAAGGGAAATAACATGAATCTAAAGCTCTCACTAACCAAAAATATCAAAAGAACTCACGTTGCTAATGTTTTCAACATGTCATTTAAAAACAATAGGCCTAAGTCCCTTAGTCAACGAATCAACCAACATGGAATCTGTGTCAACATGATCTACCACTATGGACCCATCTTTCACAATATCTCTAACAGTAAAGTACTTCAACTCTAAGTGCTTAGATCCTTTAAAAGACTTATTATTCTTTGTATAAAACATAGCAGCGTTGTTATCACGAAAAATCTTCAGTGGCCTAGCAATAAAGTCTACGATGTGAAGTTCTATCACAAAATTCCTCAACCAAGCAACATAAGTACCAGGAACAAAACAAACAATGAACTATGTTTACATAGTAGAAGAGGTAACAAGAGTTTGTTTCTTACTTTTTCAAGATATTGCACCCCCAGTCATCATAAAGATGTATCCAGAAGTCTATCTCCTATCATCAGGGCACCCACCAATATCTGAATCTGTGTGCCCTACAACCTTCAAGTTGTCAACTCTCCTATACACAAGCATATACTCCTTAATTAGTCTTCTGCAAGTACCTCATCATTTTCTTAGCAATTATCCAATGATCATTTCCAGGGTTTGGTCGGTATCCATCAAGAATGCAAACTATGAAAGCAATATTGAGTATAATGCATACCTTAGTATACATGAGGTTGCCCATAGCACTCTCCAAAAGGTCTATCATTCATCTCTGCTCGCTTAATCTCATTCTTAGGACATTGATCCTTGTTGAATTTGTCACCTTTGACAACTAGAACATCTCCAGGTTTACAATTCTACATATTGAATCTCTCTAAGACTTTATCAATGTAAGCCTTTTGAGCTAACTTGAGTGTATGACACAATCTATATATGTGAATCTTAATTCCTAAGACAAAAGAGGCCTCACCTAAATCGTTCTTGTTAAAAAATCTCGTTAACATATGCTTTGTCTCATGTAGCATGCCAAGGTCATTAGAAGCCAATAATATATCATTCGCATATAACACAAGAAAGATAATTTTGCTCCTATTGACCTTCAGGTATATGCACTAATCAACCTTATTCTCCTAAAATCTAATGGAGGTCACCACCTCATCAAATTTTAGGTACGACTGTCTAGAAGCTTGTTTCAAACCATAAATCAACATTTTAGTTTACATACAAAGTCCTCATTACCACTAATACAAAAACCTTTAAGTTGTTGCATGTATGTTGTTTCACTCAGATCATCATTCAAAAACATTTTCACATCCATTTGGTGCAACTCCAAATCAAAGTGAGCTATGAGGGCCATAATGATTCTAAAGGAATCATTTGTCGATAAAGCAAAAGAGTCTCTTTAAAGTCAACACCCTCCTTATGCATAAAACTCTTTTGCTACCAATCTAGCGTTAAATCTATCTATTTAAGTCATTATTTATCTAGAAGACCCATTTACAACTGATTGACTTGAAATTCTTAGGTAATTCAACTAGATCTCATACACCAATAACTGACATGGATTGCATCTCTTCATTCATTGCATGCTTTCACATTTCTGACTGAGGGCAAGAAACAACTTCTTGATCGCTCTTTGGATTAACAATATCTCCAATGTCATGTGCATCCTCACTAAGATAGACTTGAAAGTCATCACAATAGCAAGTTTCCTCTCTCTAGTTGACCTCATTAAAGGAAACTATGGAATTTGCTCAACTAGTTTGAGCATTCTCGTCCACAGTAGGAGGATCAAACATATCATTGGCTTGAGAGCTAATTATATCTCAAGTCGCAATTGTGGTCTCAACTAGATGTAAAAGGTTGTTTTCAAGGATTTTCCCCACAAAAATTCTAGCAAGTTACATTTACTCATCATACTTCTCATAATATCTTTAAGTGTTCTTTTACACCTTTTGGCTACATCATTTTGTTTAGGAGTCCTTGGCATGGTTTATTGTGGAACTATTCCACAATCCTGTAAGTATAAGGCGAATGACCCCATATGTTGCTCTGTGGCACCATATTTACCATAATACTTTCCACCACAATCAGACCTTACAATCTTAATGACTTTTTCCAACTCCTTTTCAACTTCAATTTTTAAAATTTGAACTTTTCAAGTGCTTCAAATTTTTATTTAATCAAGTAAAGATAGCCATATTAGGAAAATCATTGAAGAATGTAATGAAAAAATTTGTTACCACAAATTATAGAATTTAAGGGTCCACTAGTGTCTTTATGAATGATCTTTAAAAGATATGAACTTCTACCAAAAATGAATTTATATGAGTTTAGACCACTAACAAAACACTTACTTGTTGAAGACATGATAAAAAAGATGAAAATGGTTCGTGTATAGTGCAACCTGCAAAAACCAAAAAACCAAGTCTTCTTTTGTCTGATCACACTCTTCTTATACTAAAGTTTTCAATGGGACAAACCCTATAGAGTAATTAATAATGTGACGACAAAGGGGACCTAGATTAACCCTAGGCACGTACCATTATGGGCCTAGTGATTAAGCCCACACTAATCAGAATTAGGTGTCCAAAGCTCGTGAATAATTAATCACATTATTAGTGTGCTTAAGTATCATCAAATGAATCATAATTTTAGCTCTTTTTTGGCAAAATAAGATACTACAATTAATTGTAGCCCACAAGAATATATGGGAGAATTCTAACAAAATATGCTTCTTTGGATTTCCAAGTTACTTGGGTAAACACTTGATGCACTTGAAAACAAAAAGAAAAGAAATATAAAATTTTGCGAGAAAAAAAGACAAATTGGTAAAGGAAAGACACAAAATTTATAATAATAAAATGGACTTGATTTGGATTGATTGTGTCTTGAATTTCAAATATAAGGCATATTTATATTTAAGAGTTTAAAAAATCTATCATCTATGTTTTCTACTTGATAAGGGTCTAAACGTGGCTTTGAGACCATATTCAGTAAATTCCTCCCATATTGGAGTCACCAATTGCTGGATTCAGTTTGACTATGGTCAATTCAATAAGTAGTGGTGGGTCCTCTTTCCAGATGGTGACTCCATACTACTCTTATATTTTAGACATGCACTCTAAGGGTGCAAGAAGTAACTTGAACAATTGACCCATATTTACATATTGATTCTTCCTACACCTCTTTTTTTGGATTTTGGAACGGGCAATCTGAAATGTAATGGAATGAACCCATTTTTTTGTCTTCTGAAATGACCAATTCAAAATATTAAAAAAATTCAAAAAGGGTGCAAGAAGTAACTTGAAGGTGTAGGAAACAATAACCCATATATATTAGCTACCCGAATCCAAAGCCCAATCCAACCCATATTCTTCAACCCACTTTTGTTACCTCCTTGAGGGAACAACTATTGGCACCTCTCCCCACAACAACATCACAAAGCCCTGTCTTCCTTACACCGAAAAATGCAAAACCCAACTTCACCTTTCTCAACCTGAGAAATTAAAAGCCTCGTCTTCAACACCCAAAAGTCCACCTCTGCCTTGCCAACGATGATGACCGCGACAACACCAAAATAGTTGAGGCTTTTGCAAAATTGACCTCTAGAGTGAAGATTTTAGGAGAGAGGCGATGGTGGCAGTGAAGGAATGGCAAAGAACCTGGTGGAAGGGTTTAAGGAAAATGGAGACGTGAAGGGTAAGGGGAAGAGTTTCTGAAGAGGGGGGGGTGGTGGCAGTGGGGAGGTGTGACTATGCCATAATGGTTGAGGAAGGGGGTGTTGCTTGGTTAAGGGAGTAGGAAGTCATAAGGAAAAGGGAGGGGTCATGGGGTTAGGGATTTGAACTTGTGGACAAAAGAGACATTTCATCCCATTTGGTAGTGCCAATAGCACTGCTTGAAGTGGGAATAGTAGTTCCACTCCTCTACTATACGATTACTTACTCGACCTTAACCACAAATTGGGCTTTTGATCCAGTAAATTCAAAATTCTAATTTTGGTTGTCAACACAATAGTTTTTTTTTAAGCAAATCAAATTAATTAGTATTAAAGTTACTCCAACCCCTATACACACTCCAACTAAATGAAAATGAACCAAAGGTTAAATTATGACAAGAAACACCCTATACAAATATAAATTTAGCTCAGAACTAACCTTACATGGCAACAAGAAAAATAGGAAAAGGAAAAAAAAAAGAAGTAAAAGAAAACATACATTTATTTTCACACAAATAATTTTTTGAGTTAATTTTATTCAGCATTTGTTTATTATCACTATTATGCTTTCAATTAAATTGGCAAACAATTAAGTTTGGGTTATATCTTGTGAGAAAAACACAATATCCCAAATAAAAAAAAAACAAAGGAACAAGAATACATTAGTAGAGGTTGGATTGGTCGAAGCATAAACTTGCTTAGGCACTTTCTATTTGCACCCCTTCCCCCCTTTTATATCTTAATTATCCATTATACACTTTATACTTAAGGATTACATCTCTCGGAACCCATTTTCCTTTCTAGAAGTGTCTTTTTGGAATGTCATAAATTTATTTTGGAAATATATTTTTGACACTATATATTGTAGTTCCAAAAATACATTTTTGTGTAATAGGTATATGTTATTTTGGAAAGACATTTACGATAATAATAAATCTTATATTTGTTAGTCTTAAATTAATTGTCTCATTAGTGTTCTTTAAACTCTATCTAAAATCTTATTTTTATTCTACCTTTATTGTTCTTTAAACCCTAATTATGTACCTCATATTCACCTCATGATATAGATAAAAAAAAATGATTTTGGCAATGTTATGCCAAAAGCTATACCAAAAATTGTCTAGAGTGCTGAAATCTTTAAAGACAGAGTATCAGAATCCATTAAGAAGCTCGTTGTTGTTGATGGTAAATTAAGTTTAAATTTTGAAATTAAATTTATAGTATGTTTCTTATATTCTTGTCATCATGTTTTTAAATTAAATAAGATTTTAATTAAAAAAATATATTGACTATGTATATTTATTATACTACAATCCAATAATAAATTGTTACATAACTGGATTGTAATAATTATTTTAAGAGTTACATTTGAATAATTTCATATATATATATATATATATATTTATTGATTCATAGTGTAAATTCTTTTCTAATAGCTAGTATATTAAAATTAAATTTTATGAAGCAATTATATAACATGTGAAGCCTTTTTTTTATTATAAAAAATATGATTTGTTCTTGGTATCTTTTTGATAATTCATTGTATATATCTACCTTTTATGAATCATTGAGTTGGAATAAGATATGTAAATGGTCAACCAAAAGGTAGATGTGGTGAAGAAAGAAAACTACCTGTACCAATATATAGTAGATGAAGACAATGCATTGTTGGACACATTGGAAAAAAGTGTGTTATGAGTACAAATTGGTGGCAAGCCATGACGGAGGATGCATAATCAAGTCCACGGCCAAATACTGCACTATAGGTGATGCATAACTTACCAAATAGTTTTTGAAGGATAACTGAAATTTATATAATGAAGATGATATTCAAAATTAAGGTTTAAAAAATAATATAAGGTAGAATAAAAATAAGACTTTAAATATGATTTAAAGAACTCTAACGATAGAATGAAAATAAAAATAACAAATATGGAAGTGTAAGATAAGTATTTACAACATCAACAATCTTAAGATTATTACTACGATAAATGTTTTTCCAGAATAACATGTATTTATTCTAGAAATGTATTTCTAGAAGTATGATATATAGTTCCAGAAATATATTTCCATAATAGATATAAAGTATTCTAGAAAGACATTTTGGAAAGGAAAATGGATACCCATGGGTGTACTCCTTTAATAAAAAGAATATAATGGGTAATTAGGATGTAAAAGTGGGGATTGAGAGTGTACTTAGTAAAACTGAGACATGTAAATGGTAGGTGTCACTTGCATGTCGCTGTCCAACAGCTGGGCAGGGCTAACTGTCTAAGAAAACATTGATTGATGAGTAAATAAGTTCAAAAAAGACTACAAAACACTTGCTATTTTCATTCCATGTTTGCTAAGTACACCCCTTCCATATTTTTTAATTCTTAATTACACCCTTTTATTTGTTAATACATAGTTCTAAAAATGACTTTTTCAGCAACATATATCAATTTTAGAAAGTAACCTTTGGAACTACGTTTAAACAAAATACACATAATTTTGAAAACTATTTTCCAGAATTGATGTATATTGTTCTAGAAAGTAGTTTGTATTTTATTAAAGTATAGTTTTGGAAATTACTTTCCAGAAATTATTTTTTAGAACTAGAATATAAAAAGTAGTTAGGGGGGTACTTAGTAAAATGAGGGTGTAAATGGTGAGCAAAACTCTTCAAGTGTTGATACAATAACACCCCAAAACGCTTTTGCTCTATGTGCCAATATTGATATAATCGTACAAAACTCTTCACATGTACATGTTAAAAGAGAATGCTACTAATACTCTTTTAAACACTCCTTGTGTTAATTGAAATTAATTGAAAATTGTAAATTTTAGTGAATCAAAATTTTCATTTAATAACTCTTTTATGAATTTTTAGTAAAATCTATTAAAACTGATGATTTTTAATAAATTTAAAAGTATTAAAATAGAATATGAGAAAAAACATAATTACATTCCTCTTGTATTAAATACGTTCATGTAATAAAAAAATACGTCCCTCCAATTTTCTCCTTAATTTTTTTTAAGTGATTACTTGATTATAATGTTTACTCAAGAAGAAAAAATACACCAATTTCACTAATTATAAACAAATCTACAAATTATAAGAGAAAGTTTGTTTACAGTACTTATTATTTAATTACAATGTATTGGAAGTGTAAAGTATTCTATAATAAATTAACATATATAATAAAATCATTAATTTTTGTAATAATCACTTTAAAAATTATATATAAAACTATTTTTAATTAGTTAACAATATTTTTTTTATTATAAAATAACATATGAAATCTAAATTCATATATGCATTACAGCCAATGTAAATGAATATAAGTAGTAAGTATTTAATGTTAATATATATAGTTTTTATTTGAAGGCAAATCACAAATTTATAATAATCACAAATACACTTGCACATCTTAATCACTCAACTATTTACAAGTATTTATTTATTCACTGTTATTTATTACTATTTTGTGATGCAAACGATATTTTGATTTTATTTTTCATTGTGTGTTGTTGGGGGTGGCCCTGTAGTTGAACTTGGTTGTTGTTCCCAAATCCAAATCCAAATCCTGGATCAAAGCTGAAACATTTAGCGTCCTAAGGAAATGCTCGTGATCTCGGTTTTGCAGTCCCTCACATCGCTCTGCAGATTCTAGATCCGTCACAGATTGTACCAATCAGAAAGCAAATCTGAGAAGAAGAAGAAAAAGATGTATATGGCATATGGGTGGCCTCAGGTCATCCCTCTGGAGCAAGGACTGTGTCCCTCTGCACAGAAGATTGTGTACCTCAAAGTCATCAATCGCACGTTGCTCGTTGTCTCCCCCACTCATTTTGAACTCTGGAGCACTTCCCAGGTACATGGATCCGTGCAAGATGTTGATATTACCCTTTGTGTGATTGAGTTTTGTGTAAATTTTTTGTCTTTGGGAGAGAATTGACATGGGTTTTTGTGGAGGTGAGATTTTGCAATGTGGGTGATTGAATTAATGTGTGTGTGTTGTTTTTGGGCATGAACTGGGTTTTCATTGAGGTATGTTTGTTGGGAATTTGTGACGTATTTAATTGTGCGTAATGTTTGTTTTTTTGGAAAAGAATGTGAACTGGGTTTCTGAAATGTGGGTTTTTGGAGTTTGTATTTGAAATTGAGTATGATGGATTTATTTATTTGTTTTTAAAATTTTAGGGGAAAAGTTGAAGTGATTTCATGGGGCTATGGGGATGATTTGATGTAATGTGGGTATAGGGAGTTTTGGTGGGGTGAAAGTTTGGGCTTAACAGTGTTTTTGATTTTTTTGTTGGTTCAGCATAGAGTGAGACTGGGGAAGTACAAGAGAGATTCAGATTCATTGCAGAGGGAAGGAGAAAACTTGCAGGCCGTGTGGAGCCCTGATGCCAAATTAATCGCTATTCTTGTAAGTATGCTAGTGTGTTGATATATGATTGGATTGATGCAATGAATGATCTACTTTACATTATGTTATACTTCTAAGTATAAATCTGCTCTTGGATTCATATTTATGTTCCTTATACATCTATATTTTCCATTTGCAGACATCTGCATTCTTTCTTCACATTTTCAAGGTCCAGCTCTCAGATAAAAGAATACACACTGGTGGGAAACAACCCTCTGCTTTGTGCCTAGCTACTATTTCTCTTCTGCTTACAGAGCAAGTTCCTTTTACAGCAAAGGATTTGTCAGTGTAGGTTTCCTGCTTGTTTTTTTATTTTATAACTTTCTTTATCTATGTGAGTTAATATGATTGAAAATTGAACAAAAATACTACTGGAATGGATTATAGAATATGAGTCGGAATCCTTATAGTAGAATAGAATTTTGTATTAGAAATTGTGGCTTATATATATATGTATGTATGTATGTATGTATATGTATATGTGTATATATATATATATTTTTTTTTTCTTCCATTTTATGAAACCAGGAAAAGATATGTTTGTTTCTTTTTCATCATTGAAATTGAGTGTACTGTCTTACTGATAAATAGGAAATGTAGAGAGAAGTAAAGATTTTAGGTAATTGTAAAGCAAAAGTAGAAGTATTATATTAGCTCTGAAGAATATTCTTTTTGGAAAGTTCTGTATCAATTTGATTATGTAAATGCCAATGCTTTACAAAGTAACTATTGGTATCTGTCATATTATGGGTTATTAGTTATTACGGCAATTGGGTGTCTACATGTTTTCTTTTTACCCTACTGGCCTTATCTAAATTCTAAAGTCATATTGTAATAATTCCTCAATGCTTCCTAGGAAGTGTCAAATTTTTGCACTTCACTCTGTGTATATCATTGTATAAATTTGAAGCCATTTTGCTGTGTGATCTTGATACATCTCTTTATACGTCTGTTTTGCCAGGAGCAATATCGTTAGTGATAACAAACATATGCTACTTGGACTTTCTGATGGAACTTTATACAGTATGTCTTGGAAAGGGGAGGTAAATTAAACATACTGGACTAAACAATTTTGGACATTTTATCCAAATCTAACTTATGGTCATTGGTATACTGGCAATATTCAGCCATGTATACCGAAATCTTTTTTTGTTTTGATGTTAACAATATTACTATCATTTTATGATCTCCTGAACAGTTCTATGGGGCTTTTCAATTTGATCCACAACCTACTGCTAGCTTTGACAATTCTCAAATGCCACTTACTCTAGAGAATGGTCTTTCTCCTAAAAGTCACCCAAAGGTTCTTATGTCCAATCATGTTATTCCTGGAAAGTCTGAAATCAACCAACTGGAGCTTTGCCTTCCATTGAGGTTCCTATTTGTCTTGTATTCTGATGGCCAACTTGTCTCATGTTCTGTGAGTAAAAAAGGCCTAAAGCAAGTTGACTGTATCAAAGCAGAAAAGAGATTGGCTTGTGGTGATGCTGTCTGTGCTTCAGTAGCTCTAGAGCAGCAAATTCTTGCTGTTGGTACCAAGAGAGGAATAGTGGAGTTGTATGATTTGGCTGAATCAGTATCACTTATACGTGCAGTCTCTTTGTATGACTGGGGGTAAGTTTTATTTATTATGCATGTAAGGAATCGGTTTAAATTGAAAACCTTCATGATTTACTTCTCCAACCTTGACACGCAAGTTCTCCCGAAGATTGTGTATAAATACTTGGGTTAATGCTTTGTGTCACATGCTACTTCATGCTAATGCTATCTTTTTTTTTTTTTTTTTTTTTTTGGTACTTATTTATGTTTTGAAAGTGTATAATGATATCATCACTGTTAACTTAATTAGGAAGATCAGGCACATTCTAAGTTATTCCAGAACCAAACATGCTAATTAAATTACATTTCTCTGCTGTCTAGTGAATGCATGCAATTTCAGAGTGTCTGAAGAAATATGACTATAGTGATAATTTTCTCTATCTTATCAGTATATTGGGACTTGTGCTGAATGTCATTTACAGATAAGGCTCTTCTAAAATGAGCTTATCTATAAATCACACAAATAAGGATGCATCCGCTATTGAATTTAAGTGTGTTTAGATCATTATGTACTTTAATAAATAATAATATCAAGGGTGGTTTGATGTCTTGAAATATATTGGGATTATTTTGCAGATATTCAATGGATGACACTGGCCCTGTTAGTTGCATTGCTTGGACACCTGATAATTCCGCTTTTGCAGTTGGGTGGAAGTTAAGGGGGGCTTACAGTTTGGTCTGTTTCTGGGTGTCGCTTGATGTCAACAATCCGACAAATAGGTTTAAGTTCTGTGTCTTCTCCAATATCTAAGCCAAACCATGATTGTAAGTATGAACCATTGATGGCTGGTACCTCACTGATGCAGTGGGATGAATATGGATATAGACTTTATGCTATTGAGGTGGGGTCTTCAGAGAGAATTCTATCGTTCTCATTTGGGAAATGCTGTCTTAGCCGAGGTGTTTCAGGCACTACATACATCCGGCAAGTGATTTATGGGGAAGACCGTTTACTCATTGTGCAGTCAGAAGAGACTGATGAACTCAAAATGCTACATCTTAAGCTTCCAGTTATGTGTTTGATTGTCAAATTGTGAACACAGTAATTCCCACTGAATGCATATCCCTTCTAAAGTTTAAAAGTTTGTGCAGGTTTCTTATATTTCCCAAAACTGGCCTGTTCAACATGTGGCAGCTAGCCAGGATGGCATGTACTTAGCTGTTGCTGGTCTTCATGGTTTGATATTGTATGATATACGATTGAAAAGATGGAGAGTATTTGGAGATGTTACTCAGGAGCAAAAGATTCAGTGTAAAGGTTTGTTATGGCTGGGGAAGATTGTTGTTGTCTGCAACTATGTTGATTCATCAAACACGTGAGATACTTTTATTTACTTACATGTTACATGCTGTTGATACTTACAAATTTTAGTTTTGTCAAAATTCTTTCATAACCAAGTGGTGTTTAACAATGTACATGCATGGAAAAACCTAACTCTAATAGATGCCCACACACAAGAAGGAAAATAGCTCTTATTAAAATTATAGTTTCTGACTTTCTGTAGCATTATGCACCATCATTTTGTTTTACATCTGTGGTCTCTTAGGTCTCCTTGTTTTATCTCAGGTATGAATTGCTCTTTTACCCAAGGTATCACCTTGATCAAAGCTCATTACTCTGTCAAAAACCATTGCTTGCTAAACCAATGGTGATGGATGTGTACCAAGATTATATGCTGCTTACATATAGACCATTTGTTGTCCACATATTCCATGTGAAATTATTTGGTGAATTAACTCCTTCAGGAAATCCAGATTTACAGGTAAATGCATACTTGCACATAGTTTTTCTACTTTTTGTCTCAAATGTTATGCTCCATTATTTATTTGAAATTTCTTCGATAAAGCCTGCATTGTTATACATTTTTTAAGTGATAACATGACAAACAGCTTTCTGCAGTACGAGAACTTTCAATTATGACTGCCAAGAGCCATCCTGCAGCAATGCGATTCATTCCTGATCAACTTCCAAGAGAATCTATTTCAAACAATTCGGCTTTGTCAGATTCATTAACAAGGGAGCCAGCAAGGTATTGTCCTTGTGAACAGTTCACTCCAATTTGTTTTGCCATTTCTCTAATTGAAATGTTTGAAAATACAACTATCAGTGAATTTGTTTGCATTACAACTAAGTATCCCATGTAATTATTGTCATAATAACAATTTAAACATATATGGCTGTCTAAACTACATCTGAGTTCCTAGCTTGTTGAGTGGCAATTAGGATTTGTATGCCCTCTTAAACTTGTTTTTTTTTGTTGCTGTTCTAAAGCCAATAGTGTTTTGTTTTTGCTGTTAATAATTCATCTTGAAGAATTTTGTTTTTTTGGGTGTTTATGCCAAGCCAAGTGTAACAAGAATAACAGGATGGAAGCATTCATGTGGGGGGGAGGGATTATACTTTCATATGACTTTCCTCATGAAAGCGATTTGTTGTAGATGTTTGATATTGAGAGCAAATGGGGAGCTTTCACTTCTTGACTTGGATGATGGACGGGAGAGAAATCTTACTGATTCAGTTGAACTATTTTGGGTCACCTGTGGCCAGTCTGAGGATAAAACAAATTTGATTGAGGAAGTTTCATGGTTAGATTATGGTCATCGAGGCATGCAGGTAAACTGTTAAGGTCTTTCTTATTCACTATATGTACATCCCTGAAATTTAGTAGGTTTATGACTCTTGATTCACCCTCAAGTGTATTTCCTTTTTACTTATCTGGTATTTTTTTTTTACATGGATGTTCATTATTGCAGGTTTGGTATCCGTCTCCAGGTGCTAATTCTTTTAAGCAGGAAGATTTCTTACAGGTCTGGATATAAATTAGCCAGAAAGCATGTTTATAACCTACTAGGCTGCATTGAACATAATGCATGACTTCATAGTTCATTTATTCAAAGTTTTCTTTGCTTTACATTTGATATTGTAATTCATTCCTTCAGACATATTTTGTTATAATTATAAAGAATCACATGCAACTGTAGATCCAATTAGTTTGTGTATGTGTGTGCTGTTGATTGGCTCCATATTCTATATGATACTATGGTTTCTCCCTAAATGAAGCACTAGGCAAGGCATTTGACTTGCTATCTTCTTTTCTCTGTTTCCTTATTGAGCAATTCCTGCATCATCTTACAATTCATCTGGTGGATAGGCTATTTGAAGCAAATAAATTCAGTGTTTCCTTCATTCTGGAATCGATTAATTTACTGAAATTGGCCTCATTTTTTAGTTGGATCCGGAGCTGGAGTTTGATCGTGAAGTATACCCTTTGGGACTTCTTCCAAATGCCGGTGTAGTTGTTGGTGTTTCCCAGAGAATGTCATTTCCAGCAAGTGCTGAATTTCCATGTTTTGAACCATCTCCTCAAGCACAAACAATACTGCACTGCCTACTCCGCCATCTTCTTCAGGTGTTACATTGAGTTAAATTGAAGATTGTTAGAATTGCTTGAGCTCTTGATTCATATTTTATCTTTGCGACTTTTCTTTCTCTTGGTTGCCTTTGTCATTCAATTCTTAAAAGGAGATCTTAGAGCATGGCATGCATGCTCTATATGGTCCAAAAGAAATTATATATGCCCAAGGTAGTCAAAAATCAGGATTTCACCTTAAATCAGGAAGGGGGTAAAATTAATAGATCTTAAATTGAATTGTAAGATTCTACAAAATTCATATACGTATGATAATATGCATAATATATATGCATGTTACTATGTTAGTACATATAATCTATATTCCATAAATGTCAAGCATCATATTCACAAGTCATAACCTGTAACTTAAAACACCAAAAGAACAGACCAGAAAAC
Organism: Glycine latifolia; assembly: GCA_013407115.1. Classification (NCBI taxonomy): domain Eukaryota; kingdom Viridiplantae; phylum Streptophyta; class Magnoliopsida; order Fabales; family Fabaceae; genus Glycine; species Glycine latifolia. The sequence continues at coordinate 34,446,389 of CM023958.1, forward strand.
AGAAGAAACAGTGGCTGGTGCAGAGAATATAACTTCAAACAGCAATGGTGGGTGGCAGCTGTCTCAGATGGAGCAAGATGAATGGCAGTTAGTGGTCAGGTTTCAATTTCACAGATGCTTTGTGAAGAAGCAGCAACAGCTTTGATGTTAGAGTTCACAGTCACACAAGACAAAAAAGAAGCTTCGAGCAGCGTTGAACCGAATCAGGGGTCTCTAATTTTATAACTGGGTCAAAAACCTTTCAAACAGATCATGAAATTGGAAAGTGGCACGATTTTCACAATTTTACGATTTACGATTAGAATCCCAATTGCATTCCGATTTCATATTGTCTGCCATTTCATTAGTGATTTGAATCTTTCAGAGGAATTAAAATCATAAAATCGTGCAATTTTATGATTTGAATTCTGATTTAGACTACCATGTATATGCCCCACCTTGGAGCCACAAATGTATTATATTAAAGAGGTGGAGTCACCTGTGTACTTTTACTAGGTATCTTATGGACTTTAGTGTAATAAACGTGCATAGAAAATTCATGTGCATTGACATAACAAGTAACTAAGAAAAAAAAAAGAAAAGAAAATTGCAATATTTCATTATTGATGTTGATCATCTAGGAATATGATAAGTGTAGTAATATGATAGAGACAGAGTTCTATCATAATATTTTACTTTCAGGAACAATATATGAAATAGGAATTGATCTTTAACTTTATTGAATTTGTTAAAATCTTCATTCTTATTTGCCATAGTTAGTATTCCATTGCTTCAAAACATGTCAAGATTTCTATAAGAAAATAATTCTAAACTATCAGCAGATGTGTGAATTGTGAAGCATTTTTTGTCCCAGTTTTCATGCCAGATGGAGGCATGGAGCATTTGCATGTCTTTTATGTTTCTGATAAGGATTGCATATTCTCTGAATAATGCTCTTCTCTTCTTATTTCTCAATTCTTTTTTATAAGAAAGAATTGATTTAACAAGATAGAAGAATTGTCATATATTCAAAGAGTTTTGGGAGCCTGCAATTATCTGGTTAAAGTTGGGGGTTCGATTTGTTGTGTTTCTTTTTTATGCTTTTATTTGAGAGGGATGTTCAACCTTGTTCTTTTAACTTATCATTTCTCTCTAATGAACTCTTGTTGTATAGAGAAAAAAGATATCTGTCTGATTCTTTCCTGTTTATTTATGTGTCTGCTAGAGGGACAAAATTGAGGAAGCTTTGAGGCTGGCAGAGCTATCAGCTGAGAAGCCTCATTTTTCACATTGTCTAGAGTGGCTTCTTTTTACAGTATTTGAAGCAGATATATCCAGGTACTTCAATTTGCAAATGTTAGTACTTGAAAAATGGGATAGGAGCAAATGACATGAAGTGTCATACTGTGTATAATTAAACTTTTAATAACACTTCACAAAAAGTAAATTTCATCAATGCAATTGTTGAATCATGGGTTATTATCCTCATGTTTGTGTAAATCCAATTAGCTGCTGAAGCCCACATTTATTAGATCACCAGGACCTAATCTTGTGATCCTGTCATTCCTGCAATATGAAACATGATATTACTTTTATGCTGAGGCAACTTGGTACTTGGCTGTATTTTCTTGGCATTTTCCTTTGCTTGAGCATGGACGCAGTGATTTCTTGGAGCAAATCTTAGTTGCCAATTGGTGTTTGTGTCAGCTGTTTATCTTTCATTTCAATTATTCCAGGCCAAATGTGAACAAGAACCAGATCCCAGTTGTTAAACATGCTAAAAGGTCTCTTTTAGAGAAGACCTGTGACCTGATCAGGAATTTTCCAGAGTACCTTGATGTTGTTGTAAGTGTTGCAAGAAAAACTGATGGTCGTCATTGGGCAGATTTGTTCACTGCTGCTGGAAGATCAACAGAGTATGTCCTTCAAGCATCTATGCTTTGAATTTTAATTTCAACTTTGATCACTATGTGAAATTCTCTATTCTATATTTTTGTTTCATGTATCAGTCTATTATATAATAAACAGTTTTACCTTTTACTGTTTCTGCTCTGCAATGTCATCTGAATTTTGTTCCCTTTTGGCAAGTTAGTGCAAATTATAATGCTTTTTTTACATATTTTAGATGTGTAATTTTTTTTGGGGGGTTTCTTCTATATAGATTGTTTGAGGAATGCTTTCAACGTAGATGGTATCGCACTGCAGCTTGTTATATACTTGTAAGACTCACTTTCCTTTCTTAATAGGTCCTTTATTTGTAAGAATGTTAATATGTTACCAATCTGACATTTCTTGCTTTCTTAATCCTTTTTTGGGTAAAATTTATTTTAGGTCCCTCGAAATAATTTTTTTTTTCTTTTCGATAACTTCCCTCAAAATATTTCGAAATTTGGTTTTAGTGCCTATAAAAATTTAATACTACCTTTGTTTCTTATAAAAAGGGACAGAGGTAGTGCATTTTACATTTTTACCTGGCGCAAGGATAAAGTTGTGCCTTGGTGACCAGTTGACCATGTGCTCGAATCCAAAAACAATCTCTTTGCATATGCAAGGGGAATGTTGCATACAATAATTACAATTACCCTCTTCCATATCTTTGCAAAGCGAAGAGCATCTTGCACTGAGGTATGCACTTGTTTTTTTTAGTCCGTTCATCCACTAAAAGTGATGTGAGTTGGAGATCTCATATTGACTAATGATGTGACCAAAATAATGTATATAAGCGGGGGACAACCCTCACCCTATGAACAAGTTTTTGAGGTTGAATTAGCCCAATCCCAAATTTTGAGATGGTATCAAAACCTATCTTAGTGGTTGTTATTGGGCCCATCAAGCCACAGGCAAATGTTCAGGCCTTGGCATGAGGTGTATGTTGGAGATCACATATTAATTAGTGGTATGAACAAAATAGTGCATATAAGTAGGAACAACCCTCTTCCTATAAACAAACTTTAGGGGTTGGGTTAGGCCACACTCAAATTGTAAGAAACTAAGAATGTGGTTTTAGTCTCTCATCAGAGACTAGAAACATGCGTTTCTATTAAAATGTAGGGAGTTAGTGACTAAAAACGTATTAAATTTTTATAGAGATTAAAACCAACTTTTCAAAATATTTTGAGAGACCAAAAACATATTTTCCCCATTTAAATCATAATTAGTAGGTTTTATATTTATGCCAGGTTTCTTCTTATAGATTTGGTTTGCTGTTTGATTGTTGCATTGCATAATTATAGTTGACAAGGTGACAATTCTAACATTTACTTGGTTATAAATTTTCTCACTGGTTAGACAATTTGTTGTGTTTAACCCACACACGTTGCACTCTGTTACCCCTTAAAAAGAGAATAGAGCATTTTTTTGTGGTGTGATTGTTGTATTATATATGCTTTAGGGCTTTAGGCTTGGTTAACAAAATTTAATTAATTTCACCTGAAATCTAACAGGTGATTGCCAAACTTGAAGGTCCTGCTGTCAGTCAGTACTGTGCTTTACGATTATTACAGGTTTGGGCTTGATTGCTTCAGTCCTTTTTTTCCTTTTGATTTAATTAACTCTAGTTACATCAACTTCAATAATGTAGTTATCAAACTTACACAGGCAACACTTGATGAATCATTGTACGAGCTTGCTGGGGAGCTGGTAATGTTTTGAAACACTATCAGATTATTCATTTAGCTGGTCAAGCAATATATCTTGTACAAGAGATCATGGCATTTTCCTTTCTGTTATCTATTTTGTTTTGGGTCCTCAGGTGCGGTTCCTGCTAAGATCTGGTAGGGAATATGACCAAGCATCAAACGATTCAGATAAACTGTCTCCAAGATTTTTAGGCTATTTTCTTTTTCGTTCTAGTGAGCAGAAGCAATCATTGGATAAAAGGTTCATCCAAATTTTCGTTAATTGTATTTTTTTTTTTTGGTTGCTCTAGCATCAAAGTTGCCAACCATACTAACTAGTAATTATCTTTGGAGCAGCACCTCATTCAAAGAACAAAGTGCTCATGTTACCTCTGTTAAGAATATTTTAGAAAACCATGCTAGTTACCTGATGTCTGGGAAAGAGCTCTCCAAGCTCGTTGCATTTGTAAAAGGAACTCAGTTTGATTTAGTGGTAAGATCTTGCTGATTGACTAATTCTAATCGCTGTAAGGTAATTTTCTTTTTAGTTTCAGTGTTTAAATTGTTAGATGACACCAATTGTAGGAGTATCTACAACGTGAAAGATATGGAAGTGCTCGGTTGGAGAATTTTGCTTCTGGGCTTGAACTAATAAGCCAAAAGGTTTAAGATTTTAACATTTTCATTTCATTGATTTTTACGTTTGAGTGGCCTAATACTGCCTCTCTTTTCAACCTCTCTTTCTACAGTTATTAGATGAAGCATAAAATCTTTAATACTGTAGTATAGCTTTCCTTGTTTTATTTACGCAAGCCTTAGTTGTAAACTCTGGTGATACTACAAACTTTTTCTGTGTCCTAGTATTTTGGCACCCATTTTGTTGTTTATATATGGGTTTATTAGGTAGGTTTTTTGCTATAACTTGATAAAATTGATCAATTATGCTCTAAAAGATCTCATGATATTGCAGGATTCTCTATCCTCCTGTCATTTTACTTTCCTTCTTTTCTCTTTGGTGAAAATTCTTTTTCTATGGAAAAAGTTATGATGTCAAAATAACCATAAATCATGATTAAGATCTTAGAAGGGGTACTGATGATTCACTGCTGAATCCACCAATTTAGAATGCTGCTATAATGTAAAGTCTTCTATCATTTGGCAGGAGCTTGTCTACATTTGTGCTGATATTTTCTTTTTGCTCCTTTATTGAACACAATTTTTTGTTATCAGCTTCAAATGGGAACATTACAGAGCCGTTTGGATGCTGACTTTCTTCTATCTCATATGTGCTCTGTCAAGTTTAAGGAATGGATAGTTGTCCTGGCTACACTCTTAAGACGTTCTGAGGTATGTTTGGCATCTCTGTGTGCATAACAGTGAGATCTGAAATTATGCTGACATGATTTCATCAAAACTATGTTGAAATTATAGGGAAAAATGGGAAAGAGAGAGAGATGTTTGGCTTCTCTTTTCCTTTGATGAACGGATTATCCTCCATTTAAGGCTTGTTGTTTTTGAAGTAGAACTAAATTTAATAGAATTGCTTCTGAACCATTAAACATAATTTGGAATCTTGGATGTGTACCTAAATTAATATCGACCACAAATTTTACATTGGAACGTGTGTATGGTGGGAGGAATTGTATCTGAATGTAAAACAAACAGGACCTTAAATCTACTTCCTTTATTGGGTGTGGCCTTTATAATGCATCTTCAAGCATGTTTTAATCAGCTAAGGTGAGTTTTTTTCCATCTTTTCCATCATAGATACTACCCCAACCTTTTTTTCCTAACAAAAGTTTGTTACCAAGAGTTCAACACAAAGAGAAGTAGAGGTAGACTGAAACTAACTTAGGGAAAGATAGTTAAACAAGACTTAATGAAGTGAGATTTAGATTGGCGTACGGTGTGTCGTAGAACAGAATGGAGAAAAATTATAAGTTTGGTGGAGGGTGACCCATTGTTATCTCTATGTTTCAGATGGTCCTTTGTTCCTCTTCATCTTACCCCTTCTTCTTTTCTCCTTCTTTTCTTTTATCTTATTTCCTCTTTCCCTTTCCCTTCCCCTTCCCCTTCCACCTTTTTTTTTTCAACCTCATCATATTTATCATTGAGTTTATCTACCACCGATCTCAATTAGTTTGGGTTAAAGGTACTGTTGATGTTGCATACATTCCTAATCCTATTTTATCTTGAATGTTCACTCATTCAGTGCAACATTATCATCTATGCTACATTGAGTTTATTCTCCTGTTGACATTTTACAGCTCAACAATTAGTTCCATATGTTGGTCTTATAGTTGTGTGGTAAATATTTCCTTTGAGCTTGAGGGTTATGTTTTAGTCACAGCCCCTGAAGCACTCCTCCATTTTATCTGTTCTTGAACCCTATGGTTTACATCTCTCTTTTTCTTTGTCGTTCTCCAACTTAGTATGGCTCGTTTCCTTTCTCATTTCTTTCTTTAGACATAATTGTAGTGTGGGAAGCTCATTATGACATGCTTTGGAAGATAATGGGTAAACCAAATGTGTTTAAGATATTTCTATGCAGTTTTGTCACTCGTGGGTCATTTGCCATTTTAGAAAGGGTTCACTTTGTTGACCAGTGTTTTCTTGAGATTTTTCAGGTTCTTTTTGACTTATTCCGTCATGATGTTCGGCTGTGGAAAGCCTATAGCACCACCCTGGAGGTATATCTATTTTTGTTTTCCTGATGTTGGTTATTGTCTTGGCGTCATTGTATACTTGAATGAACAAAATATGATGTTCCTTTCTGTTTTCTATGAACAACAGTCACACCTAGCATTTACAGAATATCAAGATTTGCTGGAAGACCTGGAAGAGAGACTTTCATCAGTTGCAAATGTGGAAGGAAAATGAAAGTGAATATAGATTTCACATCTGGACTGTGGTACGCATTTGTTTCCTGATGAAGAAATCTGATTGGGTGGTTTTCGCCTTGCCCACATATCAGTCTCATCGATCATGTCACACGTAAGGACTATGCATCCTTTCCATTGGATTTGATTGCGGGGACCAGAATAAACATATTTGATTGTGGGGAACCAAAATACTATGTTCATTTGCTGGTTTACCATGATCTTGGTAACAAAACATTTTGTGGTGCTAATCCAATGAATCCAGAATAGTAAATGTAGATAGAGGTTAGAAGTTTCTACAGGGGAGGCTTGTGCATGTCTGAGAATTTCATTATTTTTTAACTTTTAATTCACATTTTGTAACGTGTTTTTTTGTAAAAGCATAAACAGATCCATCTGTATATATTAGTTATAAGCTGTTGATCAGCCTAACATTCAAAGTGGAATTTATGCACTTGTTTTTTCTCCCTTAATTTAATGGAGCTTGTCATTGACAGATAGACTTGTTAGTTCCTGTTGTGCATACTATTTCATTAGGCAAATGCGAATTAGTGCCCTTAAGATACTGGTTAAGAAATTAAGAGTAGAAAGTTGTTTATTGGGATGTGTAAAATTGTGCTCCAAGATTTTTTGTTGCGCTTCCCTATGATTTTCACATTAAAAACTTTCTTATTTTGATTTTTTAACCAATGTTTTTAGGGTATAAGTTAGTAAGATCCATTTTTTTATACATTGCTATTTTCTGTTTAGCTTGATTGTACTTTTGGTCTCCTTACAAATTGAAATTCTAAACAACCAATGTTTTGAAACAAAAACAAAAAGCTAAAACATCCAAAGTTTTGAAATGGAGGGAGTATATATTTTCTTTGTATTTAAACATAATCGGCCTTTAAATTTATCAACAAAATCTATTTTTAATAAACATAATCTAACTTGGGAATCTTTTATTATGATTTGGGTTGGACATTTCTCTTTCTTTCATTTTTTTT
>CM023958.1:34468241-34493203 GCA_013407115.1 Glycine latifolia
TTTGTTTCAAAACTATGCCAAATTGGTAATTTTTTTCCAAAAAAATACCACTTGAGTTCTTTTGCCTGACTTCAGAAGAATACTTTTAATTTCATTCTTCAAACGGCTGCATCCTTCCCTTTACTGATGAGTGTGAACCACAAATATGTCACCAAGTACACATAACTTATAAACTAGGCAGTGTAATCTTGGTAGAACTGAACATGGGTGAATACCTTCATTAATCATGCTGTCATCAGAGTTTGTAATCCACATAATTTGGATCTTATTGCAGAGCTGGCTCTGGAAATGCTAAATCAGAAGGAAAAACTAGCTTTTTCTCAGGGTGATAAGTACGAGACAGCTTTGCATGTTTTGGCTCGAAAGCCTTTGAATTGTGGTTGCCGAAGTCCACTACGATATCCAAAACACCTCCTTGTAAGTGCATATAATCACTTCTTTTAGGAAATCGTGACTCTTTTCAATGTTACTCTGTTGATATAATTTTCACATGGATAAATGTCAGCGATATTCTCTTTAGCATTTTTTTTCTAACACTTCTTTTAGGAAATCATTACGATGGTTAAAATTTATTAAAAATTACTAATTTTAGTCGGCCTCGATTTTTATTTAATAATTATCTTTTCTGATTAGAAGTGAGACATACTAAAATGAATGATTTGTAGTAAATTCCAGTCAATCACATAAAGAATGTTAGAAAGAGTATTGTTAACATTCATCTTTTGACATTTATTGTTTATTGTGGTGGTAGTTATATTCTTTTAACATTTATAGCTTTACTGAAAATCTCTCAAGCATACATTAAAAAATCAAGTATGCTTCACCACACTCTCAATTCAACTACTAATTATTACCTTTGAAATAAGTATTACAAAACTCAACAATTTTACTAATTACGACAATTTATGATTAGAAAATAATGTAATTATAGTCCATTCTAATTAATTAAATTTATTAATGTTATTATTAATGTTATTGTTACTTGAGAGGGTGTTTTTGACAACATTTAACTTTTTCATGATACAACGTTTTTGTGGTTTTGTTTTTTTTGTTGAATTCTTTTTCAAGAGACAACTAATTGGTCATATATATTGTGTGCCCTAGGCAAGAACATGAAGGACCCTCCGATCCTTAAACTTACAAGACGCATGTGGGATATATTTCTTACCCTTGATGACTCTGAAATGATGGAAGCAATAAGAGAACCATCCCAAGTAACATTTATTGCCACAGAAGTAGGCAATTTCGAGTTTCTATCTGTGATTATGAGCACTTATCCGAATTTGATTTGGGAATTGAATGCGATGGGTCGTAGTATAATTCACGTTGCTGCCTTGCACCGCCATGCTAGCATATTCAATTTGATACACGAAATTGGCTCAAGCAAAGATTTCCTGTTAACATTTTTGGATGATGAAGGCTGCACGTTACTCCATTCTGTTGCAGAAATAGAACCAACAGATCGACTTAATGTAGTTTCTGGAGCAGCTTTTCAAATGACGCTTGAGTTGACATGGTTTGAGGTATAATCTATACTCCAAGCTTCTTAATTTCATCTTTTACTTTTAAGGTATAATATTACATTCTTATAAATCATATTCTCAGAAAATACTTAAGATTTTAATCGATTGCGCCTTATACTCCTCCATTTTGTAACCTTGCCCCCTGTCCCCTTATAAATCACACAAATTTACTGTCCCCTCCCTCACTTACACACCCTGTGTTTTATGCAAATTGTGCTTGATATATACTCCTCCGGTAATTGATTATATAACGATGAATGAATTAATAGTTCAATGACTTGTCACGTCATCAACGGAGTCTGATAAGATAGTTAAGTCAAGGATAATTTTTTTGTTGTTAATTGCTTTTAATTGCTTAACAACTTGCTTAACATCATCAACTGTTGTAAACTAATGTGAAATTAAAAAAATAATTTATCCAAAAAATAACATAAGGTTGCTCTATTAGACTCCTTAATATTGTGTTTTACTACTGTTGTATATCTTTTTTTTTTTTTTTTGAAAGACATCTGTTAATGTTGTTATTTTGTTACTTGATAATAAGGTCTAAAGCTAAGAAAAATAAATGGAGTATCAAGTGCTATTCACATAAAACACAAGGGATGCAAGTGGATTAACATAAATGCTAATGTCAGTGCCTTCACACTACCAACCTATTTCCAACCAACTTGTCCGCGCCGTACCGAAAGAAAGGATCAGCGTCTAAAAATAATTTTTAAAAAACTTACTTTTCATTTTCATAATTTATTTTCTTTAAAAAATTATTCTAAACAAAGTTAATATGAGAATGAAATATAACTCTTATAGACTAACTTAATTTCTCCTCTTGTGAAATACAAAAACAAAATGTTTTCGAGAAATGGATAGCTAAGTGAAAACAACACTCATTAAAACATGGATGAAGTTTATATATAGTATAAACTCATTGATCTCGAATTATACATAAATAGATTTAGCATGATTGCTTTAGAATTTTGTGACTATCACATAAAATGTCATGCAATTTGATTTTCTCCACCTTCCACCCAAATATTCAATTGGAATTCAAACTACTACTCTTTTTTTTTCATTGAAATGTTAGTTTTATGTGGGGTATCACAATTAAAAGAAACTCAATTAAAAATGTTATTATTATTTTCTTATTAATAAACAATCAATCAAAAGATTTTCTTGAGGTCTATGTTTATTTCAAGGGATTAAAAATTAAAATTAATACATAAAAAGAAATATTTTTTTTCTACTGAAAAATAAATATGTTTAATGTCTTAAAAATTAAAAACTTTATAATATTTTAAAAATAGATAACAAAAATAATTAATATTTTATTCTTAAAATGTACTTGACTATTTACACTAAAAATTATCATTGTATCATAGGAAAATGAAATCATTTTTAAAATATTATTTTTAGATTCTTTGACTATTACATTATTAGTTATTCTAATTATATTAATTATAATTAATTTCAACTATATTAATTATTTATCAATATTAATTACAATATTATATTCTAAAAATAAGCTAAATAACATAAATCGTAAGATAATCTACTAAAAAATTTGTAAAAAAAAAACAAGATAATCTAATAATTTGTTACTGAATATCAAAAATCAATTTCAAATATATCTGCTTCATCTACAAATTCAAATATTTTAACTTAACTTTTTGTCACTTTTAATCTATCATTTTCAACATCTTTAATTTTAACTTGAATTTGATTTTTTTTAAAAAAATATTATCAATAATTAAAAATAATAATGTATCATAACATTAATTATTTATCTGTTCATCGACATGAATTCGTCATGAATACATAGTTTTCTTGTAGCAACTTAACTCTTCTCACTCTCGTAATGCATAAATCCTAAATTGTAAGGAATAATAAGTTTCAAAGATTTTTTTAGTGCTATAGTTATTCAAAGCTAGATTGAGGGTGTGGTTTTACCACAATAGTAAGATTGTTAACTTGTGTTGTATGGTCAATAGTATATTCAAATCCTACAATTAGTCTATTCAATTGTAGAATGAGACTACACACATAAACTTGGATTGGATTTTGGCTCAGATATTTACAAAATACGGAATAGTTCAACATGAGAATCTAACTGAAATTATTTCAATGTGGCTTAAACAATGTTAGGAAATTGAGTTCTTTAATTTCATGATGTGATCGAACATTATAAATTGTATGATCAATAAAAAGCTCCTGCTTAGTTCGAGCAAAATCAGATTCTTCTATGATATTAAGCTCTTATATTTGCAAATAAAATTCTTTAAATGATTTACATTTGCATCATGATTTACATGCCTATGTGGGATGTATAGACAGACTTCTGCAACTACTATATTTTTACTTATTTGAACATAATTTGAGTTCTTTCTAAAAAAGATGAAATAATTAATTTTACAAGATTTTTTTTTCCACAAGGTATGTATAGTTAGAAATTTATATTTAGAATTTCATTTTATGTTACTAATCATAAACCAATTCCAATTAAGGGGTATTCAATACATCCAGATTTATGAGTTTCATATTACTCATTCCCAATTAAATTAAATGGAAGGATAGTTTCTCATTCGGGATCTATACAATAATTTCTTTTATTAAACTACACATTACAGTACACTAGACTTTGATCCCCAGCCCCTTATCCCTTTATTAACAAAAAAATTATAATAAAAAAATGCATTAGGGTTTTATCATGAATTCATTATTTTTTTTCTTATTAATTATCAACCATTTTGAGGCAGGGATTGAGTATAGTTTTTTTACTTCACAAAAGGGCATGCTGGATTATTGGTATCAGAAATCAGATAGAAAAATTAAATAAATAAATAGATTCATATCAAATATTTTTATCATGGATAAATAATATACAGGTTATCAATTTATATGCTTATGTTCTATTTGAGTGGAATAAAGATAAAATAAAAATTAGCTTTTGGAGAGATGATCAATCATGCGTGAAATATTTATTTTTTAAAATGTAGTAATATTTGAGTCTCCCAATTAGTTATCCAAGTCAAATTCCAACAACTCATTCTAAAATTAATATATCAAACAATCGCCGGTTATCATAGCTTGAAATATGCCTTCTCAATTTCAATTGTTGAATGGTTTAAATTTTTATTTTAATTATTTATAAAAATATTAATAGATTAATTTTTTTTACAAATTTCCCTTAATAAACAGTAATTATATAATTAAGTTAATTCTAATATATTTCATTATACTCAATTAATTAATTTTTAACTTAAATTAATCAATGAAATTATTTAAGTTTAATTGATATTTTTCAACAATTATTTACATAAATTATTATCAGATTAATTACCCAACATAAAGCAAACAATAATTAAGTTGGGTGAAGTTCCCCACCCTACCCAATATGTAAGTCCACCAAGCTCATGTTCCTGTTTTTCTATATATATACATATATAAAAGAAACAAAAATATTTAAATTTGTTTTTTTCCCATAATATTTTACTTACGGGAGAGACTAATCTCTCGAAATATACGGGCAAGCCCCAAAGGCATGAGAATGTAGGAATGGAACTAACAACCATGTGATCAACGAATCCCATGAAAACTAATAAACAGTTAGTTATATCATTTGTCAACATGGTTTTCTTAATTCAATTTCGTTGTTTTGGTAACAATATTCTACCTATTAGGTAGCGACGGGCGTGCATGGCGTAGCATAGGTACGTGAGGCGGAGGCAGAGAGGAAGAAGGAGATGGCGACGATGGAGGAAGAGATAGACGTGTCGTCGGAGGAGTTGTCAGAGGAGAAATATGACCCGGTGGAGGAGATCCAGCGAGTCATCCAATCGGTGGTTCAATTCGGCGAGTATCGGAGGACACAGAGGAAGGAGAGCCACAACCTCGTGCGCCGTTTCAAGCTCATGTTGCCGCTCTTGGAAGAGCTTCGTGACCTCCCACAACCTTTCCCCGAAATCGGCATTACTTGGTTAACCAAAGTCAAGGATGTGCTTTTGTTCGCCAAGGATTTATTGAAACTATGCAGCCAAGGAAGCAAGATTCACCTCGTAAAATTTCTTTCACGTTTTATTATTAGATGAGAAATAAAAATTTATAAAATAGTCTATTATACATATTTCAATAGTAATATCAAGGTTTTTGAAGTCTCTCTTACCATAATGCAATTAGAATTGTGGGCACTAGTTGTTTTTGTGATTTATGTAATATCAAAGTTTGCAACGAAAATATAAGTGAGACAATGATTTAAAACCTAGATATGCAATGAAACTATTTTTGACTTATTTTATTTGAATTAATTTAAGTATGTTTTTGACATAAGAGTTATTAATATTTAACCTTTTGGCGAGAAGTTTGTTCTTGGCATAATTTAAGAATTTTTTTTTATACATGGCATAATTTAAAAATGTTTATGCATGTGTTGTTTTTCTTTATGGCTAAAATGGATTGGTGGGTGTTGAAGATGTAAAACAGAGTATTCATATATTTACAAGAGTTGGATTCTAGGAGTTTTGACAAATGGGGTATTTATTCTTTTTTTTTTTTGTGGTTCAGTCTTTGGAGACCGAGGTAGTTATGATCACGTTTCAGAAAGTGTACGACAAATTAAGCCAGGCGTTTGGTGGTGTGCCTTGTGTTGAAATGGGTATCTCAGATGAAGTCAAGGAACAGGTATGAAACGTGATTCTTTTTCTTCTTTTTTGGAAATGAATTCTAAGGATTATATATTTATGAAAGTTATTATGTGTTCTCGTGAATTTTGTTTATATGCTGTTGAATAATTCTTTCTTTCTAATTGCGAATGGTATAGATGAAAGTAATGTGTTTTTGTGTAAATACATGTAACTATGTAACAGAAGGAAAACATGATGCCATATTTTGTTTAACAGTGAAAGCCCCAATGTTGTTGCCTCTCTGTTTTCTCAGCCCAAAACATAATTTATGTGAATGAAAGTGCATTTTGTGTACAAAATGATGATGAACAATGCAACATTGGATTGGTGGACGCGATCTTTATGCACATTGAGACATTTGCGTAATTTGTTAATCGTGTTCTTAATATATAAACCTGGATGCATTCCAGGCAGATATAGTAATGTAGCATCCCAGGCTCAGTAGTGTTTTCCTTTTGTAGATGTGGTTGTCTATTTACTATGAATAAATATAATCATGCCCGTGTAACCCTGATTTTTTGTTGGCTTTGCTATCATAGTTAAAAATGTTGAAACAAATTCCCTAGTCTTGATTCGAGAAATTATTACTTGTTCCAGACTATCATGGTCTCAGATAATCTTCACATGAAACATAATTCAGTTTTATTCGCTCTTCTAAAAACCTAGTTATGTGTCACGTGAACATTGACTGGACCATAGTCTCGAAGTGGTCTAAGACCATGCAATAATTACTTTTTTGATTCTCTTGCTGAGATCTTTATTTAGCCATTGGTGATGATTAATTTGTTCTTCTTTGTGGCTGCGGAGTATGAATTATTGTTCACACTATACCTTCATTTATGTATCTTTAATCATACATCTTGAGGTAATCTTATATTGTGTGCTTCAGCTTGAGCTAATTCACATGCAACTCAAGCGAGCCAGGAGAAGAACTGATACACAGGACATAGAACTTGCAATGGATATGATGGTTGTGTTCTCTGATAATGATGACAGAAATGCTGATAGTGCTATCATTGAGAGGCTGGCTAAAAAGCTGGAGCTTCATAGTGTTGAGGATCTCAATATAGAAACATTGGCTATTAGGAACCTTGCTGCAGAAAGAAAAGGGCAACAGGCTGAGAGTACTCAGAAAATAATTTACCTTCTTAACAAATTCAAACGAATTGCAGGTATGGAAGAAACCGGCGTCCTTGATGATCCTGCCGTGCCCAAGATGCTTGAGAGGTGCACCTCTTTGGTCATCCCTCATGAGTTTCTCTGTCCAATTACACTAGAAATCATGACAGATCCTGTCATTGTAACAAGTGGACAGGTACTCATGTAGTTCTTGAATGGATTTTCTTTGGCTACCTATTATTAGTTTAACTTTATTTAAAATCACAAAATTGTCTGTCTCACTTCTTATTTTACAAGTCTCGCTCTTAATTTTGTAATTTTCAATAAATTTTAGTTAAAAGAAGAGAGTATGTTAGAAAAAGGGTGTTAAATAATGTTAACACACAGGAATCAAACATATCTTATGGCACATCACTATAGATATTGCTAGTAGAGCTAATTAAGGCTTGAACAATCCTTACCTCACGTCAACTTTCTCGGTTGAGTTAAAGCCAAACTTAAGAACTCTAATGTTTGAAGATATATTGCTTCAAAATACACTTAACCAAACAGGCACTTAGTTGAAAAGGCATCATGCATGTTGTTTTAACAGCTAATGTTTGGTAGATGGAGTTCAATGAAGAAATCTGATGCCTTTTTCTATATGTGACACTGACAAAATTGTTTTCTTGTGATTATCATAGACATATGAAAGGGAAAGCATAGAGAAGTGGTTCCAATCCAACCATAACACATGCCCAAAGACCAGGCAACCTTTGGAACACTTGTCATTGGCACCAAACTGTGCGTTGAAAAGCTTGATTGAAGAATGGTGTGAGAACAACAACTTCAAACTTCCTAAAAAATACAATTCTTCAGGTCAAGAAAGCTGTCCTATAGACAGCAAAGAGGAAATTCCAGCTTTGGTGGAGAGCCTATCATCTATTCATTTAGAAGAGCAGAGAAAAGCAGTGGAGAAGATACGTATGCTATCAAAGGAAAATCCTGAGAACAGGGTTTTGGTTGCGGAACATGGAGGAATACCACCACTAGTGCAACTCTTGTCCTATCCAGATTCAAAAATACAAGAACATGCAGTGACAGCACTTTTGAATTTATCAATTGATGAGCGTAACAAGAGTCTTATATCCACAGAAGGTGCCATTCCAGCTATCATAGAAGTTTTGGAGAATGGTACTTGTGTGGCTAAGGAGAACTCAGCAGCAGCTTTATTCAGCTTGTCAATGCTTGATGAGATTAAAGAGATTGTTGGTCAATCAAATGGGTTCCCACCTTTGGTGGATTTGTTGAGGAATGGAACAATTAGAGGGAAGAAAGATGCCGTGACAGCTCTTTTTAACTTATCTATCAACCATGCAAATAAAGGTAGGGCCATTAAAGCTGGCATTGTGACACCTTTGCTTCAATTGCTCAAGGACACAAACTTGGGCATGATTGATGAGGCTCTCTCCATTTTGTTACTCCTTGTATCAAATTCAGAAGCAAGACAAGAGATTGGACAGCTTAGTTTCATTGAAACCCTTGTTGAGTTCATGAGAGAAGGGAGTCCAAAGAACAAGGAATGTGCAGCATCTGTTCTTCTTGAGTTGTGCTCAAGTAACTCATCCTTTACATTGGCAGCACTTCAGTTTGGAGTGTATGAGTATTTAATGGAGATAAAACAAAATGGAACAAATAGAGCACAGAGGAAAGCAAATGCAATCTTAGATCTCATTAGCAGGAGCGAGCAAATTTAATCTTGCTTTCTCCAATGTAGGTATAATTGTATTACTTCATAGTAAATTAAACTAATTCTTTCATATATCCTGATGTACAAAGTACCGTTAAAAAGTGTAATTAAAACTTCTTTTCCATTATATTAGTTACAATGAACATGTACTTCTTTTTAAATTTTGAAATCCTAATGAAAATATGTTAAAGATTGATTTTTAAATTCATTTTGCAATATAAGTAAATAAGACTACATCAAATATATAACCATCATTTTCTAGTCTCAAGGCACAATAAAATAGTACAGATTCATGGTACCGTGAAGTTGGGAACAAATATATATGTAGATTTCTCTCTCTCTTCTCTATCGTCGTCTTCATCTGTTTGCTTCCATTCTAACATTAATTTATAGGAGTATATGTTTTGTTCATGAATTCCTTAGCTCAAAGGATCAGTGTGAATTGTGTCAACTGTAATTAAAATTTCATTCTTTGGATCCATTTCAAGATCAACTTTTAATGTAGAAAACATGCTTGTCTCATATATTTTATTAATTATTAGATCATCTAACAAGTACCTTACTCTCCCTTTATTGTGCCTATTCCAATACAATCAACATCACTTTTTTCAAATAAACCTTTATATGATGATAAAATGAAATTATATTTTTAGTCCTTTATATTTATTTAGATTCTCAATATAATTTTTTTCTCTTTTTTATTAATTTTGGTAGTTTTTAATTTATAAAATTAATTTTAAACAACATTAATTTTCTCTTCTTGGAAATAAAAACTGTCATTGACACAGACACACACAAACCAAAAAGGGAGATAAAAAAATAAAATATATTGTAAATTGGGAATTTTTTTTTTATACAAAAGGTTGATATAACTATAAGACTTTATATAAAAAGTAGAGACCATCCCTTCGGCCCTTTGGGGGCATCCGATAAAAAATAGAGACCAAAAATATCATTTGACCAATTGATCCGTGCAAATTACAGTTTTGTGTGTGAGCAGTGCATCTAAGTTAATTTTTCATTTCTCCTCATCTCTCTAAAATCTCTATATATTAAACTAGATTGCGTGACCCGTGCATGACACAGATTAAATATTTTTATGAATATTTTTATAAAATATCTTAAATATAATATTTTTTTTAAAAATTGTATTAATAATTATTTACAATTAAAGTATAAATATTTCTAATTTTTAATTATTGTTGTCCATTATATCAGTACATAGTTGATTATATATATTTTTTACTATCATTTTTAAAATACAAAGAGTGACAGGAGTAAAAACTAATTGAGTTATGTAAGGTAGTAATTTAAATAATTATCATGAAATAATATTTCAAGAAATCTAAAATAAGAGTTATTAGTTACAATTAAAAATATAATAAAATTTTTATGAAAGGACATTTTTAAATTTATATTTTTTAATTAAAATCTAAATTTAAACTTTGCATGTCATGGATGAAATACATTGTAAACAATGCCATAAAATATATTGCATTTTAAACATTTAAAAAATTTTAAATTAGGATTTATGAACTAAAAATAATAAGAATTTTGTGTTACATATCGATCATGTATTATAAAGTATGATAAATTTTAAATTATTAATTACTATTGACGGGTATAAATTATTGAAAAATATTTTATTACTTGTTGTATTTAAAACAAAGCATGAGAAAAAAAATAAAAATAAGAATTGAAATTATTACTAACATTTCATATTTACAATATATTATAATATTTAATTTTATTTTATATAATCAGGGATAATAACATGTAATGTATGAGTGGTGTAGTGTAGTATCCGCTCTCATACGTACACTTTTATAAAAAAATTCCATACCCAAATTCATGCCCCTGTGAAATATAAATTTAATATCCATGTTACTTTTTGTTGGATATACCTAATTGTCTATATTTGTATTCGTTATCCACACTTCAATTAATACGAAAATTGATAAAAAAAAATATTAATTAAAAATATGACAGTTATTAAATTAAAATCTTATTTAGAGATCTTTCAAAATGCATAATATTTTAAATTGTGATAAAGTTTTAGAATAATTAAAAAATATTTTCTTTGAATATATTAAAATACATATTTGAATTATGATAAAATATCATTGATGTTTCTTGTTTTATTTTCGATCTAACTTTATTACTTAATATCTAAATTACTATAATAGTGAAAATCTGTCATTTTGCCCAAAAATTACCTTAAGACTTTACATTCATGTTAATCACGTTTAAAAATAAAATGTAGCTACATTTGGGCATTAAGTAATTAATCATAAATTTATTATAATTACATAATAAATAAATATTTCAATCAAATTAATTTATTTTGATCGAGAATGTTACGTGTAATTGTTTTTTATTTCAAAACAATTGATTTTATAAAACTCCGGAAAAAATCACGTGTCAGTATTCAGTTTTGAAAACATTTTCGTATGTATGTGTTTTTAGAGGATTTTCACATGTCTGTAGTATAGATGTATTTTAAATTCGTACAAACATGATACTTTCTTAGTTTTTTTTTGTTTTTTTCTTTAAAACTTAAAGATTATAAGAAGTATTTTTAGTTCTTAACCAGATACGTACTCAAAATGCATTATTTTTTGTTAAACATAATTTTCAAATGACTAAAAGAAATATCATATAAAATTAAGTTTGTCTTCGGATTAATATAAACATGAACCCTTTCAAGATTAAATACACAGTACCGGTAGTGGTAGGTTATTTGTTGATGGCAGAGATATACAGGTAAATCATAGAAATGCAACTGATCACCCTACACTGCCGTACCTCACCACTATGAATATTGGCTCTACTTGACCCACCAATGAACCTCAATGATATACAAATACCACAATATTTAAACATCTTAATAATATTTTTTTTTCTTTTTATCACATCATAAATTTTATTAAATCTATATAATTATCTTTCTCTTATTAGGAAATGTTTATGTAATATTTTCCATTAAAAAGATATACTAAAGCGCTAGTGTATCTTTGTAAAACATGCCTGTGCACTTTTAAATTATTCTTAAAACGCATATTTTTATTTAAAAATATTATAATTTCAGTATTTTTTTATATGATGAGTTTAAGTTTTATCACTGTATATGTTAAATAAATTATAAACTACTATGTAAAGTTGTATTATAAAATGTGGATGTATAGTTACTGCAATATTATTAAAGCAAGTTTGATTTTTTTATGTGTAAAATTTTTTAGGCCGGTTAAGTATTGCAAATAAAATTAGTTTCCAATTCCGTAAATTGGATATGCATGTTATTTTTTATTCAGGAAAAAAATGTTGATACGATAATAAAAAAACAAGCATTTTGATAATGTAAAAAAGAAAAAGATTCTTGATAAGATTGATACCTGGACAAACTAAAGACTGACAAGAAACCTTCGGCGAGACGTCGGACTAATCGAAACTGACTTTATCGTACGTACCATCTATGATATTATTTTCAATTATGAGTGGAGAAATTGGAAGCCATTAATTATTACGAAACCATTGGTGTTATCTTTCTGTCTAGATTCAAGAGTAATCAAAGTAACTTTCTTATTCCGTTAATTTCTTCGTTTTTTTTTCTATAGAAGGATAGGAAAGGCAGAAGGACCTTTACAAAATAAATTGTTTGGAAATTTTTACTTTCTCTCCGTTTTTAAACTTTTGGTTATTTTAATATTTTATTTTTAACTTTGATTCTTTTAGAATTTTAAGATCTAATTATGTATTTTTTTTCTTTTTTTTTGAAGATTATGTATGTATTTTTTTTTCTAATTATATTCTTATACATAGTTAATAATTACAAAGATATGTTAATAACTTTAATTTTAACATTATATTCAATAGTAGCAATAATTAATAATATTCCTTCTATTGTAAACTTTGGTTAAAAGAAACAGTTATTGGCAGTTATTATGCCGCAGATTCAGTTTTGAATTCCGTTAAAAAGTAAACCAAATACCCTTTTTTTATTACATGAAACCAAATACTGTGATTCATTGAAATTGATACATATTATCAAAGTGTGTCTTATTTTTTCATTCTTTGTCTCCCTTGCTTTATCGAATACCGAAATTCCATATATTTTTAATCTCTTTAATTATCGATAATTTAAACGATTATTATTTTCATATTTTTTACATCATGTGTTTAACCTTAAGCCATTTATTATTACGAAATCTAAATTTTTTTGGTCCTGTCGGACACTTTAATTTGCTGGATGCTCTATGTTGGAGGCGTGGGTTTATGGAGTTCTAGCCATTATCGTGCCAATATTATGAAGCTTTGGGAGAGTTAGCTAATTGGAGCTTTAATTTTTGTAAGTAATGTTGGATTTCAGTGCTCTTCGCTGTTTTTGTTTTAAGTCTCTTTATACAGCCAAGTCATTTTGTAACAAACATTTCATGTGTAGCTTTTTGATTCAGAAGTGTTTTTGGTTACCCACTATTCAGAAGTGTTTCTCATTCTGCTTTTTGATGTTTCCCCCTAAGAAGTGTTGTATATGAAGCATTCCAATTCTGCGTATATAAGCATGTATATATACAAGTCTAGAAGCTCATAATGAAAAATTATATGTAAATATGATTATGATAGTGTAACTGAATAAATAAGCATAGCTGAAGATCAATACAGCTTATCCATGTATATTTTATTAAAACCATTTACTGGATAAACTATAATTAGTGTGCGGTAAAAAAAATAAAAAATTCTTGAATATTCATCTTGGACGTAGACAACCAGAGAAAGATAGGAAGATTGAAGAAATACGCGGTTGATATAATTAGTGGTGTGATGTAATAAAAAGGTAGAGATAAAAAAAATGAGATGTTTACACTTGTTGGATGTTAAAAAATTAGGACTCTATTAAAAATTTCTGATTCTTTTGACAACTAATGCCAGTTTTGGTCATACTTGCAGGTTTAGTGGTATTCAAAGTGTGAAAAGCGTTATTTTCTTTTACTATTAAAACTTAGAAAATAGCAGAAGAATGTGAAATTTCTGATACATGGTAAATGTTTATAATGCAGTAAATACTTCTGATATTACGTGCTCCAGGTCTCTCGAGTCTGGTCCTTCATTTTCCGTTAATCAGACACCAGTAATAAAAGGTTGGTTACGGTTAGTATTGCTATGACCTCAATAGATAACTTCGAGCACAAGGAGAATGGTGGCGTCAAAACAGAGAAAGGAGGGGAACAAAATAATACAATGGAAAAAGAAAGTCTCTAGCAGTCACGTGCCATCCTTTCCTTTTTTAATTGAAATATGTCAAAAGTAGAAAGTCAAAAGGTCCGTTATCTCTTCCCATTTTCCCACAAGAAACAGGAGCAGAACTTTTGCAACTAATAGCATGCTGAGATACTTATTTGGGTAATTTTTTTTAAATAATCTCTTAATAAATTTATTCAATATTTTATTTCAATGTAAGAAATCACAGAAAATTTAAAAAAATTCATATATTTATATATTTTTTTAATAAAACTTATATTTTTTTCAGTTTTTATAAATATAAATTAAAATAAATAAAATAAAATACATAATAATATAAAATAAAATTTTACATAATAATAGATAATTAAACACAATAATATAGAAATAAATAAAAAATATAAATCTCAAAAAAAAAAATATTACGTAAACGTAGTTATTGTTATAGGGATAAAAAAATAATTTTGTAAATCTGGCTCATATAAGAAAATATAGACAGTGGTTTAAAAAAAAAGGTTCTATTTTTTGAATGCATATTTTGAATGTAAGAAACAATGAATAAATGCATATTTTATCCCAACTTGTTGATACAGTACGAAGACAGACCTCCTCCCAAGAAAGTCACGGACAAACAACATGCAAGTGAAAAAAAGAGAGTAAAATATGTCTCTTTTTTTTCTCCTTAAAAGGTAAAAAAATTACAATGTTAAAAGAAAGGAGAGAAACTGGATTTTTTTAAACTAAAAAAAGGTGCTAATAAAAAAGAACTCTAATTACTTTTACTTATATTTTTCATATACATAATATAAAAGAGATAGAAGGCATTACAAAACTCTACAGCTTATCTGTAGATTTGATTTAACTTTTTGATATATTGCAGGAAAAGTACAGAAGAAGAAGGAGGGCATCTATGATCTAACTCAAGATATAGCAATGCCAATCAACCACTCAGTCAAATTCCATAATTCCCCCAAACTTCCGCTATTACCCCTGACATTGGTCCATTTTTACAAGACAGAGCAGGAATTGGGGTTCTCATCACTGAAGATCTGAGGAGGGAACACTGGTCCAGGGTATGCATAGAACTCCATGCCACCATACCTTGGTGGTGGGTTGTTGTAATAATACTCACTCTTTTTCACCTCTAACACTGTGGATGTCTCTTGTGCTTTGGCTTCACCCTCTCCTTCTTTATTCTCCTTGTTTTCTTCTCCCTCACCACTCCCTTTCTCCTTCCTCTTCATACGCGCTCGAGCGTTTTGTCACCGATTTTGCTTCAATCGGACATTCCAATCAAAAGTTATGGCTGTTTGAAGTTTATACTCATTGCGCCTCAAGCTTGCCACGTGTCATGCTTTGTCAGAACCCACGTAATTCGCTAGCCTGCCAAGCGAACTACCCCCTCCCCGACACGTGTCCTGCCCGAAATTCGCCTACCCAGACCACGTAATTTGCTGATACATATAGCGAATTACGTGTCCCAATAGCACAACGCCTCGTCAACCCACCAATTTCGCTTACAGAGCCAGCGAATTATGCCACGTGACATTTTGGTAAATATTACTGTAGGCATGACATTCTAGAAATTTTTTTTTAAAACGTGGCACTTTGGCCACTGTCTCTAAGAAAATAACCTAATACTAACTATATATATAATATATTCTTCTTCCTTGGTAGCGCTTTTCCTCATGATGGCTCCTTGCGCGGTGGACACCATTGCTGGATCAATTTGAAGGCATTTTCATTGGCAGCGCTTTTTGTCTCCCTTTTTTACCTTCTTCAGTTCTTCTTGGTTGTGCCCTTCTTCTTCTTCCTGGTTTCACCTCTTGTTCTTCCTGCAAGTCTGCTACCTGACGAAGGAAAGTGAGGATGATGACGATGACGAGCTTCTGCATGAAGGAGAGAAAATGACGCTGTCTGGAGCTCATTTTGTTTTCACGCACAACCCAGACCGGGTTCCAATAACCGATCGGGTTCCCTCGTGCCTTATGCATGACTGGTTCAATGCCCAATCCGGCCCAGGTACAACAACAGTTCGTGGTCCAACCGGTTCGATCGATCAGTCCGAACCAGTTTTCACAACTATGCCCAAAACCACTCATCCTTTTGCTCCCAGCCCACAACCCGCTTTCTCTCTTAAACCACCCCTACACACGTGTTCCTTGCCTTCTCCCTCTCTTCTCCGCTTTGCTCAAGTCTCTTCTTCGCTTTGGTCAAGCCTCCTTGTGCAGCTTCGTCGATCAAGTCTCCTCGCGCAGCTTCTTCTCCCCAAGGTGCGTGCGCCAACTCCGTGGTGGTCTTCCTCCTTCCTCGCGCGAAAGCTGTGCGCTATCACTGTCATCATTCACGGTCAGTACCTTTGTTGTTTAATTTGGTTCGTTGGAACTGTTCATCTTCCTCCTTTGCTTCATCACTTTGATGTTCTTGTAGTTAGGAATAATGAATTCATTCCCAAATAATGGTTTTTTATTGGTAAGAAACAGTTCCTTATATAAGGAATCAACCGTCCGCTGAAGAAATCAGTTCTGCCACGTTACTTTCCTCCTACGCAGAAGAACTTAGAAGAAACGGTTCCTTAGACTAAGAAACCCACTAAGCATCTCCCATTAGAGATGCTCTAAATTTGCGTATTCAAGATACAAGATAAAGGATTTGCCAAAGGAATTTTAAACTTTTTGGCCTACTAGGCAGGGGTAAATGGTAAAAATGATGGCCTAAAAAGAACTCGATCAATTTGTTCTAGTCTAGCAGGCCAAATGGGACAGACTAAATGGTAAATTCATGATTTACATTACTTATATTGCCTTTGGCCTCACATTATTACATTGGTTATGGCCTTATATTGCTTACATTGACTTAGGCCTCTTGATTCATTCAAAGGTTTCAACCTCGCAATTAATGCATGTTATATATCCAACTCAACGGATCTTGAAAAAGTTGGACTCTCTAACATCTTCAAGGTCGACTTCAAGAATCTTATGAGCTTACAGAAGTCTTGACCTAACACAAAGGCTTCGGCCTTACAATTTACAAAGGTTTGAACCTTCCAATATTTGAATAGACTAAGAGTCTTAAGGATTACAAAGGCCGAGTTCAAGCCTTCGCATCTCTCGAAGGTTAAATTTGAGCTTTATTCTATCAAAAGCTAAATACAAATGGTTTGCTTAGGTAAATTTCTCTAGAAGTATTTTTAGAAGAAAAAAAATATGAGTTTTTTCATGAGATAAAATGAACTTTCCATTAATTAACTATTAGCTAATTTGTAAATGTCATATCATACTTTACAAAAGTTATATGAGAGTGCTTTTATAAATTAGTTAACGGAAAACTTACTTTAATTTATGGATAAACTCATTCATTTTCTTCTTTTAGAAATGCTTCTAAATAAGTTTATCCATACATATCTAAAGAAGGTTGAGTCGACGACCTCTATAAATATGTTCTCTAAAGTCTAAAATAATTGCACTGGTAAACCGGCCAATAATAACCCTATTTAGAGGAGCTTACGTTTCATACATGTAACTCAGCCTACAAATCTCTCTTCCAAGCACAACACTAAGTCAAAAACTTCCAAAGTTCCAATACTATTATGGGCCTATATAGGCCTCACAACTATTCACTAAGTTAAAGTATCATGTTTCCTACATCTTGAACTACATAAACCCCCAAATGATTCACCAATCGACTTCTTTATCATGCCACTTTGACTTACAATTCTTGTTTACAACATTTCTGCTTGTGGGATTGTGTAACATCTCAGCCACAAGGAACTTGATCGACTTTCTCATAAAGTCACTATGCACAAATTGTACTCGTATAGCTTGAGGGTTTGTGTATTGGTTGAGCCTTATTAGTGAATAATAACCACTCAATCACCTATCCTCCACTAACTAGGTAACCACATATCCCACTAAAACATACACACTATCATTATAAATAAGAGGGATACACTATAGGTAATCTATCTTTTTCTTTTTTATCAATTCTTTTTTTTTTTATCAATAGGTAATTGATCTTCTAATTCTACTAAAATTCTATTATTTATTCATTGACTTAAGCGTCAGAGTGACTTTACATATACCACCCTACCTACCACCCTACCTCCTGAAGGTTCTCAACATACCAAGTAGGAGATCAGATTGCTAGTAAAGATCTATTTGGAGAGCACTTCAAAATTTTATTAAAACTTATATTATCTTAAATGAAAAATAAATTAAAACAAAATAAGACAAAAGTAATTAATAATTTTTTATATCTTTCTTAGTTATTTTCTTATCCTTTTATTTTTCAAATTCTTAAGAAAAACCTATCCTTTCTTTGCCATTTTTATCTACCTTCTAAAAAGTTGTTTTTGAATAATTTTACTTACATCCTTAACAATAATATACTGAAAAAGTCAATATCTATTATAGTCAATCAAACATTAAATCCTCTATGGAATTAGATACTTAATAATATAAATATATAATTATATTATCTGAACATTAGTCTTATCTAATTTTGAAATATTATAAACTCTTAAAAACTTACAATTTTTTTAGTTCTTTTCTAATTAACAGATCTTAAATAGGAAAATTTGTAATTTATCACAATATTTTTCTTATAAATTTCACTTTTAATTCTTTATATTTTATTTTTATTTTTATTTTAATACGTTAAGTTTTAAAAGTCTCATTTTGGTCATTTATTATTTTGAAAATTTTAATAATTTATAATTTTCTTGACAGCAATAATTTATAATTTTAAGAGTTGTCTAATATTATATATATGTGCTTAAGTTCTTTATATTACGATATATTCAATGTATTCATATACTCCATTCATTAGTTTATTTGTAAATAATTCAAGAAAAATCACGAAAGCTCATAAATTAAATCAAGTAAATTTCTAAGAAAATGAAAAAATTGGGGGTTTCCCTCCTGGTCTTTTCACCTGCATGTTTTCTTATTCTAGATACTGGTACGTTTTTTGTGGTTTCACACTGTTCAATTCTTATTTCAACGAAGATAACCTTTATTATTGGCGGTTGGTTAAACGATAGTATTTTATTAAACTCTCCTCATATCTCTGTAGGTATAATTATCTAAAGAGTAATTCTAGTCAAGTAATAATGTTAATTATAATTAGATGTTTGATAATATAAATATAAAATGATCTAATAATTTTTTAGAACATTGTGATCTGATGTAAACTACATGACAGAAAAGTTCTACCTTGCTTGCTAGAAGTAGAGTTTTGTTTTAGCCTTCCAAGAGTTTTTTTTTTATGAATATTAATTATTAATTTATTAATTTTTATAAATAAGAGAATTCAAATTTATAACTTATTTTTTTCTTTTTTCATTTTTTTATCAAGTTAATCTTATATATTTTGTCTAAAGGGTTTAGTTAGCTGAGGTTTGGTTTTATGTCTCTCCTTAGTTCATTATTTTATTTTTTTTCTTATTCGTTTGAAGAATGAATAGGGGCGGCGCCACAGGTTTCTGCTGGGAGTTGTGTTTTGGTGTCAGCCTGTTTGTGATTAAAATAACCATGATTTCTTGTAGGAGAATATTTTGCTCTGCACTATTTTTAAATTAAGTTCTATATGCATGTATAGAAATAGATGTGCAGTCAAACAGTCTCAGTCACCGGTTTTATTCGTGACGACAAGGGATGCAATTGTTGTTTCATTCGTGAATCGAGAGAAAAAAGGTCATAATCATGTCTTCTTAATAATAAAATCAATTCTTTTGCTTAACCCTCTTTTCTTCTTTCTTTTTTACAAAATAATGGGAAAGATACGAATTTGGGTTATCATACACATCCACAATTTTTTTGGATTTTTATGTAAAAATTCTACAGACAGAATTAACAATTTTGATAATATATTCAAATCTACCTTTGTACTTGAAAGAAATTCCAATGGCCCCTCGTCAAATCGAATTGAATATACACGAAGATTTTCCAAAAATTAATGGCTTCAATGGCGGCTGATAACTTTCTCCGGCCAACCAGGACTTCATCCATGTTGTGAAACATGTTTTTAAATTAAATAATATTGTATTTCTTAAAATCTCTAAAATAATTGTTAAAAATAAGTTACCACATATATATACAAGTTAATTACTATGTTTTATGTCTCTTCATAATTCTTATATTTTAAAATTATGATTTTAATCGTCGTATTATTTATAACTGATAGTTTATCCTTCATTCTAATTAGCATCATAAATTTTACAAACAGGGATGATATTCATAAATTATAAAAAAAATGCAAAACTAAAATCCCTGTTTTTGAAATATATGACGATTAGTTTTGATAAAAAAAAAAACTAAAAGTTATTATTTTTTTAAAATAAGGTGATAAAAATAAGAGTTTGATTTTTCAAATTAGATTCAACTAAACATGTATTAAGAGTTAGACATGAAAAAGATGATAAAGAAACCAATTGACCAAAGCAAAGCATATATAATTCAAGCAAATGACAAAAGCAACCTGGCCGATAGGTTTTTTGGGCGATGACAACGTGCATAATATATTGTTTTTGCTGAAAGTTAGTGAACAAAACAATTTACTTTTGTATTCTTTAATGGAACAAAATCGTGTGATTAGCTTGCATCTGAAGCAATTCGAAGTGTTTCCATAACGTAGGACGGAGTCAGAGATTTGAACATCATCCAGTATCATCCTAACCTTGTCCCATTAAAAAATTATAAATAATTAATCATTATCACTATTAAATTACAATATATGGACTTGCTCTCCCTATTAAATTAAATACTTTAATATAAAATTACTTTACTGGTTACAACAACGTAAGTAAAGCGTCATTAGTCATTAATTACATTATATTTCTCAATCAAAGAAAATAATAAATTATCATCAAAAGAAAAAAAAAAACATCTAAACCTCTCATTTGCTTAATAATTTAAGTTTTTCTTTCTTCCTATCTCTCTCTATCTCAAGCCCCTCTATTTCACTACACAAAAAAGCCGATTTGAACGACATCATCCTTCAAAGTCACGTACCACACCGACTTCTCTCTCTCTCTCTCTCTCTCTCTCTCTCTCTCTCTCTCTCTATGCTTTACGAGAGAGAAAATAATCAAGATATTGATAAGCAAGTATAAACCCTTACGTTTCTTAATTACGGATACATTTTTTTTTTTTACAATTAATTAAGGATACACTTGAACAAGTCAGTATATGGCATCGTATATGTACATAAATCGAAAAGCAAATATAATGCACCATGAAATCTTATGGATTGAATTTTGAAATAGTTCCAACCACACATTCCATTCTTTCCATGCTAATGATAAGCATATGTGCCCAACGAACTAGTAGGGAAAATTAATAGTGTTGGCTTTTAATTGTTCTGTATATCCTTCGGTTATTTTCAATTTATTCTTCATGGGAATAAATTGGATCATAACCACTGGGATTTGAACCCCTATTTATGGTTCTCGCTTTGTATATGGATTTACGGTACCCCTTGTATAGTTGTATCTATTATTCAATATATTATTATTTTGTCGATTGAAAAAAAATTAGTTATGATAATGAGGTAGAAATGAAAATTCACTAAAATTTTATAATTTTTAGAGGTCAAAAGAATCAACTTTTGACTGTTTAAGAAATTACTGCACTAGTTTTACGAATGTCAAAATTTATTTTTGATATTTATAAATAACTGATAGTATTTTTTATCAGAATATGATAAATTCGAATCTAAAATCAGCGGTTTAAAATTTGATGGCCAAGTTCTGTAGGAAAAAAAAATTGATCGCTTAACAGGCAAGTGTTAAAGACGGTCATAAATCATACTAATTAATAACTTTCTTAACAGGTTTTAGACCGTCACAAGTTGTAAGATTTGGAAAAACTTTATAAAAATTAAGGACCTCACTCATCAATCATCATGAACAGCTTACTATAAATTGTTTAAAAATTAAAAGCTGAAACCAATAATTTGGGTATAGCTAAACTAATTTAAAAAATTGAACAAGAAAAAGAGCAATTCTCCAATTTTGTTCACCTGTATAAAGTTAAACTCAGCTTTCATCATATATAACTTTTACAAAGCTGATATAAAATATACCATCGTAATACTTTAAATTATCATTTTATCTTGTCTAAAACCCTGTCGTGGAAAAATGGAAGATCAATATGAAACTTTAACCTAGATCAATATGAAACTATCGTCAAGACTATTAGGTAATGATTATTTTGATTTCCAATTTTCATGGTTGCAACTTGGTAGCTTTAATGGCACTGACGGCTCCAAAAGGAGCCACAGTATATTAATTAGAGGGTAAATCCCGCATATTCCTCAATCATAAAGAATATTTTAAAGAAAGTATTACTATAAATAAATTTAATGCAATAATTGACTTGTTCAAAAGGGAAACAAGTTTTTGTATTTTCTCTCTCTGAATAACCAAGTTTTTGTAAGAAAGAACGTGGTTCTGCTTCCTAATATTCCAAAGAGCAATGCTATATTTTTAGCAATACTTGCGCTACAAAAATGCATACGATCGAAAGGAATAAGACCAATAAGAGGAATTTATAACCATACATGGGGGTGATTTAAAGATAAGTTCTTGTTAATTAATGTCTTTGAGGTAAAATTATGAACAATATAATTTTTTACTTTTCAATAAAATCATTTTTACTTAAAATTTCTTAATAATATTCTTAAGTTACAAGTTAACATTTGCTTAAAAGTATAATAAAGATTGTTTGCATTCAAACATATCATTCATGCAGCTTTCGTGCATCATTTTATTCGTACTATCCAACATTATCCTAATCCAAATTAAGTTGATTAGCATAAATCATTGTTATGAATCATTTTTACATTTCATTATTGTAAGTTTTTAAGATAAAAAAACTGTACCAAAAAAAAAAAAAGAAAAGGATCGAAAACACATGATTTTTTTTTTGCAACCATATATGCACTATTTTGCAGCTATAAATTAAAGAATATTTGTTTTACTGACATTAATACGGATCCTTAAATGGTGATTTACATAGATCCATCTAAGGAAAGGTAATGGTTTTCCAAATTGTCTGCAACTTTAACACAATATAAATGAGGCTTCAATCCGTAAAAAAGTGATTAATTACAAACGTCACTGAAAATGAGTGTGATGTCTGGTAGGGCACACACCCTCTGACATTTACGTCAAGACAAAGCGGGGCACCGTTGTCTCATTCTCATTCACAGTCACACCACTAACTAAATTTCTAAATCAAGTCTTATGTTGTGACTGGTGATTAGGTTATACGTAATATTGCCCTTTTGTGTGCTACCTAACAATAAATTCTTTTCAAACTTTTTTTTTTTTTCTTTCTTTAAGAAAGATCATGTGACTTTACTTTTTTAACTGTTTCTCTCTTCAGTATTCTCGGTGATCATGGCCGGCATAACTGCCTACGTCAACCGGCCAACAGTGGCTACCGGCGACCATAAGAGAGAAGCAGGAATAAAATCGGGACAAAGGGCAAAAACATGTATATAATTGAAAACTTGCTAGCTAAGATCTTGGTTCGAGAAGAAATTAATAGGAGAGAAGAAGAATCAAGGGAAGAGGAAAATACAAGAACAATATAATATAGGTAAATTCCACACACCATGTAACTTATAATTGATTGAATACATATTACAGGAGCAAATTAATTACAAAAAATAAAAAGAGAACAAACCGAAATGTAATTTAGTGGTGCAATCCAGTCGAAAAACTGATGAGCTAACGACGAGAATGAAATTGCACCTCATAATTTTATTTTGAGATCCTGAAAATATCACATTTACACACACATATATATAATACATATGGAGAGATTTTAATAAAAAAACATTACTAAGTGGTACGTAATTGCTATTAATTGATCATGATGGGAAGGTTGATGATGAGATGTGTTTTGAGGATGAAATTGGATGGTGGTGGATGTGTATTTGTGTGGTCATCAACTACCACTCCCTTTCCCTTTCCTGCGTGCAAAAACGTCCCTCATATTAGGTAACGGTGTACCACTTGGACTAGTAGTGGTTGAAATGTTGGGAGGATTACTAGGTCTTGAACTATAGATAACATCTTTGATGGCTATTTTTGGTGGTGTCTCATGCGGGCTAGTGTTTGAAGTTTTAGGACCGGAAGAGTTGCTTAAGCTATTGGGCCACAAAGCTTTTTTTTATGAGATTTTTGGAATCAGCCATTGATGAGAGCTAGCTAGCTAAATAGAAGGAGAAAAGGAAAAGTGTTTATGAGAAGAATGAGCAAGTAAAAGAAGGGAACAGACTGGGTATTTATAGACAATTTGGAAGATTCTAGATGTAACATCCCGGGCGCTGACGAGGGCGGGGAGTGATCGCCGGTGCAATAAGGCACGGACAAGGAGCGGCTCCTGGCAGGCTTCCAGTGGAAGGGGTACATGAATGAATCGAATACACTCCCGAACGAGAGGGATCCAGAAGCTGTGCAGGTATGAGACTGTACAGTTGAGGATAACTTAAAGGATTTAATAGGTACTACCTATACCAACAAGGTGCATCTACTTTTCAGTAGCCCATAACTTAAGAACTCCACAGTTAAGCGTGCTTGACTTGGAGCAATTCTGGGATGGATGACCTCCTGGGAAGTTTATCAGGAAGTGTGTGAGTGAGGACAAAGCACGCTGAAAAGTCTTGTGTTGGTAT
>CM023958.1:34493303-34597712 GCA_013407115.1 Glycine latifolia
CTACCAGTACGGTGTGGTTCGAGGACGAACCAGGCGGAAGCTGGTGGGCATGTAACATCTCAGGCGCTGACGAGGGCAGGGAGTGATCACCGGTGCAATAAGACACGGACAAGGAGCGGTTCCTGGCAGACTTCTAGTGGAAGGGGTACATGAATGAATAGAATACACACCCGAACGAGAGGGATCCAGAGGCTGTGCAGGTATGGGACTATACAGTTGAGGATAACTTAAAGGATTTAATAGGTATTACCTATACCAACAAGGTGCATCTACTTTTCGGTAGCCCATAACTTAAGAACTCCACAGTTAAGCGTGCTTGACTTGGAGCAATTCTGGGATGGGACGCTGAAAAGTCTTGTGTTAGTATGTGAGAACAGTCGTTGATCCTACAAGTGATCAGGCGTTACACTAGATTGCTAATTTGCATTTGTAATTTAGGATTATTACATTCTCATTTCTAGTTGTTTTAGGTTTAATTTGAATCTCATTCTAATTTCGTATTTCCGTTTCCATCGTCATAAAGTCATTTCATGCATATATGTATGCATAATGCATGCACCATCATCATCAAGTCCTGTTACCAACTTCGGACTTACCTAATCTACTTTTCTATTCTTTAATTAATGAGTCATTAATTAATGTACATTTAAGGCAATTACAAATTTTATAATTAACTGATGAGTAATTAATGACATAGTCAGAGTTATGAACAGTGTGATCAGCGTAAAGAAATTATCATAATAATAAGGAAAAGGGTAATCAGTACTTAACAATATTGGTTAAAAAACTTAAACTAAAAATATTTTTTTTAGAAGATGAAAAATGATATTGTTTATGATTTTTTATATTGTTTTATAATTTATACAAAAAAAATATTTTTTCTCTTTAATTTATTAATTAATATCCTAAGAATACTGGTTAGCAATCAGGGTCTTGCTAATCAATATTTTTAAGACATGAAAATCATAGGAGAAACTAATGTTCTTAAGGTATTAATTAACATTTACCTAATAATAACGATAATGAATCACAATTAATTAACTTAATGAAAAAATGTGTTACTTTTTTTTAACTGCTAATTCATTAAAACATGATAATAAGGAATACAAAAAGAGGATGATGATAGCAGTAGTACCACACCCGGGGACAGTCAATGAAAGCTGCCCGGCCGATCCAAAAGAAACGTACAACTGCATCATTCTCTTCTTTTCAACCCTCTATGTCCCACCTTTACAAATCGCCATATCAATACCATCCTCTAAACTCATGTGCCTCATACAAGAAATATAATTCCCTGCCTATATCCACAAATAAAATCATTATATATGCTTTAAACACAAATGGGGATTAAGTCTCCACTGAACGAATCAATATCAAAAGCTTTGGTTTAATTTCTCCCTTTAAGCATGACTAGCTCTAGGACAACATGTTATATATCCATCAAACTTGTATTATCAAAAGATCTTCCCTTAAAACGGCAATTATTTCTGCAAAAGTCCAAATATTCCAGACAATAGAACTCCATACAATTTTCCAATCCTCATTAGATGTTCTTGATCCTCCGAATAAAACATGTTGTATAAAAAATATATTACTATGCTACGAATAGTACTGAATCACAATTAATCAACTTAAAATTTTTAAACGCGTCATATATAAAAAAAATTCATTTTTTTACAAAAAAAAAACTATTGAAACTTACTATACATGTCCAAAGTCAAAACTACATTTAAATATTATATATTGGTTATATTTGATCTATAACGCATAGGATTAAAGATATCTCAAGATCTCTCTAATTTTTTCCTTTAATGGTAGATCTCAATTTGAGATCTTAGGGAGAGAGAAAAAGGAAGAAAATTTATTCTTTTTTAAATAATGTGCAGATCTTGAGGGATCTTGTATAAGAACTCATTCTCCATGTTAGAGATCTCTCCACTTCCTTTATTGGGAGATCTAGTGAAGATCAGATCTTGAGCTTAAGATCTTTGCTCAAGATCTAGCACTAAAGATGTTCATCTTTAATGGTAGATCTTAAATTGGGATCTTAGATCATTTTTTGGTGGACCCTATAGTACCACATAAGATTAAAGATCTCTCAAGATCTCTCTAATTTTTTCCTTTAATGGTAGATCTCAATTTGAGATGTTAGGAAGAGAGAGAAAAGAAGAAAATTTATTCTTTTTTAAATAATGTGCAGATCTTGAGGAATCTTGTATAAGAACTCATTCTCCATGTTGGAGATCTCTCCACTTCCTTTATTGGGAGATCTAGTGAAGATAAGATCTTGAGCTTAAGATCTTTGCTCAAGATCTAGTACTAAAGATGTTCATCTTTAGTGGTAGATCTTAAATTGGGATCTTAGATCATTTTTTGGTAGACCCTATAGTACCACATAGGATTAAAGATCTCTCAAAATCTCTCTAATTTTTTCCTTTAATGGTAGATCTCAATTTGAGATCTTAGGGAGAGAGAAAAATGAAGAAAATTTATTCTTTTTTAAATAATGTGTAGATCTTGAGGGATCTTGTATAAGAACTCATTCTCTATGTTGGAGATCTCTCCACTTCCTTTATTGGGAGATCTAGTGAAGATCAGATCTTGAACTTAAGATCTTTGCTCAAGATCTAGCAATAAAGATGTTCAGAAGAGAAGGCCAAATAATAATATTTATAAGGAGAACCCGATGATGCTGGATTTAATTTGCCATCCCTTGCTATTATTTTAGGGTTTTGCATTTCACTACCATTTCTATTCCATTTATATAAATTCCAATTAATGGAGAAAACTTTTCAAAATCCTTTTTTTACTAAAAGAAAAGAATGTTAATAAATTTTCCCTTTAATCACGCATTACACACGTAAGCTGCAGGTAGCGAGGGTGAGAAGATTAGGCGAGAGAATTTGAATGTGCCACGCTTAATTTTGTGCGCATACCATTCGTAGGTAACACCTCTATCTTTCTTACATTGTCCATTCACGTGGAATAAATCCTGTGGGTTGCGTTTATCGTTATCTATGTCGTCAAATATAGGCATTTTAATTTATTGTTTAAGATTTTGGTTTTGCATTTGAATTCCATTTCATTCTTAGTTCCATCTAAGTTCAAAAGAGCATGGAAAAAAATTCACACATTCACTTTTTATGGCTTAAAAAGTAATGTAAGTGAGTTTGCATGCACCATGCATTCATGCTTCTTATAACATCGGCATGTCGGCTTTCTATCACGTCGTTGATTTTTTTTATTTATTTTACTTACATGTGAGAACGCCATTGGATTAATTATATGTACAGCAACCAATTAAAGTTGGCATTGAAATTTGAGCCAGTCATGACGTATAAAGTTGGTGGCTGGTTTAGTTTCTTATTCATTGTAACGAAAAATATATTATTTTCTTATAATTTTGTCAGGGACTTCTACAATCACCGAAAGATAAGGAAAAAAATAAAACAAAGAATACGATCCAAAGCAATAGGATATTACTGACTGACATTGAACAAGAAATTAAAAAAATATATGTATTGTGTAAATCATATAAGAGAGCGTAAAAAATATTATGAATAATATAATTTTTTATCTTCTAATATAAATATTTCTACTTTAAATTTCTTTAACTAATGTCCTTAAAATATTGATTAATATTTATCAAAAAAGGAATATTATAAAAGTGTCATCAATGTTTATTGTAATAATATATTAATGTTTTATTTTTTAAAATTATTGATGTTTTGTAAATCTAAAGTATCACTCATTAGTTATTTTCACCTATAGAGTATACTTATCTTTCTTTAATAACTGCTACAATAATAATTTATCATAAGCAATGACATATTTAATAAAAACATTTTAGTCTGAATACAATAAAATTTTACTTTTACTAAATGTTCATCCTTTTTTTATGTATTATTAAATGTTCCTTAAAATGTATACATTAATCTTAAACCGCAATAAATATGAAACGGAGAGTTAGTAATTTAATTCATAAAAAATCCTTTATTATCTTGTCTGACCCAAATTTATGCGTGTCGTGACGATTTAACCACCGTGAAATAATTTGCGGAAATAGCGAAATGCCGAAATGTTTGATATATTGTCACGATCATAAATTCCATTATTCATTTAAAATTTTCCAATGCCCAGTGTGGGTAAGATAAAAACAGAGAGTCAAAAAATGAAACCGAAGATTGGATCAATATTCACTTTCCAACAGTGGCTAACCTTAAAATGTTTAGTTGTTGACCAATTCTAAATTCGCCTTCGTCATTTTCCAATTAATTATCGTAGTTCTTTCTTCCAGAGAGAAAATTGCAATTTATTATTATTATGATGATGCATGTATATGAGAAAGCATGTTTAGGATACGGAAACTTACTTTTTCACTTTAAGAGAGCATACCGCTGAAATATATTATTTATATGTGAATATGCATTTCCATTATCTTTAAGATCTGAGCATGTTTGGGATACAGTAATTAACTTTTTTCTTTCTTTCAATTTTTCAGAAAAAAAAAGAAATTTGATTAAAATTATATCACACTTAAAATTGAAAACACTCCTTTTTAATGAGTGTTTGAATACCACAAAAATCGTGATAGATCCAATAAATTCACATAAAATATATAATTTTTTAATAAACGACAAGAAGTTACTTCAAAGGTATCATAGTTTTAACCTAAATTTTGTGTGACTGCAAAAGTTGGGACATTGATAAATGACACTAAAACAAAGTCAAGTAGTAGTTGAGATATCTTACAATACACGCACCAGAAGCTAGGTGCATTTGGCCTTACATACGTCAGTCCAAAAGCTCCACTTTGACAGAGCCAATACATTAATTGCACATTTACACGTATGAGTGATGTGAACATAATTTTCAAGGGCCGATATTCAGTGCCTAAGCTATACGTTATATTTTTCAATTAACATTTCCTAACGGCTAAAGCCTTGTCTCTGATTGCTTCCTTTAATTATAAGCTTCTATAATTAATGAGAATTTGATTCTGTCTTTCCCGAATTTAGGTTTTAATACTAACAACATGGTCTTGCTTAATCGATAATATTTGTCAATTTATTTGATTATATGGGCTGAGAAACAGTCTAAATACATATATTTATTGTAATATTCTTCTATTAGTGCCGCGCGTGCAGGATTTTTTCTGTCGATTGTGTTCCTCACAAGTCCACACGAAATCTTTACCAACTGCTAACTCTTTTTTTTTCTGGGAAAGGAAGATTCCATATTTGATTATGATCGACCACGATGTCAAGCACTATTTTATTTTGGTATTATGGTATAGTATAGCACCCACGTCGAAAAATAAAGCTGTAAGATGTTGACTTTTAATAAAGGGATTGCATTTAGTGAAAAATCCATGCTTTTTCATCTCGGCTTCATCAGGATATCAGTCAACAAATTAGAGTTCCAGCAAAGACGAAAATAATATTTCTTGCCCTTGGCTATTGAATCTTAAGGCTATATATATATAAACAAATACATTTTAATCCTTGAACTATATGGGCATAAAAATTTCTAAAAATAATTAATGGCTTCATAATTTGCTCATAATACATGTGTTGGAGATATAACTTAATTAAATACTCATATCATAAAATAGGTTCAATAAATTGTATGTAGTTTTTTTAAACGTACTTTAATTACTTATTATATAAGTACTTATGTATAAGCTATTTTTAAAATAAAAGAAAAACAAAGTCAAACTACTTTTTGTAAGTTTTAAATTATTTCATATATTATTTTAAAGAGTTCGTTGAAATAAATTAATCTTTTCATAAATAAATAATAATTTATTTTCATAATTTCTCTAAAATACTTTGACTAATACTTATAAAATAAATCTAAATAAACTGTAAATAAATTCTATCAAATGGACTTAAAGTTATTTCGAAAAGAAAATAAAAAAATATAGAAATAAAGGATTTCTGATCCTCATTCTAACACCAGTCAATCTCGGATCACCCATCACCACCCTTTTGACAATAATTTTTTGGTGTCACGCTCATCCTTTTCTGTCAACAAAATATCCATGGCTGCCGGGTAGGACAGACCCACCAGCAAATATTATTTTGATGCTTAAAATTGTTTGTTGGATTAAAAATAAAACTAATCATAATTCCAGACACATAGGTTAATATTATTTGCTTTATTATGGCTTGTTGAGTAATTTGGTCATAATCGTCTATTTATATAATAACTATATTTTAGTCAAACAAAATATTCATAGAAAGATGTATACTGTAATATAAAATGAGTATATATATGTGCATATATATATATATATATATATATATATATATATGATTTTATTAACAAGCTTATTTACTAAAAAGTGAAAACAAAATATTTAACACATTAAAATTAAAAAAAAATGTTTTTTAATTAATTCTTAAAACAATAAGAAGTATCCAAAATAGTGGATAGCATTTGTCAACATGGAATTATATAAAGTTGAATATTGCACTCTAATTAATTAATTATCATTAACCAGGTCAATGGAGATGACGGATACGATGGTTTGGTAGGGACTCTCTTGGGCTTTCAGCTTTCCCCACGTGAGACAGAGGTCTGCCGTAGGTCTCATCCTCATCCCCACCACGTTAATTAACTAAATCAATTCCTATGTTGTGATTCGGATTGATAGAGGTAGCTAAATAAAGAAGTGTTCTTATACGCACATTCGAGTATTCTTATATATTTTTTAATTTAATTTACTCTAATATTGAGTTAATTGAACTTTTGTTTTGGTCTTCTAATATTGCAAATATGGTGTCTTATATTCTATCAATTTAGTTCTTACTGTTTTGATTACATAGTTGTAATGTATCCATTAATGTGACGTCTAATATTTAATAAAATGCTAATGTTACAATTACATCAACATAAAATAGAATGTCATATCACCATTTTCATTAAACATTTATTAACGTTAATTTAGTAAATGAACCAAATTACATAATTAAAATAATAAAAATAGTAATCATGAAAAAAGGAAAAAAAAATCTCGAGATGACAATAGTAAATAAAAAAAGACAAAAAAAAATGTACTAGTAATTAATTGATTTTAAGTATTACACGGAAAGTCCTGCCAGCTAGGTCATGAGTTAGCGGGCATGTCACATGCAATGCATATTTGCATGCTCGTTTCATCATTACCACCAGCTAGTCCCGGTATCTAATTGAATTGTATACAGTGTTGATTTTAAAACATCCATGGAAACACCATTTGATTCTGGAAAGTCCAAATACAGAAAAATCAACGCATTAAAGTTGGCGTTGAATTTTGAGCACCCTGTGACGTATAATTTTTTTTATTATTATTGGTCTCAACGAACAATTTATCTTCTCTTTTCAATGTAACTGAATTGTTTGATTAGCTTTAGTTTTAAGCAACTCCAGATGTGATATGGTCAGTCTTACATAAAATTCATGGTTGTTTGTTTTATTTACAATATTATTATAGTTATGATCGCCACTACGTAGTAATTCACGTTTATATCTGCCACCCAAAAATTCACCAAAAAGTAGAGTAATTCAGGATAATAATGGTATTCTTCTTAAGACATGTCATTTTAACATTATTCACTACCAAACATTTTTTTTTCATTCAATTTATATTATACTCCTTTTTTTAGGGGAATTTAAATTATAATTCTTCCGTCCCATTATAATAATCGTATAAGAGAAAAAATTATCTCAAAATAATTTTCATTAATTATCTTTTTTCATTTATATTCTTTATTATTTTGTTTTGTCTATATAAAATAATACGACAATTATTTTGGAACGGCAGAAATATATAAGTCTTTTCTGAAAATAGAAAAATCCATGAATTGCACAAACTACAATTATTTATTTATTATTATTAACATTAAAACTACAATCAATTAAAACTAGAAACATTATGTGTGACACTTCTGGCTACCAACACAAAACCATCAAGCACAAATGGTGAACCCTGCATTTGTTATGCTAGCCACCACAAGATTTTGATAGAAGACCATTGCCATCGTTGACCCAACCATCACGAAATCAACCAGCAGTAGACTAAGTGTACCAGTCTCTACATCATGTGATTTCAATTCAACACAAAAAGTTGAATGTTTAACCGATACTCAAAAAATTAACTGCTACCTTAGAATCAGAATAGACAAATGCTTCCTCAGAATCCTCTACTCCACACCTGCAACTTCCTCAGTACCGTGTCATCCAACAAACAATAGTTATACTACAACGTATCACAACATGCCACTTTTGGCCAAAAGAACGACGCGTACAACAGGAAAAAGAAGAAGAAAAAAAGAAAATAAAATCCTTATTAATGAGTTAAAAGATGGCATGGGAATTTTCATAAATGGATATTTTCATTCTTTTCCACTACTGTTATAATTCAAATATCCAGTGTATACGTACGTAAGCCGATAAGCGTCGTATAATAAGTTTAATAATTTTAAAAGACAAAAATAAAATAAAATAAAATAAAACATAACAAATTATAAAAATTATTACAAAACTTTTTATATATAATATTAATCTAATTAACAAATATAATAATAAATTATTGTGTATAGTAAATTATTTTCTATAATAATTATTTAAAAATTATATTGAAAATATTTTTTTATCAATCAACGATGTAACAAGTTTTACATTAATATAATACCGGTTACATTGTATTTAAAGAGGGTAGAATAAACACCAGGCAATTTAACAGCCACCAAAAAAGAAAGGTCAATTTAATTAGTAATTTTTTTTTTTGCTGAATGATTTGATTAGAGTGATGAAAAATAATTAAAAAAGGAAAAAAGTTTGAAATTTAAATTGAAGATAAAATAAAAAGAAAAAAATGAATTTTTGTTATCAGAGGTTTTTTTTCTTTACTTTCGCTTGAACAAAGTTTGAGTAAAAAAATTAATAGGCCCAAACTACTTCATTATTATACTAACCCAAACTATTTAGTTTATAGAAATTTGTCAAAATTCGAATTTAATTTCTCAAATTTAAAACATCTTAAATGGATCTAGTAGTTTTTATAACAACATGCCACTTTTGACTCACCGGCAAGAAAAGAAGGACGAAATGGTAATTAACGAGTTGATTAATGGTGTGCAATTTTTTTTTACATATAAGTGGATATTTTTATAATTAAATGTAGAATTACAGTCAGATAATTAACTGGTCAAAAGAAAAAGAAAAGAGGGGCAGGTAGACTATAAACTCATTTTTTGTTGCAACAACGCAAGGAAGGCTGTAGAAAGTAGAAACAACTAGCAAAAGGAAAGAGCAATGAGCAACAATTCAAATCTGCAAGACATACTCAATTTGATTTTTTAAAATAAGATCTTAAATTCAAATTTTATAAATAATAAAAATATGATTAAAAAAGAAAATTTCATTATAAATTATTATCAATAAAATTAATGAATATTTTATCCTAATAATAATATAATGATAAAAAAAATGCAAAGTAAGGAAGCCGTCAAATCTCTTACGCAAGAGCGAGAAATTGCCCACTAAACATTGCCTAAATGTCTCCACTTTCTTAATTAACACTGTGTGAAGGGGGAAAACAAAATGGGAAAAAAGGGATCAGGAAAGGGAATAAAATTATGGGGAAGTTTATTTCGCTTTTTTAATATTATTAGTTTATTATCTTGCTCCTAAAATTGGTACGTAGTGGCATGGTTTAATTTAGGGTTTCTGGGTAGGCAAGATTTGAATTGAGTGTATACTGATTTTTGGTTGTCTTGTAAAAGGTCCACAGAGTTGAACTCTACTTAATTATGAGACTTGCGCCATATTATGTGTTGGAAATTTTTTTATGGCATTTGAAATTCTGTGTTGTTGGTTCCCTGTGACAAATCTTTATATACAAGTTTAGTACGCGCGTGCAGCTGTTCCTACAAACTTTTTAATTTTTTAGTATAATATAGATGTATGATTATAAATCGTTTTTACAAAATTAATATACAATAAAAATATTGAGTTCATGAGTATTTATTGTTCTCCCAACTTAAAATTTCTAAATCCGTGGCTCTTGGTTACTACTGACAATTGCAGGAATTATTATTGGTTCTCTTCTAATTTGCATTGTTGCTAAGATAGGACTCCTGTTGGTGCATCTGATCTAACGTTTTTGGCTCACCTTTATCTTTGGTTTCTTGTTTGCTTGACCGTGAATGTTACGAGACTATAGTGCTATTCTTTTTTTTAGGCGGAATTTAAATTATACTCCTTCATTTATACGTCTACTTTTTACACTTTTCTTGATTTTTTTCTATCTGTTACTCTCTTCCTTCCATTATACATCCATGAAATGGGTTCTACAATCAACATTTTCCAAAGGGAAAAGAGGAATTGCTTCAATTTCTGCGAGTGTAGGCGTTGAGGAGTGCAATATGTATTTGATAGCTCAGTTGGGTCCCACGATTGCTAGGGTTTTAAGAGGAGACTTCATTTTTTTATTAGCGAAAAAAATTCTACATTAATATTAAAAATATGGGGTACAAAGGGTATCCCAACCCACATACATGTTTGATATATCAATGCATCAGAACCTGTTAACATCCAAAAAACGGGCGGTTCTGATTGTAAAAAGGAAAAAAGTGATAGAATACTGAGTCTGAGTATAATATCCACACCAATTCCAGAACTAAAAACATGTAGCCTTCCAGTTTTGAATTCCCAGTACATTTCTCTTCTCATACCTGCAGATTTTATATATGCTATGTCTTTGATTTACTTCTCCCTTCCCCTTTACTTGTTTAGCCTGTTTGAAAAAAATACTGAAAATACTTTTGAGAGCTTTATTACTAATAAAAGTTCTATGTTTTTAATAAAGAAGCTCCATCCGTGAATTTAAGAGGAGACTTCGTGACTGAACATTTGAATTTCTCACAAGAAAACCCTTATTTTATTTTCCAACCCTTACAAAATCCAGCTCCTGAATTTAAAATTCGATCAAGAATAAAAATGTGTTAAAAATGTTTATTAGTTTAAGATTACAAACATAGAAATTGGTTTAAAGTTACAAACATCTTCAATGTGAACCCAATTAATTTGTATTTTGCTCTGGTATATTTTTTTCAATTACTTATTTTTGCGTATAGAATTAAATCTGCTAATATAAACTAATTTATAAAATGGATTTCCCAAGGCCCATGCCACATTATTTAAGCTACTTTCATTTGTATAATAAGAAAACAAAAGTGCATCTTGACATTAATAACAAATCATTAAATGGTGATTTACTACTATAAATCTATATTTTATTGTATAATTAATTATATTATTAGTATAAAGTATTCGGTCGACAACTATTAACAGCCTTTGGATTTTTACTTATAGAGAAGACATTAATCATG
Organism: Glycine latifolia; assembly: GCA_013407115.1. Taxonomy (NCBI): domain Eukaryota; kingdom Viridiplantae; phylum Streptophyta; class Magnoliopsida; order Fabales; family Fabaceae; genus Glycine; species Glycine latifolia. Next base: position 34,504,682 of record CM023958.1, read on the forward strand.
ACATTATATTGTTTTTATAATAATAATAAAATAAGAGTTAATTACCGTTCTTATTTGAAGAATACCACCTAAAAAAACACCAGAATACCGTAGGTTTTCTGATCGTAAAAGATCAGTATGGGGTATTCAATGGTTTCCTTGATGCCTAGGACTATTTTATGGACTTAATAATACTTGGAGATTATACATTATCGAAATTAAATTCTTAATAACATGTTTAAGAAATTAATTATCTACTAATTATGGTAAATTAACTTTAAGGATTAATTGTGTACGTTAAGCATACAGGGGCGGTGCTTTCCGATGATTCCATTATTGAAATATGCTTTCCCAGATTCGCTTTCTTACATTACATGTAAATGATGTAATGGCTGGACCCTACTGAGATTTTCATTCTTGTACAGCTAGCTAGCCTAGACAACCATCCCAATTTGTAAAAGCAGCCTAGCGTCGTTATTTAATTAGCAGCTAGGGTCCCACTCCCACATTAATAATAATCTTTGTTTAACTAATAATATAAAATCATTTAAATTTACAGTGTATAATAAGTAAACTTTATATAAATTTATATAGAAATAGCTACTCTCTATCAAAAAATCGATAATGTAAACATATAAAAGAAATTAAACTTTAACCAACCATTCATATATAAATAATTTTTCCCTTTCTTCTGTAAATGTGGTTATTACAGAAGAAAAAAAATTGAATAAAGCATGAACTTCATTACATACATACCCAGAATTGGCTTTTTATATATGATAACTACTTTGAGATGATCAATATACTCCATAAGTAGCAAAAGGAAAAAAAAATAGTGAACTATAAACAAAAGTTATTAACAATTAACAATTGAAGATAAAATTAAAATTCTGGTAAAGATGAGAGGGAAAACATAATAATAATAATAATAATAATAATAATAATAATAATAATAATAATAAATAATAATAACAATAATAAATAATAATAATAATTTCAAAGGATCATATTGTGTAGGGACTTCTTTGAGCTCAGCACTAATTTTATAAAATATCTTAAATATAATATTTTAAAAAAATTCATTAATAATTATTTACAATTAAAGTATAAATATTTCTAATTTTTAATTATTGTTGTCCATTATATCAGTACATAGTTGATTATATATATTTTTTACTATCATTTTTAAAATACAAAAAGTGACAGAAGTAAAAATTAATTGAGCTATGTAAGGTAGTAATTTAAATAATTATCATGAAATAATATTTCAAGAAATCTAAAATAAGAGTTATTAGCTGCAATTAAAAATATTTTTATGAAAGGACATTTTTAACTTTATATCTTTTAATAAAAATCTAAATTCAAACTTTGCATGTCATGGATGAAATATATTGTAAACAATGCTATAAAGTATATTGCATTTTAAACATTTAAAAAAAATTAAATTAGGATTTATGAACTAAAAATAATAAGAATTTTGTGTTACATATCGATCATGCATTATAAAGTATGATAAAATTTAAATTATTAACTACTATTGACCGGTACAAATTATTGAAAAATATTTGATTACTTGTTATATTTAAAACAAAGCATGAGAAAAATAAAAATAAGAATTGAAATTATTACTAACATTTCATATTTACAATATATTATAATATCAAATTTTATTTTCTATAATCAGGGATAATAATATATAATGTATGAGTGGTGTAGTGTAGTATCCGCTCTCATACGTACACTTTTTAAAAAAAATCCATACCCAAATTCATACCCCTGTGAAATATAAATTTAATATCCATGTTACTTTTTGTTGGATATACCTAATTGTCTATATTTGTATTCGTTAACCACCCTTCAATTAATATTAAAATTGATAATAAAAAAATATTAATTAAAAATATGACAGTTATTAAATTAAAATATTATTTAGAGATCTTTCAAAATACATAATATTTTAAATTGTGATAAAGTTTTAGAATAATTAAAAAAATATTTTCTATGAAAGTCTATGGAAGAATTTCTTTGAATATATTAAAATACATATTTGAATTATGATAAAATATCATTGATTTTTCTTGTTTTATTTTCGATCTAACTTTTATTACTTAATATCTAAATTACAATAATAGTGAAAATCAGTTATTTTACCCAAAAATTACCTTAAGATTTTACATTCATGTTAATCAAGTTTAAAAATAAAATGTAGCTACATTTGGGCATTAAGTAAATTAATCATAAATTTATTATAATTACGTAATAAATGAATATTTCAATCAAATTAATTTATTTTGTTAGAGAATGTTACATGTAATTGTTTTTTATTTCAAAACAATTTATTTTATAAAAATCCGGAAAAAATCACGTGTCAATATTCATTTTTGAAAACATTTTCGTATGCACGTTTTTTGTAGAGGATTTTCATATGTCTGTAGTATAGATGTATTTTAAATTCGTATAAACATGATACTTTCTTAGTTTTATTTATTTTTATCTTTAAAACTGAAAGATTATAAGAAGTATTTTTAGCTCTTAACCGGAGACTCAAAATGCATTATTTTTTGTTAAATATAATTTTCAAATGACTAAAAGAAATATCATATAAAATTAAGTTTCTCTTCGGATTAATATAAACATGAACCCTTTCAAGATTGAATACACATTACCGGTAGTGGTAGGTTATTTGTTGATGGGAAAGATATACAGGTAAATGATAGAAATGCAACTGATGACCCTACACAGCCATACCTCACCACTATGAGCCGGTTGAATATGGCTCTACTTGAGCAACCAATGAACCTCAATGATATACAAACACCACAATATTTAAACATTTCAATAATCTCTCTCTTTTTTTTTTCTATTTTTTATTACATCATAAATTCTATTACATCTATATATTTTTCTTTCTCTTACTAACATATTGAATGTTTATGTAATATTTTCCACTAACAAGATCTACTAAAGCGCTAGTGTATCTTTGTAAAATATGCATGTGTTTAACTTTTAAATTATTCTTAAAACACATATTTTTATTTAAAAAATAATATAATTTAAGTATTTTTTTTATATGATGAGTTTAAGTTTTATCACCGTATTTGTTAATAAATTATAAGCTATATACTATGTAAAGTTGTATTATAAAATATGGATGTATAGTTACTGCATTACTAGTTAGCAATCAAGGTCATGCTAATAAGTGTTTTTAAGACATTAGTTAAAAAACTAAAAAAAAAATATTTATCATAAAAATAATAGGAGATTATGAGAGAACATAAAAAAAATTTAAAATAGCTTAATTTTGCACATCTAAATAAAATTATTTCTCTTTCGAATTTCTTAACTAATATTCTTAAGGTATTAATTAACATTTACCTAATAATAACGATAATGAATCACAATTAATTAACTTAATGAAAAAATGTGTTACTTTTTTTCAACTGCTAGTTCATTAAAACAAGATAAAAAAGGAGTGCAAAAAGAGGATGGGTACCACACCCGGATAGTGAATGAAAGCTGCCCGATTGAAAAGAAAGAAGTGCATCATCATCTTCCTTTACAAATCGCCATATCAATACCATCCTCTAAACTCATGTGTCTCATACAAGAAATATAATTCCCTGCCTATATCCACAAATAAAATCATTATATATGCTTTAAACACAAATGGGGATTAAGTCTCCACTGAACGAATCAATATCAAAAGCTTTGGTTTAATTTCTCCCTTTAAGCATGACTAGCTCTAGGACAACATGTTATATATCCATCAAACTTGTATTATCAAAAGATCTTCCCTTAAAACGGCAATTATTTCTGCAAAAGTCCAAATATTCCAGACAATAGAACTCCATACAATTTTCCAATCCTCATTAGATGTTCTTGATCCTCCGAATAAAACATGTTGTATAAAAAATATATTACTATGCTACGAATAGTACTGAATCACAATTAATCAACTTAAAATTTTTAAACACGTCATATATAAAAAAAATTCATTTTTTTACAAAAAAAAAAACTATTAAAACTTACTATACATGTCCAAAGTCAAAACGACATTTAAATATTACATATTGGTTATATTTGATCTATAACGCTTTGTTTTTTTTTCTATGTTTTTTCTTTTTATTTTCTCTTCAAATGGGTAACTAAACTATCGTAAAGTCAAACTACTGACCACCAAAAATTGATATTTACGTGAATCATGACACGATAGAATGAACAAAAAAATCTGTTATTTTCTACTTAATTGAATTAGAATTACAATTATCCTTATTTTTGAAAGAAATAAAAAAGGAGTAAACACCTAATTTATTTCATATAAAAAATTATTTAACCAATTCAGTTTTTAAAAGTTATTTAAATAATATCTTAAAATTATAATCTGAAACATTTTAATCCTTGTTAAGTAGTAATAAATCAGTATGTAAAAAAGATATATTTTTTTAATCAGTAAAAGAAATTAAAGGTGTATTTATAAATATGTAAGGCGCAGAAAAGGGTACTCAAACCCAATCACAATGACCACTATCAACATCAACATCATCAACAACAACAACAACCCCACATGACCTTTCCACAGAAATGCCAGACTCAAATCCAAGCTTTAGTCAAATGTACTCTAATTTCTGACCTGTGACAAAGACACATTCTTATACCTCGATCTCCGTTTTGAGTAAATGTTTTTTCTTAAATAAACATTTCACGATAATTTAAGTAATGAGGAGAGAGCGAGATAAGTGTGAAATAAATAAGTTATATGTAATAGAAAAAAAATAGTAGAAATTGTATTTTCTTCGTTCTTGTGATAACTTTTATAATAAGAAAAAAAGTGAGATAAATTGAGTGATATGATAAAAATTATATTGAGAAATGAATATTACTACCTATAATAAAACTATTGAGGAGAAATTGTTGTGAGTATAATATTATTCTTTCATTTCCATACATTGTGAATTGTGGCGTTTGGCGACTTTTTTTTAATAATAATAATAAAAGTCCGAAAGTTAATCAATTTGAACCATCTCTATAGCTGCACCTAATTTAGAAAAAAAAAAAAAAAAGCTGCACATGAATTTGAATCTGGATATACACAAGAATTTCCAAAGAATGAGTTCTAAAGCAAGCCTATTTCGCGTATAAAAGTACATATATAACTAAATGAATTTACTATTTTTAAATTTTTAAATTTTTTTTAAGAAATATTTTTCGTCTTTGAATTTTTTTAACTGTTTTTAGTTCTTTAATTTTTTTTCTTGACTTTCAGTTCCTTGAAAGGATTAAAAATAAAGATGGAAAATATGCTAAAAGACTAAAAGTAAGAATAGTAACAAAATTAAGGAATTAAAAATAAAAAATTTAAAGACCACAAAATAATTATTTTAATTAAATATACAGGAAAAAGAACATCCAGCTTATTTGATAAAATAAGAGATTCTCATGAATTGATAATTTTTAATAAATTTTAAATAAAAAAAATATACATTTTAAAAAGAATGTGTTGTTCATTTTTTTTTTAAAGTTATTAACATATATGGTATTTGGCTATCATAACAACGATAGTATAATACCCAACCCTTATGTGAGAATCCTAGATGTGTTAGGGGTATTTCTGGATTGATTTGAATTCAATTTGATTAAATTTAAAATTTAATTTAATTAAATTTAATTGATTTGATTCGATTTGATTTTCATAATATTTTTTTTAACACAACTCAAGTCATTTATGAATGATTCGATTCAGTTTGGGCAAATAGGTTATTCATTTAAATTTGATTTTTTAGAACTACTATTTTATATCATAATTCATCTAAATATTCAATACAATTAACATAAGATGATCAAATGTGAAAGTAATAAAATTGATTAATTTAATACTATCAACATAATATTTTAAAATAAACTAATACAAATTAAAACAAAATATTTTTTCAATGAGATTTACTTTAATAGCTAAATCACAACTATTTCCTACAAACTATTTTTTTGTAATAAGCTTTGTTGCAAGATTTGTTACAACCATTGCAATTAGATTTGCTTAAACAAATAACAAAATATAATTTATTAATATTATAAACATGGCAGAAAAAATAAATATAAAAAAAATGTGAAACAAATAACAATATACCTCAAAGTAATACTTTAAAAAGTTTCAACACTTGCGGTTCCAAAAACTTAAAATCACAATATTAACATTATTTAAAGTCAACTCAAAAAATTCTAAAAAAATTGATCAATTGATCTAATTTTCTAATTTTGATCAAATTTATAAATATAAACTCGTAATTCAATCAGTAGATGAACAATTTTAATTGATTCAGTTTAATTTTGACCCAAATACATAAATGATATAATTCAAACTATTCAAATTGATTTGGGTAAATTCAAATTCGCTAATGACTCATACCCATAAACACCCCTAAAGTATGTTCTATTGTTTGGATCATGGAAAATTACGTTAGTTACACGGCCGACCAAGATTTCTCTTTGTTTAATTAAGAGTACCAAACCCTTTGTCATGTGTTTCTCTTCTCAGCCACCCAATCCTTATCTATTATATATAAAAAAAAAACTTTGATTTAGTTCTTTAATTTCTCTGTTTTAATAATTTTTTTTTTATCCCTTGCGAATGTACTAACTTTTCTTGTAACCGGGATCACTATTCCACATTAATATGAAAGCTACACGTAGTGGTATATGATGGACGTATATTTTTTGTTAATAGTGTATTAAAAATAAATTTTTAATTTAAAATAAAACTAAATATATTCTAACATTCTTTATGGACAATGAATATCTTTCAAGAAAAGTAATCTGTTCTAGACTAATAAAATTATTATGAGCAATAAGTTATCTTTCCAAATGCTCAACATAGATACATACGCATGACAAAAATATATAAACTTTTTACAATATTAAATTCCAAGTTTAATGAAATCAAATACTTGATTACTCTTGGAAAAAAAAGTAACAACTTAAGTTTTTTTTAGGATATAACAACTGAAGTTGATATTAGGTAGAAGTCAAACGAATTAATGAAAATGATTGGAGTACAAATATAAGGTGGAATCTGATATTAGATAAAAATAAATAAATAAAATATTATATAAGTAAGAAAAAAACTTATAAATATGAATCAAAAGGTCAATACAAGATAAATTATTTTTAATTAATATTAGGTTTCAAGTGAAAGTACAATTTAAAGCCTAATATGTTTATTGAAAAAAATGTTTAATTAAAAAAACATTTTTAATCAAGTAGATTACATTGTGGATATTTAAAAAAATCTGTCAAAATTGACAAGTCAACTTATTTATCAATAATTTTACTTTTAATGAAATATTAATATTTAATATGTACTATACAAGTCAACTTATTTATCAATAATTTTACTTTTAATAAAATATTAATATTTAATATGTACTATTATATCATTATGTTAAGAAATAAAATATTTTTTTGAATTAAAATTAATTTTAATATAATGTATTTATGTTGTTTTAACCAATTCTAGAGTGATAGATATTAATAGAATCTAACTTAATTGAACATAATAAATTATAAATATCTTTGCATTTTATTATTATAAAAAAATTGTGACAGATACATTCATTAATCCACCATAAGTACGCATAAAAAATAGTCCATCATAAGTCTATTAATTTGTTTAGTGATAGGCGCATAAACTTACTGGTCTGTTGAGCGATAAGTAAGTTCACTGACCTGTTTTAAGGTAGGTATGTAGATCTATTTAAAAGATTTAAATGAAATAAACATTTAAACACACTATCAGATCATGTCAAACTTAATTATATAGAGGTTGAAGCATGCCTAATTAATAAAAGCATGAGTTTAATTAGAAGTTATCAAAATCAAATCAAATTATTTATAAATTGTTAAATTGATTAAAAAATTGAAAATACCAATTTTTTTTAAATCACATACTTTTGGTGAATTGATTCGATTTTCACATCTTGTCATGAAAAAACAAATTTAACCGAAAAAATCACATATTATAATTATATATATTATTTCTTATTGTGATAATTAGTAATAAGTATTAAATAATTTATGATTTTTTATTTTATAATCAAGATGCATATTTTACTTTCATATGTTAAAAAAGAATATATTAATAATGTTAAAAATAATGTTAAATACTAAGTAATCCACAAATTATTATTATGTCACAAAAATAATTGATAATATCATTTTATATTAATGCTAAATAGAAATAAAAATAATAATGTTTAACTAAAATATGTTAAACAAAATTTAATTAAAAAATAAAATCATTTTAAAATAATATAACATAATAATTATATAATTTATTTGATAGTTTTAAATTATGATAATATGTTAAAAATAAAAAATTGTCAAATCGAATTAAATCAAACCAAAAAAAATTAATTGATTTGATTTGAATTTGATGTTATATTAAAATTAAACCAAATTAAACCATCTTTATTTTATGTTTGGTACCAAATCAAACCACAACACAAACACCCTAAGTTTAATCCACAAGATTAAAGTTAAATAAGTGATAAATCAACTTATAAATATTAAGTAAATCTAATCCAACAATCAGAGTATTTACTTTATAAAATACCATTTTATAATTAATCTATATATATATATATATATATATATATATATATATGCCCTCAATTTTTTATTTTTTTGTGTTACTTATCACATTTTTTAAAAAAATTCTCTTTATTTCTCTCTTTTTCAACCTAATCCCACACATTACGTGGTGGGGATTTAGTAATTTTCTTTGAAATTTAGATAGAGACGGGCATTGGATTTGTCCACCCGTGAAGTGGGTCGGCAAGGGTCGGGTTGAGGCCTGAGGGACACTCACGAGACCAAATAATAAAGTGAAACCTTCTGGACCCACTTGGTCCCATCTCATTTAGATAAATTTATTTATTGAAATAAAAAAATAATTATAAAAATAATAACTTTCTATTTTATAATGTATTTGTTTAAATAATTTTTATTTATTTTAAGAAACAAGTTAATTTTTTAAGTTTAAACAAATTTATTCGAAATATAATTCAACATAATTTCTCTATAAATTTTAGATTTTAGATATTATTTTAATAATTGAATATATATATATATATATATAATCAATTATTATTATTATTGATTCTGTATAATACATTGTGGTTAGATAAGTATATGTAAAGTAATTTTAAAATTATTTATTTAGTTTGAGTTGTATAAAATGATTTTTTAATAAAAATACAAAATGAATATAAAATCATTTTTAATAATTCATTTTGTATTTAGATTAATTAGTATTGGTAATAAAATAGAAAAACAAGAGTTGACTGAATAGTTATTTCTTAAATTTTGATTATAATGTTCAATTTTTGTTTATCATAATTTTTTTTGTGAAGATTATAATTGAAATTACAAAACAAATTTAAATATTAATACAATAAGTCTGTTAAGTTTTGTCTATTAAACATTGAATCCCTAATCCAAAGTTTGAAGTAGTAACCACATGAACCCATTAGTAAGACTCTTAATTAGTAAGAGCGAGAAGCAGAATTCCTGCAAAAGAAAAGCAAGAAAAAGAAAACTTAACAATAGGTTTCTTATGAAAGTCATCTTTATATTGCTATCCTATTATATAGTAGAGATTCTTTTCTGAAATAGGTTTAGTGATTTTTTTTCCTCATGTTAAAAGGTTTTTCATGTTAAAAATTTGCTCTTTTTTATTTCTTGTTTCAATGTTTATTTAGTGTCCATTTTAAGTTACATTAGAGCAGGAAATTTTTTTAGTTATGGTTGAACTATAGTCTAAAATTGTCTCTTAATCCTACACAGTCCCACATTTGCCAACAACCCCAGATGCAGATAACTCTACAAGTGTATGGAGTTGCAACATTTATACTATACGTTTAACATAAATGTATGAAGTGTAGACTAAGAACATGTGGGCACAATATATAATAAGATAGGAAAATGAAATTCTACCATGGAATAACGACCATGTGCGGTTAACATCTCGTGACCAATGTGACGGCATAGATGATGAGATGAGGCATGGATTTGATAGATCAAGAGTGAAGATGCAAATTCAACATACCTAATTTTTCTCGAGCCTTCGTATAAACACTTTATAGGACCACAACTTTGAAGGTTGATTGTGTTAGATATGAGACTAAGAAAGTTTGTCGAACGATTCCAAGCTGGGAATTAAACAGTTTTAAGCTTCATTTGAAATTTCAGTAATAGAATATTGATAAATTCTAACAAATATCTGAGACCAAAAAAATTGGTTACTAAAACGCTTCATCAATTACTAAAAAAAGAAAGCATAAACGAAAGCAAAAGATAGATTCTAAACAAATAAATGAAGGGTTCATAATTTACAGAATAGCTACTTGAATTTTCCTTAACATGTTCTGTTTATGAGAATCCTTCAAAGTATAAAGAAAAGAAAATAAGCATGCACTCAATTTAGTGGAACGAATGATGTCAAACACAACTCCAATGCCAAAATTGCAATTAAGGATCAAGAATTGCACTATGATTCTTTTGGTATGTTATGCCTTTTATTGTTGATTATGATATTGATACGAAATAATTTGTGTTGAAAGTGGTGATTAATTCATGGAAAATCGTGAACACACACAAAAAATAAGTATTCCTCTGCTAAAGACAATTAATTTTTACCCATAAAAATAACAATCTCTAATTACATACAGGGCTGGTATGTTTTTTCCCTTCAAGAAAAACAAAAGAAATTTGTGTAGTTTATACTATTTTTATGTTTTAGAAACCAATGAACCTAGTGGCCATAACTGAAGTTCCACTATAAATAACTGTCATAGCTTCCCTCTCCACTCATACCTAAAATTCCAAAGTTCTTTTTCTTATAATGGAGCTCTTGTTGAAAACTCACACGAGGATACACGTGAGACCCTTTTTCCTCCTTTCTTACTCTATCCACTCTAAGTAATATTCTCACATTCTGTTCTTAATATATACACTACTTTAGTGAATATACTTGTAGCTTCATTTTCAAAAATTTTATTTTCATGGATGTGTTGTTTTTGCAGGTGATTAGAACATTTTTTGCAATCCTTTTGGTTGCACTGCTGAGTTCAGAGAGAGTGGAGAGCAGAAAAGCCAAAGTTGTGACCACTTCCTTGGAGTACAATGCTATAAGCTGCAGAGCTCACAGTGCTGCATTGACAGATTTTGGTGGTGTTGGGGATGGAAAAACATCTAACACAAAGGCATTTCAATCTGCAATAAGTCACCTGAGTCAGTATGCTTCTGAAGGTGGCTCTCAGCTCTATGTTCCTGCAGGAAAATGGCTCACTGGTAGCTTCAGCCTCACTAGTCACTTCACCCTCTACCTTGACAAAGATGCTTTTCTCCTTGCTTCTCAGGTATCTCATCTCTACTCCTTTGATGAAAAATTAACCATAGACATGAGGTTTTAAGGCATAGTGTGTGTACATTTTGAAACATTGTGAAGTTTGTTCAAAATCCATCATTTGTGCTACCCCACAAATTTTCACCACACTGATGTTAGATCAGAGACTTCCATCTGTAAGAATATGTTGTTTTTTGAACATTAAAATAAAGTCTCTCACATAACTGCTGTCCAGCTTTTGAATTTTCAAAGTGTTATAATTGCTCACAAGTCTTTGAAAGTAGAACCAAAATCTTTTCTTGATTCTTTTTCTATTGACTCTGGTTTTTAAGAAAGTGTTGCTGTACCAATCACATGGCTTCATCTGCCTGTTCTTGCATCTTTCCTTTTGGCAGTATCTTGCTAGAACTGTTTCCAAAGTCTGATGACAGATCAAAACTGGATATGAAATATATTAAGAGATGCTCTATGATTTCATCAATTTTGTTGCATGATACAGACATTTAAGAGATTTAATTGGAAGAAAATCAAACAGTATTCTTTGATTTTTTTTCCTAAAATCTTTAATTCATCAAAGAGTATCAAGCCTCTTTTATTGATAAATTATTACATGTTTATGATTCCGGTCAATTTTCACGTTAGTTGAAGTTTATTAACTTTTTAGTATAAATTGAAAATTTTAATTACGCATTACGTAAAGATTGATTATAGACGCAGTTCTAAACAATACAGTAATTTCCCCACTATTTGTCACTATCATAAACCCATCACTCATTTTTTAATATGGAAATAGAGAATTTTAAAGGGGTTCACGTGAGTTACATACAAGGGAAGATGTCCAATAAATGAAATGCAAAGAATGTGTCACAAGATACCCCACTTTCTACCGAGCATATGAGAGCAATATTAGGTTCATGAGAGCAATCTTTTTAAATAATTCAACAATACACAAAAGTCCAATGACCCCTACAACCACCTCTTTACCCTGGCCACTATTGGTCTATTCCACATCCAGACAACAATTTTAAGTGTCATAGAGTGGTCCATTACACACTTGTGTTATCTAGGAGAACGGTTCCAAGTGTGACACATTTTTGGAACTTTCATGTATACTACTGCCAACTCTTTTTCTTTTATTGAATTAATGAAATGGTTTAGGATATAACTGAGTGGCCTGTGCTTGAACCCCTCCCATCATATGGTAGAGGAAGAGACGCACCAGCAGGAAGATTCACAAGCCTCATATTTGGAACAAACCTCACAGATGTTATTGTCACAGGTAAAGGGGCAAATAGTTTCAGTTGTATGTATCCAAGGTTGTTTCAGTTCTAATTACCAAAATTTACTAACTCACCTACAATATAACTTAAACGAATAATATATGCACTGAGAAACTAGAATTTTTTTTATGGTGTAATCTAATTACAAATCACTATACATAATATAGTAAGTTATAATATTTTTATTGTATTGACAATATAAAAACTTACATTGATAATACATATATATTAAACTCTTATTATTATTATTATTATTATTATTATTATTATTATTATTATTATTATTATTATTATTATTATAGATAAATGATATCAATCATGACCCTTTTTGTTAACAGGTGAAAATGGCACCATAGATGGTCAGGGTGAGTTTTGGTGGCAGCAATTTCACAGGAAAAAGTTGAAGTACACTCGCCCATACCTGATTGAATTAATGTTCTCAGACAACATTCAAATCTCAAATCTAACTCTACTCAATTCCCCATCATGGAATGTTCATCCAGTTTACAGCAGGTAATCCCACTTCACTTGTATTCAAGTCTTATAAAAAAATGTCATTACATATACTGATATAGCTACTTTACTCTCTTATTGTCTTTTAGTATTATAATAACAAATGATTCGATACTATGCAGCAATATTATTGTGCAAGGCATCACCATTTATGCTCCTGTCACATCTCCAAACACTGATGGCATCAACCCAGGTCAGTATTTCATGATCAACTTCAGATTCTTCAAATATAGAACAATGTATAGCAAGCAAGTATTTGATACAATGTAACCAAAGAATAAAAGTTTGATTTAAATTGCTAATATTTGCTCTGCCTATGTTTCTTTTATTTTTTTTCTTAACAGATTCTTGCACAAATGTAAGAATTGAAGATTGCTATATAGTTTCTGGGGATGACTGTGTGGCTGTTAAGAGTGGATGGGATGAGTATGGCATAAAATTTGGGTGGCCCACCAAACAGCTAGTGATAAGAAGGCTAACATGCATTTCACCATACAGTGCAACCATTGCCTTGGGAAGTGAGATGTCAGGTGGAATCCAAGATGTGAGAGCTGAGGAGATCACAGCAATCCAAACAGAATCAGGTGTCAGAATCAAGACAGCAGTAGGGAGAGGAGGGTATGTGAAGGACATATATGTGAAGAGAATGACCTTGCATACTATGAAATGGGCATTTAAGATGACTGGTGACTATAACTCACATGCTGATGGCCACTATGACCCTAATGCCTTGCCCGAGATAAAAAACATCAACTATAGAGATGTTGTGGCTGAAAATGTGACCATTGCTGCTAGGTTTCAAGGAATCTCCAATGACCCCTTTACAGGAATCTGCATTGCAAATGTGACAATAAGGATGGCAGCGAAGGCCAAGAAGCAGCCTTGGACCTGCACTGATATTGAAGGAATGACGAGTGGGGTGACCCCTCCACCTTGTGGTCTGTTACCTGATCAAGGGCCAGAGAAGATCACAGCATGTGATTTCCCAGCAGATAATCTACCTATTGACATGGTGGAGCTTAAGAAATGTACTACCACCATGACATATGTTGGAGCGTAGTAGTTTATGTAAGTTATTGTTTTAGGAATAGTCCTTCTCAGATAATCCAGAAAGCATTTCTCAAGTTAAGAGATGAATGGTGTTTCAAATTATAGAAATGGAAGGGTTTTCTTTCCTTCTCTCGTTTGTGGAACTTGGTGGCTTGATGCTGCTACAAGTTTCATAGCTAATATTAATCAAAATTTACTGGTTAAGTCTTGCTGTGAGTATCCCATGCATATTCATTCAAATTATGCACAAAACTGAAAAGGCTACAAACTACAAAGAGTGATCATGACAGTTGAGCAAGCCAAGGTATTTTCTGAAAACATTTTCAAAAACTAACAAACTGTTACATTTTATGTCATACAACGGGATAATGTTGGTCCCCACAAATGAAAAGTTTCTCATAAGAACCTTGAGAGAATTACACCACAAAATATAGTTGTCGTAATTGAAAAGCTCAAAAACATATAAACCCTACACCAGAATCCCATACTTTCAATATAGGACTCAAGTCCCATACCTAGTAATTGGATCCATAGAGTGTCTTGTAATAATATTTGTGTGTCTACATTCTAAAGGATGGAGAAACTGACAGAATCCATTAACTGCACTAAAGTGTTTGTCCTAGTCTAAGCTGAAGGATAGAAATACACCAACAAGCAACAAGAAGCTAGAGCCCATGGATATTCCTGCTGAAACCTTAAAGTAATGCTGATTGGCTTCTGATTACTCCAATTGTACATCTCAACAATAAAATTATCCAAGAATGTTAAATAATAATCAAATGAAAGACACCTCACAAAACCTCATTAAATCTCAAATATAATTTACCAAAAAAATCTCAGTATATCCAATATGTTAATTACTTTTGTAGAGAACCAACAACTCCTCGGTAGTGTTGTAATCCAGTCAAAAAGTATTTCACTATGCACATACGATAGTAAATGCAAAATCTCAATAAATAGGCGGATCAGGATTAAATAGCACAGATTCTCTCCAGATGAGTTCCTTGATATCTTCTTCAGTGAAAGATGGTTGCTCAAAATCAAAACTGAAAGGTCTAACGCAAACAGGTTCCTCATTAATATCATGAAGAGGTGCCAAGAATGGGTGACACAGAGCTTCTTTAACTGCAAAGCATCATAAGTAACATACAATTAATAAAAATAAATACAAAAGAAAATCCAACGGCTATAAAAGATTACTGCAGATATATTGTCAACATTCAAGAAACAATAGAATCTTGACCAAATGATCAACCATATCACAAGCAGTTAACAGGCTCTGGATATAGTAATTTTTTAACATTTTTAAATTAATAGAAACAAAGAAAAAGAATACATAATTGAGATGAAAATTTTGCTTTTGATACCCAATTAGTTTGAATTGTAACCAACGTTTAGGATATGGACAGAATTAAATGGCCTCACTCAGCAATTGGTCTTGGACAAAACTCCGGGGCATAATTTGATTCATGTTACCAACCCCATGTAGTGGGAAAAGGTTTTGATTGTTATTATTTTCATTGTAACCAACATTTAGTATTCAATGTTATCAGAGACTAATACAGTTTCCTTTCATATTCAGATTTCAGCTACAACTTTATGAGCTTGGTATAGCAAGTTAATCATGGTAAGCATATTTGAACAGGATGAAACACAAACTACAGTTAGAAGCAACTGAGTATACCCATTTAACCAATAACAACCTCGTCATTGATTTAGTTGTTCTAACTTAAGAAATTTGCAGAGGTCAGCAAACTATACATGGATTTAAAAGGGCAATTTATAAAATAAAATTACAAAGATTGTACCAAAAAGAAAAAGAAGAAAAATTATGTCATTTTACCTGTAATGCGCCTATTTGGATCAAAGACAAGCATCTTCTCTAACAAATCAACAGCACCAGGAGACATACTTGGAAATCTATTAGCAAATTGTTGCCTTGGATATTGTGGAAGCTGTCTCACATATCTACGAGCATTATCACTTCGTAGAAATCCAAGGCTATTGTCATCAGGTGAGCCTATGAGCTTTTTAAAAGGAAAATTTGTCAAAAATTAAATCATTTTTTAAACATGGAGACTTAGCATGAAAATAAGAAAGAAGTTGCAATCTATAGGGGGAAATGCATAACCTACCCTCTCCCCATGCATTTAAATTCTTAGTTTTTGGTTTAGAGTGAGTGAAGAATTTCTTTTAGGGAAACACCCTAGCCATTAATGTTGTGATGAACTGATAATGAGTTTCTTTCTCTTAGGTGTGAAAACCTAATGACACTGGGGGAGATTCTCAATTTCTACAGCTGTCTTTACGTGTCTTTATGGATCCTTAAGATAACAATCAAATCTCAGCCCTTAAGAGTATTATTCTTTGAGTGCCTGATAATTCTTTAACCCTTATTCTTTTGCTTGCAGACCATCAATCCCCCACATATCACATATGCCTCTTCAGTCTGACTAATTCTTTTTAATGAAATTTCACTAATTTTTACCCTTAATTCTCGCAACAAAACCCTAACTTTGATCCATTGAATTTTGTGTCTTCTCTGCCCTGAATTAAAGGTCCACACAGAATTTCTCTCATTCTATTTAATTGCATGTGGATCCAACATTCTAATCTATAAAATAAAAATAAAAATAAATGAAAGCATGTCTGCAATTCAGGAACCAGATGTAAAAAGTATCATTCAGGATTTCTAACTAGCTAATACCTCCGTAATCAGCCTGAGCTGATGAACATAATCTTTCCCCGGAAATAGGGGTTGTCTTGTTATGATTTCACCAAGGATGCAACCCACAGACCATATATCGATGGCGGCAGTATATTCTGAGCAATTAAGAAGTAACTCTGGAGCTCTGTACCACCGAGTAACCACATACTCAGTCATGAAATCAGTCTCAGATGTAGTTCTAGCAAGACCAAAGTCTGCAATCTTAAGATCACAGTTGGCATTCAGTAGCAAGTTGCTAGGCTTTAGATCACGGTGCAGAACATTTGCTGAGTGTACATATTTGAGTCCTCGTAGCAACTGATAAAGAAAATACTGGAAAATGTATCTTATCAGTCACTGTGAGACAGTATAAATATCTTTGGTTATATAAACCAATGTATAATGAGTACTGTTTTAATTCAAAACAAAAAGGTGGAGCCCAAGGAGATTCGAAACAGTAAATAAGAAAATTCAAAACTGCCAAAAGCTCTTGGGAATTTTGATTAAGCTAATTCAGACATATTTTTGAGCTTCAGTTTGGCGATAATACTAAAAAGAATAATAATCGAGAGATCTTTCAATATGGTAGACAGTAAATTTAAAAGGCATATGCAAAAAGAAATGGTTACAGTGCTAACCCGACAATGATCATCAGTCAATTGTTGATTGGATCGAATTATTTGATGCAGATCAGTATCCATTAACTCATAAACAATGTACACATCATTGAAGTTATCCCTTTGTGGTGGTCGTATAATGTCTTTAAGGGCTATCACCTGCATTAGAGAAGTAATTGGTAAGTGAGCAGCCTTGTTTCAAATTGAATTCTAATAATGATTGTAGAATTAAAATCCAATCAGGAAGCTCCCATGAAACAAAGTGAAAATATAACACCAATACCAACTCTTAATAGATGCTGGCTCACAAAATGTGTGTTTAACAATATACTAATTAGAAAACAAAATAAGAAAACTTTTTTCAAAAATTAGATATAAAATATTATGAAGGGTATAAATTTCTGAGTAAGCCAGAAACATGATAATCAAAAGCATATATTATATAATGTAAATATATCGAAAGGTAAAAGTTCTATTCTATCAATGTATCTTGATATCAGTTAAAAACATAAGCCAGAATACACAGAAGAGATATTTTTGATATGTTGCAATTTTCAAGAGTTTTGAATTTATCACAATAGAAAGCGTAACCAAAAGTATATCAATTAGTACTTCTACCAAATTATAGATATGTTTATGAGAACTGAAGCAAATGTCCAATTTGAGCCAAACAACAGGATTATGCTTAAAAGGAACTTCATCACTAGTAAATTATGGAAAATTTGCCTATAGTTGCAGTGTGACAGATACAACCAAAAAATAAGAAGCAGAAACAAAGAAGAAATCAAAATATGAGGCAACAATAAGTCAAACATGAAAGTCCATAACTGCTACATAGAGCACTCCCTTAATATCCAAATTTGAGACGAAAAAAGTAAGATAAAAAATAAAAAGTATAGAATATAAATAAATAAATAAGCAACACAAATGGGGGAAACAAGGATTAGATATGAGAACATGAGTAAAAAAGTTTATTTAAATTACATTTTCATGATCCATGTGCCGAAGAAGTTTAATTTCTCGTAGGGTCCTTTTGGCATCTATTCTGTTGTCAAATGCATTGCCAACCTTCTTAATGGCAACTTCTTCACGTGTCTCTGCATTTACAGCAGCACTGAAGGAAAATGAAAAAACAACATTGTCCCACACATTGTTGATAACAGAACTAAAACCATATTAATGAGTACAGGTCATTGCCTAACACACCAAACTTAATAAACCATCCACAAGATACAAATCTTCAGTTTAATGAGTCTGAAAATCATGAGGATTGTGTTATTTACAGTGCCAGTAAGTACACCAAATTCTAATAGCCCGGCCATCAAACTCAGGTAGCTTCAACCAAATGTAAATTAAGCTCTATAACAAGATAATCTGAGGCAGAATCCGAAACGCATGAAACTAGATATGAATACATGATTAAATAGACCCACAAGACTAAAACTTGATTCTCTTTGAATTATTCTACTCCAATCAATCAAACCCAAACAATGATCACAAAGAATATATTTTTAAACTCAAGAAACTCAATCAGCTAAGCACAATAGCCCACATTCAGCTCAGAAATTACATCAATCCAGTATTAAAAGCATTGAAGGAAAAATACAAATTTTCAAAATCACTTCAATCCCCCATTCGCATAAATAACAGATACATGCCAAACATCTACTTCAAATAAACAATCACATATGATTCTGAACTTCCCCTAACATTCAAACATCAAATCCAAAATCAACAAAAAGGCCTTTGACCATCACCAGCAACCACTTCCTTGCTTTCAAAGCCAAGAGTTCCAAACCCCCAAAAGATGCGAAATTATTGTATGGTCCGGAACCACTACATGTTTATGGTCCTGAAAATTTTCTAAGTAACACATAGCCAAGTTTTTATTAATTCTTTCTGGTAAATTGAAAATTTTGGTTACATATCATATGAAAATTGGTCAGGACCCATACAAAAATTTCTCCCAAGATGCAAGCAATACATACATAGCTAAAAAAAGAGCAACCCTTTATCCCCAAAACACCCTCACAAACAACAAAAACAACACAGAAAACAAATGAATTCAGCCAAAACAAAAACTCAACCCCACAAAAAAGTTTATTCCTTACCAAACAATACCATATGCTCCTCTTCCCACAGGGCGAATAGGAGGAACATACTTCCTAGAGACCTCAAAGAGGTTGCCATAGATATTGTACTGAACATAGCGTCCACCATGAGTGTAAACTCCTCTGATGTCAGCTGAAGCAGGAGCAGACTCAAGAGCCATGTCTGTCTGGTGCTAAATGATCCAAAACCAGAAGATGAAAATGAAACAGACCCAACAGAGAAAGCAAGGAATTTTATGAGAAAGGAGCTAAATTGATGAAGTGGGGGTGTGCTGAATTTACATCGAACGTGTCGGTTATAGTAAAAGTCGTTGGCATTTTCGTTTGGGTTAGAGAGAGAAAACGAGGATGTAATAAAAGAGAGGGAGATTAGGTGTGTTTTTACTTTTTCGTTGCATACATAAGCGTGTTTATGTGAAGATTCAAGTTAGGCTTTTGAATTAGAAAAGCTCATGTAAACCCGTGAAGATGTAGCACTTTTTGAGCTTTTGTTAAATTTTAATGCTATCTCTTAATTTTTAGTGTGATTTTGGACTTATTTTTTCTTCTTCTTTTTTACTCATTTTGTTTTGACATTTGATAATAGGTTTTCATTTTGGGAAGGGGAAATCAAGTTGATGTACTTTTTTATTTTCTTTGTTTTCCTTTTGGATCAAATTGATTTTACTTTTACTTTCAATTTTCAACTAAATAAAAAGTAGAATTAAAGATGACAAAGTTAATGTTGAAAATTGTTCACGAATGAAGAAAATGAAAAATTGGTAAAAAAAATGTTCCAAGTTTGCGACGGATTATATGTTAATAATAAAATTATAAATTTTGAATTATTTATTTTTATATTATATTATTAACTTAGTTTTTATTTTATATTTTATGGTGAATATTTTTTTATTCTTAATTCTTTTTTAAAGGAATTTGAAATTTAAATTCTTTTGTATTTAAGTATACATTTCTTTCCTTTGAATTTTAAGCACCTTTGTTTTAATTTAAACTTTTTAAAGTATATAGTTCCGATAAGTTTAACTCGAGCGTAACTTTTGCTTGCAAGTTTAATAGGATTATGATAGCACCCCTAATGAAACGATCATTTTTTGCTTTATTTCTCCTTTTTCTTTGTGTGTGTTTTATTTTAAGCATTATTATAATTGGGGAACTTACTTAGGCCTTGTCATTCTCCATATCTTTTTGAGTTTTCTAGTTGAGATCTCTTTAATGGTGAAACTTCCTTATGCTCTAAAAAAAATCTACAATTATTATACAAATGTGTTATTTTACATTAACAAACACATAAAAATTGTTTAAACGCGATCCTTGACAATTATGTTTAGCAATTGTGATTAAAATTACTTCATAAAAATTGCACAAAATTTTCCTTCAAGTTTCTTTTTAAGAACAAATAAAAAAAAAATGAGTGTCTACGCTCTACAAGTTAGGGCGACGATTATAACCCACCAAAATGGTGAAGTCAACTTGTTTGGAATTAGACCAACCAACAACTACAAATTGTATCAAAAGGACATATGTAATTACGAAATGGTCATGAGATTTTTCAGCCTCTTTCTCTAGCAATTTTGTAGAATGTGACACGTCAAATGCTTCATTACTGATAAAATCCAATAATTAGTTTATAAATGCCGATTTCCATATGAACATGCCATTGTCCAAAACTCCAAATTAACAATTGGTGTCAAAAAACAAAGACAAAGGAATAGTAGGGGTAGACCAAAAGGAATTTTCACCCATCTACACGTGTTGTGTAGGACTTAGGGTGTAAAAATAGGAATTTAAATATAATGCATAATTGTTATACTCCTATGTAATAATAATAATTTAAATCGTCAATGTTTAATTAGTCAACTTAAAGGAATAATAACCTTTTTTAAGTAAACCTTTGCATGCTTCGTAGATATTACATTGCTATATACAATATTCAGTCAAAGTTGGAACCAAAATATATAATCCTCTTCAAATTAACGGAATTGGAGTTGGATTTAGACATTTACTGTTTCCTAGTCAGTCTTCGTCTATTATTCTTTATCTGTTGTTCTCTTTTTTCTGGTCCCAAAAATTGACTATTGAATTTGAAAACGAATAGAAATAGAACTTCCTAGTTGGCGGCTCTCAAGGTCCTGACTAGTGGGTGGGTGGGTGCAAATCCCACGCTTAATCTTCAACTCTTCGTTATCACGTCATATCTAAATATTATGTGGTGAACTCTTTCATTTAAGCTTTATAAACTTTTTATTAGCATTTATCTTGGTTACACATGAAAAAATGGTGTGTGATTGTTTAAAAAAAACAAACAAACGAAGAAAATGAGAAAAGGAAAATCGTTAAATAAGTATTAGCATTTATCTTGGTTTCACATGAAAAAATGGTTTCATCCAATATTGGATACAAAACACAAGGAGAGAAACGTGCGTGTTAGTTACAAAAACAATTTTTTTTTCTTTTTTTGGTGAAACCATAGACAATTTTATTTTGACCAAACAAATTATCAAGTTAAAAAATTACAAACACACTCAAAGTAATCAATGCTTCCTTTCAGTGACCAACAAAATTACAAGTCTGTCCTGTAAATGTTCACTGTTCAGTAATCAATGCTTCTTTTTAGGATTTGTGCTGTGGAGACTACCAAAGCAACCCATTTTACAGCATAACACAACTCTGGGCTAGGGAAGTCAAGCCACTATGAGAAATGATGGAAAGAAAGCCCACTTGAAACCATCTACAAAATGAAACAATATTTTGGTGCGTGATATGACAGATATGAGGTGAGTCACATTAGTGTCTTAAATATTTAAATCATTATTTTAATCCCTGAAAAATAAAAATGCCAGTCAATTTAATCCTTCAAGTGAAGTGAAAAAGGACTAATTTGATTGACTTCTAATTTTTCGGGTACAAAGTAATTTTCATCTTTCAAAATTTATGGTCACAAACCTTTGTTCTTGGCTTTTAGGAACATGGTATGTTACTCCCCAGAGAATACTACCATACAATGCTAGTAGTAAACTTGCAAAGTTCCATCAGAACTGAAGAGCAAAAACGAGTAAACAAGGTTGCAAAGGCAGGAGCAAATAAATGTAAACAATGTAAAAATTCCTCGCAATTTATTATGCTTTGACAACTTTCTGCAACAGATTTGATACTTGACCAAGATAAGACACGTACATTATTAAAATGAGTTCCCATCTAAAACTAATCTAAGTGCAAAGATTCAAGTATAACTAAAATCCAGAAAAGATAAAAGATAAATAAAAAAATTGCCAAAAACAACACCATGCGAGTTTTGTGTGGTTCTTGGTTCTTCCATTACCACCACCACCTCATCAGACTGAGTGAGGGACTCAAAGCAAATGTTAACAGAGAGACACCGTTAGGAGAACTTGCTCAGTTCCCCATTTTGAGATCCATACAAATCATCGTCTTGACAAAGCTTGGTCTCTGCTCTCTTTAACAGAGCTTGCAGGGGTCACTCATCTCAGCTCAAAGCATGATCACAATTGAGTAAAGAGGTTCGCATTTTTAGTTTCTTTACCACCCCAGATGCTGAGGGGCTTAACAAGGGAGACAAGACAGATCATCTACCTCACAAGACTAGGTCTCCAATCCCTTCAATAGAGCTCAAAGCTCTATCACTTCAGCTCAGTTGATGTAGAAATTGAGTGTGTAGTCCACCAAAAATTCACTTCAGTTTTCAGATCTCAAAGCAAATCACTTTTCACAGATCTGAAATGCAAGGCAGCAAGCCATAATTATTGCCAAACTGACAATTGCAAGAAATTCTGCAAGCTGAGGTGCCAAGAGATCAGAATCAGATGTGTCACCTTGATACCAAGGAGTTGCAACTGATCTGTGAGTTTCACATTATCAAATGATAAACACATGCAATATGCTAAGTAATACATGATACTTAACAATGTGTTGCATCATATGATATTCAATCAAAATTGTTCAGGGCGATTAATTTGAGAAACATTTTGTTTTCACTTTGTTTCCTGTATTCAAAAGTTTATATAGTGAAAAACAACTTATTGCTTTCTGTTTTCACTTTTTCTTATATAAACTTCAGAAAACAGGAAATAAAATGAGACAACAATTTAGATGTAACCAACTGGAAAATCTGTGCTCAAGAACAGAGAGACAAAACATCACAAATGAATCTGAGACTTCTGCATATGTATCCCTCATTCTGCTATCTTTGACATTCAAAGAAATTTAATCAAGTTTTGATTGTATACTAAAATGCTACATATCATATTACATGGAATCACAAAAAAGAAAAAAAAAAAAAAGTTAATTGCCCTAAAATAATCTGCTAATCCGGTTACAGGGCTTCCCAATCCAGACGAAAAGACAGGTTCAGAATGAACAACCAATGGCAGAAATTACAATCCCCTTCCCCACCCCTCCAAAAGAAAAACCGCAATCACATTTTATGTTTCATGATTCTATCACAAAATGGAAAAGGCAGAGGTTTCATGAACTAATAAATAGAAAGAATTACAGGGTAGCGAATTACAAACTTCTGTGAGCACAAACAACTTTCTTATATAAATTTTATCATATAATATTACACAGAGCATCACAAATATACATTTCAGAACCATAATATAATCATATAACCTATTACTCATTCTAACTTGAATACAATAAGCCAAACATGATTGAAAACCATCAATCATAAAACAGAAAAACCAATACCTAGATCCATCGGTATGCACCAGAGTTAGGCTGCAACACATTCAATTGACTATTTGTGCATCTCTGTTACCCGCCTGAATGCTGTCAATGAAAGTTGCACCTGACCTCAAACTAGATAGCAAGGCATCACGACCGGTCAAGACCACTTGGAAAAAGCTATCGACTTCCTTTGTAAGAAGATCTAGTCCTTGTGAAAGCTTCTCTGTTGCTCTGCCTAATTCCCCAACAATCTTCGCAAGTGCTTCTGTCTCAATGGCATCTGCAACGCCCTGGATAATAGGATATAATTCCTTCACAGAGGAATCAACTACTTCCAACTCATTCAATATAGTAAATCTCCCACTTCTAACTCTAATTTCCCCATTTACAAGATCTTGCAAACTTTTAAAGGTTGGAGCCCAAGAATATACATCAGCCACATCCAAATCTGATATGTTCTTTGTAGAGCCCGAAAAAGCCGCAGCAAACACACTGCATACAAATACTGTCTGCACCTTTACTCCATACATAGCTTGCATCAAAACCTTCCCTTTAGCAGACTTTTTAACCTTTGGAAGATCAAGTGACCGCAGAAGATCATCCAAAATGCTGCCACATTTCTCAATCCTAGGATTTGCAGAACCAATATGCTGTTTCCAACCATCAAGTGAAGAACATGCTCGAACATACTGCTCTGAAGAGGAAGACCCTAAATTGTGCAATGCACAATGAAGTAAAAGATGACCCTGGTTCAGGCGTGATAATTCAGAGCTAAATGCAATGCATATATCTAGTAACTTCACACTAATGTCTAAGTACACATCTATCCATTTCTCATCCCAATCATGTACAGGAAGCTCAAGCTCTGTTATGAGGGTTTTAATGTCATTATGACTCTCACAAAGTGCCTGCATGGCCAAAGTCATCCAAGACAAGCTGAGGATCTCATCCTTGCTCTTGGGAATAAGTTTTTTCAGCCTCTCTTCCAAAGTTGCTTCAAAAGCATGTAATATTAACAACAGCTGTGAAGAAATTTTTGGGCCTTTAGGTGATATCATCCTAAAAGGATTTCCAAAAGGGAAGAATGATCGGTTTGCATCCTGTGCGCGGCTCATTTAGAGTTTTTACTGAAACATGCAGGATTAGAAAGTAAGATGCAATGTTGTTGAATAAAAACCATACAAAATCAATTATCAGTCACACAAGAAGCAGTTCACTACATGTTATTTATGCACTAAGTTCATAATTACTGAGCCCAAATAGTATGTTCCAAAGCCATGTTATTAAAAAAGAAAATGGAAAAAGGCATATACAAAATTCTGATAATAATTGCATGGTCAATGTCAAAAAACTACCATTAGCCACTCCAAACACAATTTCTTCCCTTTCCATTCCCCATCTAATAATTCCATTATTATGATAAGTTCAAAAGTATTTAGTTTGCTTTCAAATTCAAGCTGTAACAAGGTATGGGATAAGTTTGATCAACTAACCCTAGATAACTAAATGATAGTAAGGTAAAATAAAGTCAAAAGTACCTAAAATTTAAAATACAAAAATTCCAAGATCAGAAATTTTCACTTTAAGGGGGCGTTTGGCAGGAGAGAAGTAGGCCACTGGGAATCTTTGAATATGTTTCCTAAGAATCAGGAGTTACGCATATTTTTATCAATTATTTATCACATTATATAATCTAATAAAGAATAACATGATGTTTTTACCGTAGTAAAAGAAAAATTAAAATCGAGAAACCTCATGAGAAAGTTTTTGTGGAAAACTTTCTAAAAACATTCCCGGAAAACTTCTTTTCCCAAGAATGCTATTTTTTTCATATGCATGCCAAACATGAAAAATTAAGTTTCTCAACCTATGATTCCTGAGAACCAAAAACTTATTTCCTACCAAACGTGCCCTTAAGTTTTATTATTATTATTATTATCTTGAAAACACAAAAGGGAATCAGAAATTAATAGACAACTAGCTAAACTTCCCTACAAAATCAAATGAAAAAAAAACACAGAAAATAGGGAAATGAACAAAACCTAAGACCAATCAAAATTCCTCCTCCTTCCATTTTCCTACAATTTTTCTCATAATTTAAAATCCTCCGTCCCACTTTCCAGCTCAGGAAAGGTAAAAATTCAAAACAATATCTACCCATCACCCCCTCATCACACCTGAAGGAAATAGCCATATAAATACTTTTCAAAGGGAAAAAAACTTTTTTTTAATTTTCCAACAAAACTAAAAAAAAATACAAAAATCGTCTGAACCTCACCAAACACAATAGATCGAGGAGCTGGAAAATCAATCAAAGCGAAAATCTTGACCAATTCTCAGATTTTCCACTGAAAGACAAAAAAATTGGGGGGTAGAGGGGTTCTATTTATAGAGATTTTCAGAGAGAACAAAAAAAAATAGAAAAAAGATCGAAACTTTGGTTGAGAAAAAGGGTAAAGAGAGAGGATCAAAGAGTGAAAGAAAGCACCTCGCAGTGATCAGATCGGAAGAGTTGAATTAGGGTTGTTTCGGGTTTGTTGTTTTGATAGGGTTTGAGTGTGTGTGAATGAAATGAATGAATGTTTGTGATGGTGAGATGATAAAGCTACGAAGTTTGGCCTCAGATTCTGTGAACCTGGGAAACGTGGTGTCATATTGTTGGTCCTTGCCCTTCGTATTTATTTCGTTAATCATATTTTTGTTGACCTAAGAACACGTTGTGACATTTCTCTTTAAATTATCACAGTTAATGCGTGTGATTATTTTTTAAATTTTTTTTGTAAAAAATATAATTAAGCTTGTTACATTTTATTAGGCATCGATTTTATTTTATTTATTTATTGAAAAAAACATAGATCTTACTCTAAAAAATTTACTTATTTTCTTTTTAAATTTCGTATTATTTCTAAATTTAATTTTATTTGTATTTTAAAGTTAACATCAACATTAACATCAATTTAATCCAAGTTAATTAAGATTGGTAGTAGATAAATCCAATGATAAATTGAAAATAAGACAAGAGAGAAAAAATAAGTTAAAATAAAGAAAGGATAAAAAAAAGAATGGAGAAAAAAAAAAGAAAAAAAAATTAAAATAAGGGAACGACAGAAACATAAGACTACTAATGAGTTTAACTCTTTATCAAGTTTATAACTTTTATTCACTCCGTCCTAAGATATACCGTCTATATCTTACTCTATTAAGTCTTGTTTTACTACCTTTCCCATATAAGTTTCGATCAATCTATATCTCTTTTTATGCGAACTCTTAGTAATAAACTTTTGTTCTTATATAAATTGGCTATCATAACGTGTCCAAAACACCTAATTTCTTGAATTATAAGGGTATGTATATTCAAAATGATCACTTTTAATTTTTAAGATTTATGTTTCTTTTCTTAAAATTTAATTTTTTATACTTAAAATTAATACTTTTAAATTCACTTTATTTATTAAAATAAATATATTCTTTTATAGTATTACTATATTTTATTATTTTAATGATATTCTTTTAATTTGGGATTATTATAATGTTTCTTTATTATTAAAAAAAAATTGTCGGCAGGAGCGTTGAAATTTGACGGGTTTATCTGCAATATCATTCATTTCATTTCAACGGGCTAATTGAACGGATCATGTTTTGCTTCCAAATTTTAATTGAACGATTCATTTAAATTGGCAGTTCCACCCAGAAAATTAAGGAATAAATTTTTTATTTTATTTTAAGAGCTTACTTTACATGTACTATTAGTACAAAAGTTTTTTCACTCTAAATTAATAAAAAATTATTATTAATATATTTTAAAGATAAATATTATAAAATTAATAATTTTATGATATATAATAATTTATAATAAAATAATAATGTAAATAATAATAATTTTCCATACATATATATATATATATATATTTACCTATAAAATGTTATATTTATTTTTTTGTCACTTTCAAACGTTGTGTATGAAATAATAAAATTAGAAAATAAAAATTATTTTTATTATTTTTATATAAATTTTAAAAATAAAAAACCAACTAAAAATAAATAAATTTATTACAACTAAAAAAAATATAAAAAATATTTTAACCAATGTGCTAAGCCCAATGAAATGACCGTTGAAGAAACGTCAGAGAGTGGGGCCCACTCCACAGAACACTTTGCATTGTTTTAGGTTATTAATAATTAATAATTAATAACGTAGGATGCATCACCCTTCACCCTTCAATATCGATATGCTGCACATTTCCTCTAAATTACATCATCACTTGTGACTTGTGAGCACTTGTAACAGACAAGTTTGACTTCATTTTCCAAGTTAATAACCAGAACATAGATTTCATCGATTAGGGAGATGACATCATGACATAGAATTCATATGGTACGTAAAATATGTAACCGTCCAAGTTAAGAAAAATTGATCCAATTATCCTCTTCTCTACATGAACACAAATCAAGCCATATAAATTAGCTATGTGTGAGTCGTGTGACTAATCTGTGTGTGAAGGGAGAGATTCATATGGTACGTAAAACATGAATCATTTTAACTAATAATGACTTTGTAATCTATTAAAATGTGAATAGTATATAATCAACTAAAATTCACTAATATAAGTGGTTTGGGATAGTTTCAAACTTTAAATCAATAGTTATTTATTATAATCATAATTATGTTGTCATCATCTCATCATTATTATAATTATTATCATTACAACTAATTATCATTCTCATTACAATTTTATTATTGTTATTATCATTATTTTCGTTAATTTTCCTTATTGACACTATTATATTTTATACTATTTTATCATATCACATCCTAATCATCAAACTTACTTAAGTTGTTTGATTTCAATATTCACATTAATAACAACAAAAAATTAAACTAAACAATAATTTATTTTTTTTGGTTTGATCATTTTTTAAAAAAGTTTTGTTGAATCAATTTTAGAGTTTAAAATGATTTAATTCATATTGGAACACCCATACCAGTTATCAACTTACCTTTTTTTCAGGTACAAGCATATAACTAATTTTCTTTTTTTCTTCAAATAACTTTCGCTTTCTTTTAAGAAGATTTCTTATGATACATATTTTTATCATTTAAGATAACAAATTTACGGTTACACTCCCTTTTTGAGAAATGTTGTCCCTTTCTATATTTACCGGAAATAACAATCTTGGTCCTGTGTCATCTTTGTCCACAAACATACATGATCCTTTACCAAACAGGGTGTTCAAATATTCCCTGCTCCTCTTAGTAAGGTTGTCTCCTTATCTCCACCTCTAAGCAAAGATGAGTAGAAAAAAGTACCTTAATTTGGAGCATTTAAGCCAAAACAAGCACTCATGTTTTAAAACGTGGTATACCTTAAAAAATAAGCGTTAATAGTTGGCATGAACAGAATTAGGCATGGAACACTAAACTTTTTTCCCATAAAAAGATCAAATACCCCCATCACTATAAGAGCCCAAAAGAAAAGCATGAATCCCTTTCTACCAAATATACATGACAAGAACCACACGTCATGCTATCTTCTCATTTTCTTTTCTTTTCCTTTGTATTAACGATCATATGGTGATGAATGAATGAATGAGTATATGGAATAGTAGTTTCTTGT
This sequence comes from Glycine latifolia, assembly GCA_013407115.1. Taxonomy (NCBI): domain Eukaryota; kingdom Viridiplantae; phylum Streptophyta; class Magnoliopsida; order Fabales; family Fabaceae; genus Glycine; species Glycine latifolia. The sequence continues at coordinate 34,534,638 of CM023958.1, forward strand.
TGGCATCGCTTTGTGATCAGCTATGTTTGATTGCAAGAAACTTTATAAAATTTGTTTAAATGCAGAAAACACTTGGCATTCCCACTACTCTAGTGCCAAATGAATATGATGAACAGCTAACCCCGTGTGCGAACATGTTCTCCCAAGAATTTTAGAAAAAAGATGTTACACACATACATAATTCAACTTGAAGGTTTAATATTCATAGAACTATAACACGTAAAGGCATTTCCAGCATATAAAAACCATATAACATAATAATTAATGTCCCTCAACTAGTTCTACTTTTGTTAAAAAAAAAAAATCAATTTTTCTCAAACTTTTTTATCAATTCAACACAATCTTTGAAAAAAATCATATTTAGTACACAGTCAATTATTCGCTTGCGCTATTTAATTTAATGTGTTGCCAGGTCTGATAAATTAATACTTATTATAATAAAATTAATAGCTTCGATATGAATTTGATGATTTTTTAAATATAAGATATAATGATGAAATATGAGACAAAAGTTAAAACATGTGATTAAATTTAATGAATGAAGTGTATAAGCAAGTTTAGTAGATGCATGAATTAATTGATGTAAAATTATTTTAATTTTATCCGGTGTTTATGAGTTTAAATTTCGATATTTATATTCTATAATAATCACATTTTATTTATTTATATATTTATAGTAGAATTATTTCTGATAAAAAAATACTTCTGATTTATACCAAAAAAATCAATAGATTGTATTTTTTTTATTTTAACAAAATATTTGTTTTGTGCTCTATAAGCCTACTTAGGCCAATGTAAGTAAAATAAAGCAAACATTGGTAATGTTATTACTAAACCGAATTATTTGTCACATGACCATAGGTCAACGCCCTATGACTTGAGAATTTTCCCCGCACAAAACATTGATGCTATGTTTGGTAGGAAGGACAGAAAATAAAGAAATTTTATTTGAATTAAGAGAAAATAGATAGAAAAAAAAATATAAAAATAAAAATTTGAATTTTTCTTTCTTTCCATTTTCCTTTCAATTCAGATTTTAAATTTTTTCTTTCCTTTCCACTTTCTTTCTCCTATTCCAATAGGCTAAATCATCAACATGCACAGTCTGTTAATAACAAACACCACAAATCACAGGATTTAAGGATGGCAATAATCGTGCTTATTTGAATTCTTCATCTACCTTTATTATCTTCGGAAACAGCTAATACTCTCTCTCTCTCTACTCTCTTGCCATCCATTATTTCTCTATAATATAAAATCATTAAAATTATAATATAAATTTATCCAGATTATCTCATTTCATTTAATAAAAATGTTTACAATAAAAAAAATAGTATCCTAAAATTTATCCAGCACAATTGATAAATTGTTGGGTTCCTTAAACAACCGATAAGGATTTGATTTCATGATTTATTTTATTGCAAAAAGATAAAACTCAGTTATGATATGAGATTTCAAGCTTTTGTGTATATTCTTCTTGTTGAATGTAGGCATAGAAAAGTCTTAATATAGAGTTTACACATGAGCAGAAAATCTGCTAACTTCCTAAAGTGGGATACAAATAACAAATCCAACTAATTTAAGCCAGGTATGACTGTTATAACTTATGCTATAACATAATCTATATGTATTATTTACTGATATCATGACTTTCGACTGTGAACATATTTTGTTTTTGACAAAAAAAAATGATAATTTCTTTAAAATAAATTAAAATATAAAAGTGATAATTATTTGAAGATATATATAATTACCGGCTTATCTTATTTCAACTTTCAATTTATGACCAATTAAATAAATGTCTTTTTATAATTTTGTTAAGCGCTTTTTAATTTAATTAGCTAGCTTATCATTTATCAACTATAAATATTCAGCTAGATTTTTAACTTTAGCTAGTTTATCTACTAAATTTGTCACATGCATCTTATATCCTTCTACCTATCCCACTAATATTCTATGAAATAAGTATTACATAAAAAAATTTAAATACATTTAATATATATTATTACCACGTGATTCAATTAAGATTCATTTCTAAAAATAGTTTTAAAAAAAACATTTTCAATTTTTTTTAGATATTTGTTTTCAGCATCTTTAGTAGAAAAATCTCCCACTTCTAATAGGAAGACATTTTCAAGGCAATATGGCAAAATGTTAATAGTTAATAGTACATGGCCTACCAGAAAAGACAATACGTTAACGATCCATTAAAACATCACATGACATGAGTGCACGCTCCTTCAACCTTACAATGAATGAATTTGTCAGCAAATTGCAACACTTCAAAGTTCAAACAAGGGTTGGCATTTTTTTTTTTTTGGAGGAATAACCAAGTTTCAATGGTCTATTCCACGCTACCCCAAGAGTATTCACCAAATAATGGTGTTTCTCTCTAAACCATATGCTACCAATATTTATTAGGGCATTTAGTTTGCCACTTTGCCCTTTTGATGCTTGAAAGGTTATGTAAATGATAAGCCAATCAAGAAACATCATAACAGAACAACGATTATACAGGACGAATGAGATTGGGAAATGTTTCTTCTAAATATAATATCTTACACATAACTTTCAGGTCAAGAAGATAAGATTAACAACGTGTATCCATTGTTGACTAATTAATATACCATTTTGTTTTTATAACAAAATACATGTTATTAGTTCATTAACTAATTCATATGCATCGGTAATCAACAAACAATTAACATAGCATTATCAGATATAGGATTTCAAACATGAAAATAATAGAACCACGAGTGTGTTTGTTATTCGTGTGCTGGCAATTAAAAATTGTTTGCTCCACAGTTCCCTATTACAGTTTCTCCATTAGGGTGTACTGAGCCAACATTAAAACAAACATTATTGCATAAAAGGTTATCAAAATAAATGGTTTTTTTTCTATAAAAAGAAAAAAGTCAATACTAGAGGAGCTTATGCTTATCAACACTGGAAGCATCACGTGGTAGCCATAAGGTGGGGTAGTATAAGCACACTGTCTCACACCACGACCATTCAATTCTAATATGTTAAACAGATCAGTGTAATATAGAAAGTGAAAGGCTAATAGTACACTCTAATCTTTTTTAATTATTTTTTTTTGTTATTGATTGAAATTTATTAAAAATCATGAAATTATGTGAATCTCATTTCTTATTTTATTTTATTCATGATTTCGTAAATTCTAATAGATTTTAATAATTGATAAAGAATATGTTACTAGTACTCCTCTTATATATAAGAATATTATTTTACACTGCCTTCTTAGCATTTGGTCCATTAGTTCACACTGTCTAAGAATCTCATGCTTTTCCTGGCTCTTTTGACAGCTACGGTGATTCTTACCCAAGCCAACATCAGGCCCCTAAAGTACAGATATGCACATGATCAAGCTAGGTCTCCAAAGGTTGTAATGGCCTACTCAAATTCTTTGAACTTTGTAGTTTGGCGAAAATTATGGTCCAAAACAAAAGTAAAGGTAAAAAGTACATGAATGAACTGGTAGAGTAACATGGAAGAGATGTTTGCACTTGGTGCCTTTATGAGGGGTTGGTTCTATTATAGGACTTGGTGCAATATAAGAAACTAACAAAAGATTGAAAAATGAAAATACGCAATGATGTACAAGAAGAATGTATTATTTTCTAGTCAGTTCAGGCTATTGAGCTTCTATGGACAAAGTTTATATTAGTTTAGATAGCAAAGCCTAAGCCAATAACCAAATCCATGGAGCCTTCCTTGTGCTACTATTTCATTGCCTGCTTGAACAATGGAGTAATCTATAAGCCAAAATGACAAAAAGTAGCTGACAAAAGTTGATATTTCATAATTGGTTATAGCCGGCAATGAGAACAGGTCCATTTACCACAAGCATCCAACTATGGGGAGTTGGCAATGATGGTGCAATCTAATTGCTTTCTAGATAGCTGGATTGTGGGTCTGTTCAATGAGTTGAGCATATTAAAGTGGGGACACTAGTTGTACACTCAAAATGCTAAGCAATCCAACCATCTTATGATGGGTCCATGATAATTACTAAAATCCAAAATGTATGAGCCTAAGGAAACTTACTCAATTTTATTGATAGGTACCCTTTTTCTTTAATTCTTATCTAACACTGTCCTGTGAACAGATAGTCATAAATATTTTTATTTTTATAATAACGAATCAGAGTATACACTTGAATATTGAATCCCAAATTGGGGTTGATAACAGTGGAAAACTATATAATAAAGAGAGAAGAAAAGATACTATCATTTTTTTAAAATTAACCTACACACAAGAATCGGCAAACTAATAGAGACCAAAAAATAAGCACGTAGTTCCATTAAATTATCAGCTTGTTATCATCTCCATCTAGTACTAGCTTCTTCACTTTTATCAATGACACCTCCATCTCTTCTCTTATCTAAATTTGAGTCCCTTTGCTCACTTTGATACGAACGGGAAGACTCTCCCTCAGTTCTTTGTTCCTATAGATAGAAAAGAAAAAAGAAGTTTAAGTGAGTATCACATCATAGCAATGTTTTTATTCCAATCAAATATAATGTCTAAAGTTTATGAAGGTAAAAAGAACATACAGTATGGAATAACAGGTCATCTGCTTCAAGCATGTGGATCACATGTCCCATTTTTGGCCTCTTGGTTGCATCGGGATCAACACACCGAAGAGCAATCAACAAAGCACGTTTAAGAGCCTTTGAAGATGGCATCTCAGGGAGCTTAGGATCAACTACTTCCTCAGATTTTCGACTCCCAACCATAGTCTTCAACCATTCTATTAAATTAACCTGTAATTGTTCCAACATGCATAGTTAGCCCAAAAAAGAGAGAATATAGTATAAATGCTAACTATTGTCTTTTATTGGTGAGGGCCTCTAACCTCTCCTTGTGGTCTACTATAATCAACAGGGCTTCTTCCGGTAATTATCTCCATGATAAGTATCCCAAAGCTATAAATATCACTCTTCTCAGTTAGCATCCCGGTGCATGCATATTCTGGTGCAACATAACTACAGAAAAAGAAAAAGGAGAGAATCAATATCATTTTACATTTAAAAATTTGGAACCACTTACACATTGCAATCGTACAGGAACTTAAAACTAATTATAATTTGGTAAGAGAGAGATAGGATAATGCTTAGCTTAATCATACTAACCCAAATGTCCCCATCACTCGAGTTGTAACGTAACTATTCTCAGAACATAAAAGCTTAGCAAGCCCAAAATCAGAAACCTTGGAGTTCCATTGGCGATCAATGAGTATGTTGCTTGATTTCACATCTCGGTGGACAACTTTTGGTTCAAGACCCTCATGAAGATAGGCCAATCTGAAAAGATAAACAAAAAGCACGGTGATCAAAACAATCAAGCATTATCATAGATTCCAATGTATGAAGATTAATCACAAGTACGGTACCCTCTCGCAGTTCCCAATATAATGTTCATCCGTATGTTCCATGTCAAAGGGCTTACAGCTCCAACATCCCCATGCAGCCATTGTTCTAGATTGCCATTGTCTACATACTCATACACAAGCATCCTGTGAAAACAGTACAACACTTCAAATCTTACATCTTGTCAAACCGAAAAAAATTGATAGCATCAATTTTTTTTCTTTTTAGGTTTTAAGAGAAGAAATCAATACCTGTAGGCTCCCTCGACGCAGTATCCAAGCAACCTAACAAGATTTTTGTGTCGTACTCGACCAATTGCTTCTACCTCTACTTTAAATTCTTTCTCAGCTTGTCCCCTGAAAATAAGTTAAACATGAGGTATTTATTTCTAAGGAAGACAAATACAAGACCAGGACCGGGAAAACTTCACTAGATAGCAACATGAAATAATCAAATATGAGAAGTGACAGAAAAATCAAATGATATAAATAAGAGTGAAAAACTCCTGATAAATGAAACATTATCAATTCGGTAGTATAGGAACAAGGAGATCAAAAGAAAAATTATTCTTTTCTTCACATGAGTGTCTCACTTAAAGGATAACTTCTAAAAATACCAGACAAGGATAACACAAAAAAAAAAGTTAAAAAGTAGAAACACTATTTAAAGTAAAAGAAGCAACAGTGCCCTACAACAAAAAGCTGATATCACTGCAACAGATAAATACGGTTAGTTGCCACCAGGACAATCATTGAAGAGAATAACGAACATGTCTAAATCATTTCAATTATAATAGAGGCAGCTGAATATTTACAACTAGTATTTCAAGCTAAATGTTTATTAAACTTGTTGCCAACCAAATAGGACGCGACAAAAAACAAATCATTTGCATTGTCCTTCCCCAGATTCACAATATCAACGGGCAACACCATGTCAAAATATCATAAACCAATTTTTCATCATCTGTGAACCAAATTAAGAAAAGTCAACTCATACAAGGTTGAAATTGCATCTCATCCGTGAGAAAGAAATATTTGGACACTCATCACACAACATCAATAACAGAAAAGGATACAGACTCAATAGAAAAAGTTATCAATAATACACAAATATACTAGAAGTTCATTTTTCTTGAGATTTTTGAAGACACCACTCAAAAATCAAAACAAAGCATCAAACTTGCAACAAAAACTAATTGAAAAGAAATGGTAGTGTAGCTAACCTGTTACAATAAATAATACATCCACTCACAATATAATGTCTTTTACACTGTCATCACATTACAAATCATCATATATGGTAATTTGGTTGACTTAATAATAACTACCGTAAAAGTCATGCCAACAATTCCTGATTGATTGATAGTATAAAAACTGAGTTTAATTTCTACAAACTATCGGTTACACTATCAATCAATTAGAAATTATAGTTGATATGACTTTTAAGATAGTTATTATAAAAGTCAATAAACTTAACATGCATGATCATTTTGTAATTGGATGAGAGTATAAAAACCTTTTACACCTTCAGAGCATACACTATTTACTCAAAAACTCTTAGTACATGCATATTAAACTCAATTTGACATCACTAAATTCATGTGAAAACCAAGAGCATATTAAGAGAAAATTGAAAGGAAAAAAAAAAAAAGACATACTTGTTATTCAAGAGGTTCTTGACAGCAATTTTGGTACCATCATTAAGTACCCCATGATAGACAATGCCATAGCCACCTTCACCAACCACATTTTCAGGACTCAACCCACCAGTAGCATCCTCAAGCTCCCTCAGAGTGTACCACCTCCCCCACCCAAGATGCGAAACCTCAGGCCCAAGCCCAGGCCCAGACCCAAGCCCACCAACACTCCCACTTCCAAAAGACGACGTCGTTTCACACCCACTCCCAACCGTGACCTTACTCTCCTCACTCGAAACCCTATCGCAATGCACCACCACCCGGTGCTCCGTTTTCTTCCCCATCTCCACGTGGATCTCCGGCGCCGGCGGCCGGAGCATGTGCGGCCCGGGAAGGTGCACGATCGTGTGGATGTCCTTCGCCGCATCGGCGACTCCGGCGACCTTGTAGCCGGTGCCTGCGCCGGAGCGGCGGCGGTTCCGGCGAGAGACAAGGCAGAGGGAGAGGAGGAAGAGCGTGAAGACGATGAAGACTCCGATGAGAATTCCGATCACGACCCAGAGACGGAGGCCGAAGATCGAAGTGTGCTTGGAGAGTTGCGTGTTCATGAAAGCTCCATCGAAGATTGACATTTCAGCCGAAAAGTGAGAAAGGAGTGAACTTTCCGGCACGCGGCGAGGTTCTAGAAAGTGGGTCGCATTTGTTTTGCCGGGGAACTGAGAAAAATAATGGACTTTTCCGGCACCGTTTGTGAAGAAAGAGAAAGGTGAAAGTTTTGAATGACGTTGAAGAAGAGAGAAAAGAATAGAAAGAGAATTGTGGAGGGTGAGAATGTGAGATCGATAGAAAATTTAGCACTATGAAAAAAAGTATGTGAGAGAGAGAAGGTTGAGTGGAGAGGCCAGCAAAGAGTGTGGAGGAAAGTCTGCCTGTGGGTTCTGTATCCTGTTGTTTTTGTTTTCTTTCTTATACAATAATACATTGCTCGATAACAGATAAGAGGAACGTTATATTCTTTTCCTAATTTTTTAATATTGTACATAATATTTTATTCATTTAGTAATCAATGAATGAACTAGTCAAGAAAATGCTATAAGAACACTCAAAATCAAGGTAAACTTTATTATTCCCAGAAGAAGAATTTCATTCCAAAATTGACTGATATATTTGGAGAGAATTAGTTGAATGTTACATATTTTTAAATATCTATTGATTAAATAGAAGAAGAATTTTATCTAATTCAAATATTATAACATCTCATAAAAATATACATATGATTTTAAATTAAAAGATAAATATTTCATTAAATAGTAAATACTTTAAATACATTAAATTATTGAATTGTTCTTTAGTTAGACACATCCTATTTAGAGTAACTCATAGAATTAATATATTGATATAAGTCTTTGTTTCATTCATATATGGGTGAACGATTTATTTATTTAAGAGGTTGTTCATTTTTTTCATATGCAAGATTTCCTTAAATCAACAGTCACACATTTTATATATATATATATATATATATATATATATAAGAAAGAGACTAAAAAGACAAGATCATTATATATATATTTGTTTATAATAATTAATCAATTTCCTTAACAATTTTTCTAAAAATATTTTTCATTAATTGATTGTATAAAAACTTTTATATTTAAAATGAATGTCTATTAATATTTTAACTTAAAACTATTAATTAAATTAGGACAACTTTCCACCAGTTCATTTACTCACGTGGAGATATTAATTATGGGATATTTATTATATTTCATTCATTATTTTAAATTAATTGCGTAAAAGTACTTTAATTTATAGAAATAAAAGATTAATGATGACGTACTCACCATAAAAAATAATTTTACAAACTGTGAAAACATATGGTCCTTTTCTCTGAAAAATAATAGCAAAATATATTTATGTTATTATTTGATTAATATTTTTTATTTTATTAACTAACATTTTTAATAACAGCCATGTTTGACATCAACCGTAAAATCATGCAGCATGTAAACATGTGGACAGGGGGAAGAAGGCTCCAACAAAATGACAAAGCGAAAAAAAGAAGGTACACGAAAATGAAACAAACCGAAACATTAACGTTCAAAATTGAGGAATCCAAGCTCCGGCACTGTGCCACATGACACAGCTTGAGCTATCCAAGTGCATGTTTGGATGCCAAGCAAAATGGATTTTAGTCCCAAAATTTATGATGAATAATTGAAAATGGAGAAGCAACAAATAAACTTTGCTTTGACAGTGAAAAAATAAGTAAAATGTGGTGAACCCACCACCTATCCAAACACGTGTCAATTCAGTATTATTGACTTATTATTACTTTTTTTGGCAGAGACTTATTATTACTTGAAAAAAAATGCTGATAATAAATTTGGTTATTTTTACAATAAATATTATAAAATTCATATTAATCATATTTTCTTATTATTTGACATGGTAAAAGATATTATTTCTCTTAGTTAAAAAATATCATTGTATTATTGTATGAACTATGCATTTATAAAAAAATACTAGTATTTCAATTTCTGTACCCAAAAAAAAATACAAGTCTTTCAATTTTATTATCATTAATTGCAAATATCTATCACAGGAAGAAAAAAAATTGAACATTGATTGACAAAAAAAGAAGAAAAAACTGGACATTTTTTTTTGGTTGGGATTCATTTTAGGGGGTAGGTGGATGGGACATTGTACCTTAATTACCTGGAGCAGATTTCAGCTATCTCATGTAACACAAAAATCTTTGTATTGATCCTTGTTTGGAGAATGGAGATGACACTTCAACTATCGTAAGACCAAATGTGAAGATATTTTCATAATACGTTTGTTTCTCTTGAGGCATCTCATAAATAAAGTGATGCAACCAAAAACCCAAAATATCGATCACACACACATATATTTTCATTGTCATTATTATAAATACGAATTGACAAATGGCAAGCATACTTACGAAATTTATATTCATTAACCTTCTTTTTCTGTTGAGAATTTTATATTCATTAACATTAAGTATACACATATAGTATCCACCACAAGAAACTACATACACAGCCTAAATTTTACAATAAGAATATATCATGCTACGTTTATTTTCATATGGTTTGTGTTATATTTTACAAGTCATACATTATATATTATAATTAAATGATTTTTATTTGTATATTATATTTATATATTTATATTCGTGTATATAATTATAAAGTACTTTTTAAAATATATATATAACGTTAGAAGGATATTTTATATCAATCATGTGAACTAATTTTACTTTAACAATTTATTGGTGCTGACATATTTATTGACTTGATTGCTAATTTTTGTTAAAAAATTTGATTGATCACTTTTATAAAATTTTCTTTATATGAACAATGTTTTCTAATTTACATTGAGAATCCAAATTCAATTTGACTTAGATCAATGTAAAAGAACTATTATGTGTGTTTAATTTAACACTAAGGTAAGAAATAATCAATTATAATTTTATGACAAAGGTAAAATAATAATTCGTTATTTCTACTTTATATAATGTTAACATGATTTGACGGGGTAATTGATTTTTGTATGTTATTTAAACCAACGATTAGTTCAATGATAAATAAAATAATTGAACTTGTACATATGTACGTGAGATACATGAATTATAAACCTCCTCCCAGTATTCCCCGTGTAATTACTAGAAAACGTGGAAGTGTAATTACTAGAAAACGTGGAAAATTTGTTACAGTAGGAAAAGGATACTCAGGGTATGACTTTGCCGATAAGAATAACACTTTTGGAGTTTTCTTTTCTGCTAAGAATGCATGATTGGATAAAGAAATTAAAGGATTCACCATACGAAAACAACTTATTATTATAATTATACATGGTGGAAGAAAAAAAAAAACGCACAATTATTGTAAAACTAGTTCTCCTGGCACCACAAAATAGAAAGCATCCAAGAATCTTTAGAATCTATATTTTAGTGTAGTGTGTCCTGACAGCCACAAAAATGTACTAAAATAAAGCACTTAGACAGCATAATGCACCATGCGATTTTGAAAAGCCATTTTGTTTGTAGTTTTGTCTTGTGACAGTTGGCCTTTCTTCAAGAACATGGTACCTGAGTCTTGCAATATTGTTTATAATATTATTAATATATGTGATTACTTCTTCCACTTATCTCTAAATTATGAATTTGATAATTTGTTGGGTAGAAAAGCATGAGGGTTTTGAGCCGTTGAACTTTTAACTGTTGCAACTAATATATATTATGCATATAATTGACTTGAGTGCCTCATTAAAGTGGGATGCATTGGATTGGTGGAAAATATAATAGCTAGGGAAGAAAAAGAAAGGGGAAGTAGGGAGGACATAAGTGGGGAAGGTCCTTTTGGGTTGAATTTGTGAAACATTAAAACATAAAGTACATTGTAGAACTTATGGAATTAAAAGGGAAGCAGATAGGAGGTTGAGTGCTTATGGATTAGGAAAATTAAAAAGGACGTTGAAGTTCTTTAGTTAGGTTGAGTCTACGGTGGATCATCTTACAAGTGGGTCTATTGGCGGATCATAAAAGGAAACACTCAGATAAATTAGTTAAATATTGAACACATGAGATTAAATATCGGTGACTTACTATAACAAGTTATGGAATTTGTAACAGTCCATGGTTAAAAGCAACACTTGTGGTTAATTTGCAAAAAAAATTTGAAATTTTTTCCCAATGACTCTGATGGAGGCCACCCCTCCACATATCATCTTCTTTCCCATTTTGACCAGATCCATTACAATATTTGACATCAAATCTCCAATTAAATTTCCTATGTTGTTATAGTTTGGTCCCAAGATGGATTAATTTCAATAATTACATCAAATGCTACCAATATAGCCATAAGCTCATTTGTTATTATGTAGAACCACACTATCATGATGAATCCAAGAACCCAACAGCAAATAATAAAGGTAGTGAATGATCAGGCACTGTCTATTTATACAAAAGAATGCCAAACGTGCATCCAAGATGAAGAGAAACATAAACAAAAAGGAATTCTAAGATTGTATACAGTTGGTAAGCGTGATCACAACCACACAAGCATAGTGAACATTTCAAAAACAGAACCGAGTGAGTCCTCCTCTTCTTGAGATTTGCCACGACGGTGCTAGAGAAAGGTGTGCTAGGCAAACCATCAAATACTTGGTGGGCATGGAGTTATCTTATGACAAAATGGCACAATCTAAGCTACAATAACACTACCCCGACCAGACAGAACCCCAACATAGAAAACCCAAAAACCCCAATTTTCAAAACAAACGACTAATGAAGGTATTAACAAGCAATGCTTTAGAGCAACTTTAGCTCAAGATCTTAAGCAAGGATGTTGAGCTCAAGATCTGATTTTCACTAGATCTCCCACTAAAGGAGGTAGAGAGATCTCCAACATGAAGAATGAGTTCTTGTAGAAGAACTCTTAAGATTGCACATTGTTCAAAAAAGAATAAATTTTTCCATTTTTCTCTCTCTTTAAGATCTCAAAATGAGATCTATCACTACAGAACAAAATGGAAGAGATCTTGAGAGATCTTAAATCTTACTTGGCACTATAGGATCTACTAAAAAGTGATATAAGATCTCAATTTGGAATCTACCACTAAAGATACTCTTATAATGGGAGAAGTACTCTCACAATCTATTCATCTATATCTTATATATATAAAGAAAACTTTGAAATTTTTAAAATCATTGAATGGAGATTTTAATCTCATTAGAGTCCTTAATTTGAATTGATCATATTTAGCCATTAATTAAAAGTTATAGTTCATCTAAAAAAAATTACAATTAAAAATAATCGTTGATTAAATTTTATCATATTTAACATTAGTTAATTATTAATTTGATTCTATTAATGCTATTTTAAATGATTTATAATATTTTAATTTAATTATTAATTTGAGATATAAATTAATAAATATATATACACACACTTAAGTCTATTTTTTTAATTTAATTATTTTACAATATATTTCATAAATAATAATGATTAAAATAAGAAAATTCTAATTAAAAATTATATATTTATTATTGATGAAAATTTATTGATAAAAAATATACTATAATATATATTTCTAAATTATACATAATTTTATAACTATGTAACTAAATTTTTAAAAAATAATAATTAAAGCTGCACATTGTAAAATCAAATTTACATAGTCATTTTAATTCTCTTTGAGACTTAATTTTGAATCATTTTAAATTAGATTTAACTAAATTTTTAATAACCAATATCAAAATAGTTGTTCATTTGATTCAATCTGATCTAGCATTATTGAGCAAACAAAATGATCTAGCATTAATGAAAGATTACTTTTTATGATTAATTTTAAAAAAGAATTTTCTATTTTTATAGTTATTGACTTTTATATATTTAATAAATAGAAATAGAAAAACTATACTGATTACTTATTTGTGTGTATGTGTGTATAATAATCTAGATTTTAAATTAAATTATTAATACTAGTAATTTATTTATACAAAAATTACATGATAATCTAGATTTAGTCATTTTAAATCACTTAAGACTTTAATTTTGAATCATTTTAAATTAGACTTAACTAAATTCTTAATAACCGATATCAAAATAGTTGTTCATTTGATTCAATCTTATCTAGCATTATTGATCAAAAAATCTGGTCTAGCATTAATGAAAGATTATTTTCTTATGATTAACTTTAAAATGATGATTTTCTATTTTTATAGTTATTAAGTTTTAATATATATTTATTAAATAAAAATATAGAAACTATGCCTGTGTGTGTACACACACACACAAACATATATATATATATATATATATATATAAAATAATCTAGATTTTAAATTAATAATAATAATAATAATTTATTTATACAAAAATTACATGATAATCTAGATTTTAAATTAAATTAAAAAACATGTGTATATATATGTAATAGATTTAATTTAGAACTATTAGATAAAATTTATTTATTTTATTAAATAAATCAAATTTTATTCAGTAAAAATAAATTCAATTTATTGTTATTAATTTCACCCTAATCATATTTGTAATCGTCAACTACTTACTAAGCCGGAAAAAATACTATAAGAATTAATTTCTCATTAAATATATTTAATGGAAGAGAATGAATAATATAAATAAAAACAATATGAAAGAGAAAAGCACAAACGTGTGATAAATAATTAACAATAATTTAAAAGCGTTTTTCTTTAATGGTACAAGATTGAAAATAAAAAGGAAACAAAAAACTGCACTATTATGAGAAATCTTGGCTTACAGGCTCCAAAGCAAAATCAGGTGGCATATTCTAAGTGCTTATCCCATTGGGGAGAAGGAAAAATCCGTGATAAATAATTAGAAATAATTAAAACATTATTTAATTTAGAATGATTAGAAATAATAAAAATAATGATCATTCCTTTTTTTCCTTTGATTATTTTGTATAATAGTCATAATACGGGAGTTTCATATGGAGGGATCCAAAACACGATCATGTCTAACTTTTTAAATTCTCTTAAAACTATTTATTTCAAAATTAGTTTTAAAAACAAGGTTTAAATAAAAAATAAATTTTAAAATCTAGTTAAAACCAATTATAAAGTAACATTTTAGAATTAGTTTTACGTGGCTGTCAAAAAAAAAGAATTAGTTTTCGGTTAAGAATTTTTAAGACACTTACAAAATTTATCTTCTGTCATACATTTTACATATTATTTTTCCTCTTTTTCTACATTTGTTAACAATGACTACTTTTAATAATGACCAACAAACAAACAATGGATACTTTCAAGGATGATCAAGAAATAATAGCTACTAGGAACAATGATCACACATAGGTAGCTACTTCCAAAAATAATATAGAGAAGTAAAATATTTCTACTATCAAGAAAAAAAATTATATACGTTAGTGTTTTCTTTCTTTTACCCTTTTTAACATATATACTTTGCTCAACAATCTTTCTCCTAATTTGGATGAAAAATTCATCAAGGTTCGAGTTTCAAGTATGCTGGACACTTTTAGCATTTATCAGGGGAAAGATTTAATTAGCATTGATATGGTATTAATTGATAGAGATTCCAAATTTTATTATACTCTTTCGTTACACACTTACACTACAATCACGCATGTAATATATTTTGTATTTTTTATGCTAATTTTTTATGTTTGTTTAAGAACAATTATGTAAATGCTACTAGAAAGAAGTATTGCGCGTAGGTTGAAACAAAAGATTCTTCGATGTCAGAATTGGCTTAATAGTTTTTAAGACATCTCTACAATTAAAAAAATAATATTTAATCATATTTCTTAAGTAGAAACTTCACAAAAAAGAGTAGAAAATAAAAAATAAAGTAAAAACTTCAAAAAAAAAGAGTAGAAAGTAAAAAGAAAAAAAAATTGAAACCAATTTATTCTAAAAAACATAAAATAATTCTAAAGCCTCAGTTGAGAGTTAGATATTCAAAATTAGTTATCAATAATTCTAAAGTTGCAAAATGCAAAGAGATTGAAGGAAAAAAAAAATGTCTTTAAAAGGCGTACTTATTCTAAATACACTTAACACTAATATCTCACAAGGAATAAAAAAAGAAATGACTATGTAACTCTTTTATCATAAATGAGTATGTAAACTAAACATCCATATATTAAGATGAATGCTTAATAGTCTTTTATGGATAAAAAAATTACTTTGTAATTTAAAGTTTAAACATTCATCCATGAAGTGAAAGAGAATGTATTTTACTCTTGATCTATTACCTTCACCAAAAGCTCAACAATTTTAAATGTAGTATGAAAGATGATCAACAAAACAAAAGTGGGACATAAACCAAAGCAGAGTAATAAAACATTATGCATAAGAGTTATAAAATGCCATCTAGAGATACATAAAATTGTGTTTTTGCTTTGTAATCTTATCTTCCTGGACCAAAACATGATCACTGAAACCTAAGCTACATAAATATGTCACCTTTTGAGATATTACGGCTATTGCAGCACTCAATCATATCAAGTTAGGGTACAACCAATTTTTGCTGCTCTTCATCTTTAAGTTGCTTGCTTAGTCTTCCTTCTTATCTGGTTCGTCCAGTGCGGCCAATCTTTCAACAAGGGGAGGATGAGAATAGTGATAAGCAGAGTACCAAGGATCTGTATTCATAGCTGAAAGATTCTCCTCCTGAAAATGAAGGTATAAAGCACTTTACTTCCCATCACCAGGAACAAAATCTCCTTGCACATAATAACATGAGGAAGAATAACAAGTGAAAATTGAAAATACATCCACAAAGCAACCAATTATCAGTGGTCTTTCCAAAACTTGCATCGATGTAGTTAGATAAAACTATGACCCTACTAGACAAACTTTTTAGCAAGCACTTACTGGAGAAAAAAATAAAAAATAGGTAAGAGAACTTTTAAAAGTTTAAATGCATAGGTTGATTTTAACATGCAGAAGAAATTTATCTCATTTTACCTTTTTATTTTCTTCTGATATAAGCATTTACTGTGAGATTTATTCAAATAAGGCCTATGTCAAACCAGGAAAATAATAGTATGCAAGCACAGATAATGAAATGCTACCTGTAGTTTCACAAGGCCACCGCGTAGTCCAGATGCATATCCAAGCTTCTTAGCAAAGCCATCAGCCTGCATAGGATGACAAACATAAACAAGTCAAAAGGAGACGCACAGCACAAACATAGTAGATCAAGTCTATGCTGGTCTCAGTTGGAGTTAAAAAGGGTAGGTGAAAATGGCCACATATTTGGACAGAATAATGCGTAAACAGAATACATTGCTATTTTCCACGAATCCATCTTCATTCCAACAAAGAGATGAAAGGAGAAGAAAAGGAAAGTAACCTGAAATTCAAATGATCGGCTGACAAGGTTCAGACCAAAGCTGACCAATTGCTGAAGTGGGATTACAGTATGCTGCAAATAAATCCAGGCGAAAGGATGTTAAGTGCTTTGTAGATAAAATCCTCCATGGAACTATAAAAGAATAATGGCATGGAGGCTCAACTTGTGCAAACAACCTAAATATCACTCCTAGTGACTTCATGAAATTAGTGTTTTAAGGCACCCAATAGCAAAGATCAAATTTAAAGAAGCCAAATAGACCTCTCTTATTCTAAATGAGTTTAAAAGTTAGTAACTAAACATGGTTCCCAAAAGCCCAATCCTGGATGTTTCCAATGCTAGCATAGCATTTTGCTATGTAGATATGTATAGTGCAACAGACTCTGCCCCTTGCATGAACATTTTGAGATGTTTGAATGACCATTGCAATGATACAAAGCTCTAAAATTAAAACAATTGAACAGGAGAATAGAAGTCAAAACCATTAAATTCAGCTAATGCCTGCAGTAGGGATGGACCAGTAATAAACTAATGTACCCCGGTGCCCGAAGGATCCTTGCTATGCGAAGTACAGGGAAGGGTCATTTACGCAACCTTACCCTTGCATATACAAAGAGATTGTTTCCATATTCAAACCCATGACCAACCCAGTCATCAAGGCAGAACTCAGAAATATTCCCAAGCAGCAAGATGCGCATACAATAAAAATCAAGCAAACATTTTTAAATTAGATGGAAATACCATATTTTGAAATGTACCTGAAATATGATGAGCCCAATGAGGACTGGCTGGGTATCAAACCCAAAGCTTCGATACAGATCAGTTGAATTTCGCACCAGTGTATATCCTCCAAATTGTAGAATTGTAAGAATCTACAACAATATATCAAAGCATTACAAACAATCTCATAGTCAAATATTGCAATGCCTTTTCCATTAAACATTAATTATAATTGAATGTAACTATTTTTTTTTTTGCTCAGCAAAAATAAAATATTATATATATATGAAAAGATACAAGTATAGCATATGAAAATATACATCCTATCAAACAAAAACAGGCCAGAACCGAGGCTAGCTAATACATGCAGAGAGCATGGATTAAAAAGCCAAAGATCTTGCTGAAGATAGGCTCACACCCCACCAGAATGTAACTATGAGAGATGCATTTGATGATATAACTATGAGGCATTGTTTACAGAGTTACATCATCAAATGCAACAGTAACAAGTTCTCAATGATGTCATGCTAAATGGCTTCACAAAGTAAACCACAAATATTCCATTATCATGAATAATCAATATAGAGGCAATCCGGTATTCACTTTCAGTTCAGGAATGCTAGTACACAAACCTGCATAGCAACAAACGTGTACACAGTATGGTTGAGCTTCCAGTGTCCCAACTCATGGGCAATAACAGCAACAATTTCCTCATCGTCTTTGCACTGTATAACATCATTTGATAAGTAAGGATAACTCATAACTAAACCACATTTCTCAAATTTAGTATTTGATATGGACACTCTGACACTCACCATAAACTACTAATATATTCTCCCTCATTCGGTATTCATGATTCAATTGAGATAATAAGGATTAATTTCATCTCCTCTTCAAGCACACGTTTTCTAACCCTCTTATTGTTATTAGTTATAAACATGATATAATTGTGCATCAATTTGTTTCTTAATTTTCCATCAATTGTTATCAGAGCTTGGGTTGATGCATTTTTGCCAATTATGGTTGTTTTAAGTTATAAAAAAAAATTGAAATTTTAGATCCTATTGCTACATAATACATACACTAATATTTTAAACTTTAAAGAGAAGCAGCACATATATGAAATGATAAAAATATATCAGAGAGTAATAAGCAAGGCAACCATTACATGGAATATTCATTAAGTCAGTAAAAGTTAAATGTGGAACAACAAATTCAGTCACCTCAATCAATTTGAGCATAAGCTTTGACTACAAACCAACCCTAGTCTAGCCTACAAAGATTCACTCAAGATTTATTTGTTTTTTAAAAAGAAGCAGCTTGAAAGAATATAATGAATTTTATAGAAATAAAGCTCTTCTATAAGGCTAAAACACAAGAGATGTATAACAACCTTAAAGACAAAATAAATTTCTACAGTTATTAGTAATTCCTAACCTGTTGAATTAATGTGTCATAAAGAACAATCCTCTTGTTCTTGAAGAATCCATACATATAGGCCTGCAATATATATAGATAAATTATTTCAAGCAAATTTACAAACTCAAGATAAAAATGACATATAAAAGACAATTTTCTATACTTTCTTTTTTTACGACATAAGAAATTTCAAATAAAGAAATTGTGCAAATTTGAAAGAGTGATCACATCCAACTAAATATTATAAGACACAAAAATAAACAGCAGCCCTAATAAGTTATACTGCATGAGTTTTTTCAAGACAATGTACCCTAAGCAATTCAATATTGAAAAACCACAAGCTAAGTAAACCACTCCATCACAGAGTGACGTCAAAAGCAATTCTATAATTCCATAAAAAGAAGTATGAAAAAATTTGAGCATGTAATCTAAACTAAAAAAAAAGATCCTATAAGTACATGACTTCCTGTTGTATACGTGTCTTGTATTCTGTAACCTATTCCACTGCTTTTCAGCTTTGATCTATCAACACCCATATAAAAGTCGTACAAAAGAAATAAATGTATTTGAATATAAAGATGTCCATATCCCCTTTTAAATTTGGGCTGCAAGGGAAGGAGCGGCCTTCAAAACAATGCCATACTAAAAAGTTTATCAAAATAATTTATTATATATTACTATTGGTCAACATAGATAAATCTGTGACTGTGAGGACACATGACTGCTAAAGTATAATCATCTCAAGGGATTAAAAAAAGAAAGATAAAATGACAGCCACACTTTTTAACACCTAGGCCCAGAAAAGAAAACAAACAACAGAAGAAAATTAACAGGGGTTAGCATTTCATAAAAAAACAAACTGTTATGATGAGTGACAAAATTCTATAAATTTGAATCCTCAGCATGCATGCAGATAGGGGAGGAAAAAAGACATCTATAGATTTACTGGATCTCAAAGGAGGGGGAATAATGAAGAATACAAATAAAGTTAAAGTTAATCTATTTGAGATTCAAATATGCATAGTAGAATGAAGTGTAACCGCATTGGATTTGAATTTACAGGAGATCAATATTCCTTACATTGCTGTGACTTGATCTTGTGGATCCATCAACAACAAATAGTTTCTTTAACGGATAGTTGAGGGAGGAAGCAAGTTTCTCGATTTTCTCCCTGAGTTGACCATCTGGAAGCTAGTTACCAATGATATCATGAGTGCAAAGATAAAGAATTAAAGAGTAACAAAAAAAAAAGCAGGAAAAATTACACTGATCTCCCCTTCGATTTGCACTAATTACAACAAGACTCACTTTGGTTACATCCACCCAACCCAACTCCATTAATTTGCTAATTATGATTACAGCTTTAACCCAGCAGTTATTGGTCTGTTAAAGCATTAACACAAAAACAAACACATGACTTTTAATTTTTCTCTAGTTTTTTCAAAATTAAAAACACAAAACAAGACTATTGGGGCCTTCCTCTGGGATGCTTCTCCCAAAAACCAAGATGGACTGTTCCTCATCCAAGCCAAGCTCTAAATCCTCCCATCCCCACACCACCACTGCCTGCACCAACCTCTACCAACTTGAGTACTTGACCTCTCCTGAAACCTCCTTGTCAGCCCCATAACCAAAAGAGGAGAGTCTAAGTGTAATTAATGCTAACCTTGGAAGAATTCAATGTAATTATCCCAAAACTAAAATAAAAAAATATGGTATATGAATTTTTTTAAAATATTATAAGTTAAGAAATTCTTACTGGAGTAAACTTATTGAAGAGTGGAGCTATTAGTACTGGATAAAGGGTCATCATCACAATAGAAAGACCAAATGTAAAAGCCCAAAGATAGATGGCCAAGTATGGACCTCCTTTCTGCCAAAATTCACATGAACATTAAAATAGAAAATCAAAGCCAAAAATAACTCTAAATCAAGAGCAGCTAGAAAATCCAAATATCAAGCTAAGTTTTAAAGTGCTAGTTATTTTAAATAGCAGAAGATTTTACCTGTACTATTACAATTATTGCAGCCACAATAGGTGGACCAATTATTACAGAAAGGAAAATTCCTTTAATCATGTCCCTAAAGAATAACCATGGTGTTTGCTGTATAATAGAAGATAAAAACGTAAGGATAGTAAGATACACAAATACGAATTTTACAACAGAAAAACAATATTACAATATGAGACGTCAAACCAAACTAAAAGGTGTGAACTAAAAACATGAATGAAATAATGGATAGATGGTTGAATTTGAAGGAAGAATATGAACCTTGTTAAAACCATGACGGGCCTCAATCACAAAAGTTGAGTACAGAGAAAAGGGCAAATCAGTTAGCTGCACAATAGGTAGTCACACAATAAAGTTTATTAAAATGTAGATATTAAGATTGATAATTCAAATGCACAGTTATCAGAAGCAACAGCATTACCATCATCTGCCAAAACCCAAAAAGTAATAAAAAAGAAAAAAAAATATTCCAAAAAGTAATGCTTCAGCACAGGATATCAAAAAGTGATAGAGGAGAATAATAAATAACAAAGCATCCAAGTTGGTCCTGGTGAAGTTGAACATGGAGTAAATAAAACTGGTGGTCTCAATTATGCATAATACACCCAAAAATTACTATATTCTCTAGTAATAAAAAGTGTTAAAAACATACCTGTGACCAAATCATCACCCCAGCTAAAAAGGCAAGCGTATGCAGTATTTCATTCTCAGCATTGAGACCGGCTATTGTCATAAAATCTCCTGATTTCTGTAATCAATAGACATCAAATAGCAATTTTACAATTGGCAAAGAAGGGTCCGTACTTCATAAATACCAAACCAAAAATCTCACCTTCCAAAACCAGGGCAATACCCCGAAGTACAAAATTGTAGAGTCTGTCACTATTGTCACAATCTCGTGAACAAAATGGAAGTGGCTGAACAAAAAAAAAAAAGGCATTTGTAAAAATGCTAACAAGATACAATAACAGAAATACACAATTATGAAGAAAAAGAAATACCAGAAGCAACCTTGAGAATAAGATAACATCATCCAATGAAAGAAATTCACATAAATTCAAGAACAAACCTTTTATCAAGACTATAGGCTCTAGATTTCTCAAATTTCTCTTGGCTGATGACTCCTTCTAAAGTCTTTGGAAGAGTAGGAAGTTTGAGGGCCCTATGTTGCCTCACATCCAAGTAAGTTTCAAATATGTACATTAATATCATAAACCCTGAAAATAGATCATAAGAAAACATGAAACAGTTAAATCCTATATTTTATTTTCAATTTTTCAGGGGCTAAGCAGTGGAATACAACAACAAAAAAAGTATAAGAAAACAATATTGGAAGTCAAAACTGGGTCAAACCAAATGACACAACAAAGACAAAATCATGGGGAATAGTGGTATAAGCGAAGGGACTAGACCAATGATTGTAGGATCTTCTAGTGAATCCCAGCAGCAGTGAGTAACTGAGTATTAAGATGCATCATGCATCGAGATTTGGGTTTCAGATTTGAGCAGCTACTCCTTGTAATATTCATTTTATCAGTTTCACTTTTGCCTGTGTAGGTAGGCCTATAGTATGCCATATATAGATCAAAACAAACCCTAGTGGGATAAGGCTTTGTTCTTGTTGTCTGTTTTTCTCCCTAATTTATATCTTTGCATTTAGTTACAACCGTTTACTACTTCAGCAACATACAAAAGTTTCCACAATAAAAGAGCTGCGTAACATCATGAATCAATGCCAAACATGTTGCATTACATCCATCCAATTTGACATACTTATGGAGTTGTTCATACTACCAAACACACCATGTTATTGAGGAAAGCCAGCTATGTTTTAATAAATATGTGATATTATGAAGAACCAACACAAGATCAAGCAATTAATAAACCTAGCTTAAATGCCTCTGACGAAATACTGTATAGGCATAAGAACAATCATGTTTTCCACTCCCAAGTTATCTACACCACATACAACCAAATAAGTGGACTATATTTCCAACCAGTGAAATCTCAGATGCTGCTTCACCCGCATCTGGCCACAACACATCCATGACAACCACCCCCACAATAACAAAGCCTTAGGTGAGGTCAGCTACATGGATCACAACATAAATATATAATTCTACTGAGTTATAACACTCGGTTTATTCTTCTCAAGTTATAATTAACTAAAAAGAAAGAGAAAGACCCTGTCTATTAACATTACTCTTCCCTGCACTGATAAATGGTCAGAAACCAAATGGGTTTACATTTTTCAAAGAAAACTCCATGCATAATACAAGATCACAAAATGCATGTTGTTCAATGGCAAGCTAGAGCAAGTAAAAAGGGGGAGGAGGGGACTCAAAATCCTCAAATGAATAGTCACAGCACTTTCAATTAACGCGACACCAGAATCCAATAAAAGGGTCGAATTACACGATAAACTCAAAAACTAGCAAATTCATTAGAAAAAATAAAATAGAACGATAGAAACTTTATTTACAATAACATGACCCAGTAGCTGAAAGATATGATTTTTGAGGGTGGAAAATAAGAGAGGCGGAAAAATTGCATAAGGGGCAATAGAGAAAGAGAAGATAGCTCACCGACAACGGCTTCCATGTAGGGAAACGCCATGGCTGAGACACACGCTGATGAACCGAAGGACAAAGAATGAGAACTGAGAAATCAGAAATAGAGTGAGATCTTGGGTTTTATATTGAGAGATTGGATTTGTTTAAACCCGTTTTGGTCCCAATGTTTGGGACGCAACTCAAAATTTTGGGTGTTATGTTAATTTTGGAAATATTTTTGTTACTATTTTAAAAAAAAATGTAATTATCAATTCGGTGACGGAAATCAGTGAATTACTGGTTAAATTACATAAATAGACTACTATATATTAAAAAAATTAAAAAATCATAATCTATAAATTTCATACTTTAAAAGTTATAAAAAAATATCACGCTATATCTTAAGAGAAAAAAAATCATAGCAGTTCTATTCCTTCACTCATTCACTTGAACCGATTTAACCATTATGTTTGATTTTCTATTTGAGGGGTTTAGAAAGTAAAATAAGTTTTTGTGACATGCTTAACTACTCTCCAGAGAGTATGTTTGCACATTAAAATCTTGTATGAAAATTCTTTTTTGTAAAAATAAAATTTGGATTACTCTTGTAAAATCCACTTACAAATTAAGTTTAACCTAAATTTAATTTTGTAAACTTTAATCCAAACATTCATCCAATTAAGCAAATGGTTGATCAGATTAGTTTTACAACATTTCTGATCTAAAAACTAATGTTTGAATTATCGTTAGCAATCCTCATAACGACATTTTCAAAAGGATCAGACATATCTTTTGTATTTGTCTATTCGATCAATCTAAAAACATGTGTCACTGCACAATGAACAACAACTCAAACATGCCTAATTCTTCTTGGTTACATCACTTATTTCCTTTCAAACTAGTTTGATTAGCTATTACAAACAAATTTTGATGACACCAATTTAAATGTAATTTTTTTTATAAATCTAAAATAATTATCAAATTCAGAATTTTAAATCTGTTGCTTTAATTATTATTGTGACATTTTAAATTTTAAAGAATAATGCATGTTTAAATTTAATAAAAAAATGGAAAAAGTGAAGCATCCACAATTTCATCCCCTTTGTGGATTAATTTTTTTAACTAATGGCAAATTTCATTGGGAATTTAATTTAAATACACTAATAGTATACTTTCATCAAATAATAAATTATGATGAATAATAAAATTATTGAATCTTATAACAACAATTTATTATAAGTTGACTAATTTCGAATATATTCTTACCTTATTAATTAGTATGGTATATTTAGGAATGTTGACTTTGATATTTGACTTCATAATCGAGTGAAAATTTGCAGATTGTAGACTAATATAGTAACTTAAGAGTGCCAAGAATCCTCAATCCATGTCACCTCGGTATTTTTCAGAAAAAGAATAAAAAACGCAGTTAAATAATTGTCAGCTGAACCAAATAATCAGGAAATCAATGGAAATCAATTAGCAAGCATGATCTGCATGACCACATTATAACCTCATAGCGACATAGTCGATGGCATGTCCAAGCCTCTTACATAAAGAATCAAAAATAATATTACATCTGAAGGAAACCAGGAATACAACACAGTCTCTTCTGGTTCCAACCTTACTTCCTTTTATCCTATGATTTTGCATCAAAACTACGTCACTTCCTTCCTCTTCCCTTTGATTTTGCATCAAAATGATGAGACTTAAGCTTCTTTTTCCGAATTGTGGTGGCAGGACCACTTCCCTCTCTGAAGGGCATACCCATAAGAGCTAACAATTTCTGTGCTTCTTGGTCGGTATTAGCTGTCGTCACGATGCAGATATCCATTCCTCGAGGTTTACCAACAACATCGGCTCTGATCTCTGGGAACACACCCTGGTCCTTAATGCCAATGCTGTAGTTCCCATGCCCATCAAAGCTGTTGGGGTTCACACCTTGGAAATCTCTTGTCCTAGGAAGTCCCAGGTTGATAACTCGGTCTAGGAATGAGTACATCACCTGTCAAAAATCAAACAACAGTTATCGGATTTCAGCTTTATAAAAACACAGGAGGTTTTGGTTTTACGTATGTGGTTCTAATACAACAGGTACTGGATCGTTGCTAAAATATGAGAGCTTACTAAAAAGTCTAGCCTATTAGAATTGGAATTTGGTATTCAATGATGTACTTACAGTTTTTAAATAAAGAATTTCAAACAGATATCAAATTCACATACATATATATTGCAACATATCACTAAACCCTTTGACATGACAGAAACTCCGTAGCATGTTTGGAAATGAATCGGAGACGTGATTTTTCACATCCGATAATGCTACTAATGGTTGCTTTTGAGATTTTCACATCTGGGATGAGAATTGTTGTGGGTTGTAAATCGTGCTTCTAAACAAGTGGATAGTCTCGTTCAGTAAATTCCTGATGAGAGCACTCTTTATTAAAGTAACATTGAAAATTAAACACAAATAATTAGCATAGCCTATCCAAAAGAAAACAACTTTGACCTTGATAAAACACAGAAAAAACAGAAGGCCAAAATTTACTTTAACTTTGGATTCTGAAGAAACAAGTTCAGGATAACAGGAAATAATGTTATCTACTGTTCTTATAGGAGGAGAATAATGTTTTCTAAGTAAACATTTTCAGTTACAAGATAATGTCTGATTGATGGAGAGCATATTATATCAACAACGAATATTGCTAATTTGCAACATGAAAGCATATATTCCAAACCTAACTAGCAACTCTGTTCTAGGTTACTTTTAGACAAGTATGGAATCCCTGCATTTCCCATACATTAGTTAACTTCTAAGGTTATTACCGCTACTAACTTGCCAGGTCAAACGAATATGCCTTAGTAAAGAAATGAAATCCTTTCATAATCATATAACCCCCTATTGAACTATATTCCAATTCTCAAACTCCATTCTATTCCTATTTCACTTAAAGGATGTCAAAAGGCTTACACAAGATTCCTAGCCGCAGATAAAGGAAAGTTAACAAACAGCGGCACATTTATCAATGTTCAGAACTGCTACTAACTTACCAGATTAAACAAATATGCCTTAGTAATGAAATGAAATCCTTTCATAATCATATAAATCCTATCGAACTATATTCCAATAATCATACTTCACTCTATTCCTCTTTCTCTCAAGGGATGTCAAAAGGCTTGCACAAGATCCCTAGCTGCAGATAATGGACAAGTTAACAAATAGTAGCAACCCATTTTAGAATAAATTTCCAGCAGCATATCAGCACTAGTCAAAGTTCCTTATACCAAGGCATTTAACCGTACCGGCAAAACAGCCACACTATCAGGAAAATAATAAATCCATGTAACAGTAGTGTAGCAGCTCGTTACCAAAAGCCAATACCATCATGATACTCACATTGTTCTAAATATCATCTACAATAGGAGAATGTCCAGAGTCATAAAAGAAAAAGCATAAATAAATTCAGTAAATCATCACATGCCAATCAATTATACTCATTAAACAATATAAATACTACTAAATGCTAACATTTCCTCTTAGTGTCACAGCAATCCCAAGCGGTTGACCTTCCCTGATCTTAAAGGTGGCAAGAGAAGCCCTGGCCCGAGTCTTAATAGGTCTCTGCCCTGTGATCAGTGCTAGATCACTTACCGCCGCGTCCAAACCCTTTGCATTTTGCGCTGCTTCTCCAATACCACAGTTCACCACAATCTTCTCAATTTTAGGCACCTGAAATGAAGGAAGATAAAACCCAACATTGCAAAAATTAACGGCAAACCAAATGATCATGCCCCAATTTCTTCTTCAACACTATTTGACATCAAAACTTATGGTATGTTTGGAAGATAGGAAAGAAAACAAGGACAACAAGGTATTTTATTTTGTTTAGTTAAAGAGAAAATGGAAAGAAGAAAAAAAATCTAACTTATAGAAACAAAAATTCAAAATTTCCCTTACTTCCATTTTCTCTTCAATTCAAATTTCAACTTTTCTCTCCTACTTAGTCTTCTTTCCACCTTTCCAAACACATCATTAGTCCCCCTCCCCCCGAATCAAACCCAAATAAAACTGAAATTGAGCCGTGAAACCCAATTGAACCAAATCAACTTATCATGCTTCATCTCTTTCTCCCCACTATTACACCAAAGTTGAAAAAACCCCCACCAACCCAAAACCAAAAAAGATTCAAACTTTCACAGCCAAACAGTGTTACAAAAAACCATTAAGCAAAAGTTACAAAATTTGGTAAAACCTGGTGTTTGTTGGTGTAAGAGAACTCTTCCATGAGCAAGGGAATAATTTTCTCAGTGTAAGCTGTTTTGAGCCTATTGGCCTTCTCTGCCTCAGACTTCTCCACCAACACAACCCCAGAAGCAGAGGCCTTCACAGAGACCACTGCATTCCCATGCCTGTTTCCATGAGGGAACAGCGAAGAAGAAGAAGAAGAAGAGAATTGAAAGGCACGAAACTGAGAGAAAAAAGAGGACCCAGATGAGTGTAGAAGCGAAGGAGCGGTAGCCATGGTAGTTGCTCGGTGCTCACACTCTGAGCTGAGATGGATAGAGATAGCGTTCGAAGGGGTTGAGAGGGTAGTGTTGTAAAGTGCCCGTCGTGTTGAATCTTATGCGTAGGATGAGAGTAAATGTTAGCCAACCAAAGGATGTACAAGGATGTTGTGTTGGGTTAAGCAGGACAGAATTACAAAGAAGTTACATCTTAAATTAAAAATTTATATTATTTTTCAATGAATTTTGTAATGTGACATAAGATTTGAAAATTTTTTAATTATTTTTTTTAGTGATAACTCTTATTTTAAATTCTTATATAACTTTTAGTAAATTTTATATGGATTTCATTTTAAATATTCATATATTTATTAAATTAAATAATATTAATTAAGTAATTCAATTTAATAAAATATGAAAGGAAAAAATAAAGAAAAATCAAAATTTATTATTGTTGTAATTATAACGTTTTCAAATATGTTCCATCAAATTTGTTTGAAGTTGTTGATGAATTTTTTTTGTATCCATAACATGTCTTGTTTGTAAATATGTAGCAAAGTTAGGAAGAATATCACGAGATACTTCAACATTTGAAATGTCATTTTGTACGTTATCATAATCAACATCGATAATATCACTAAATGTATATTGTTTATCTTCAACAATCATGTTATGCAATATAATACATGTCAATATTATATCTTTCATTGTATCAATGTTCTAGGCACATGATGGATCATATATAATTGTGAATTGAGAATTGAGCACATCAAATGCTCGTTCGACATCCTTTCTTGTTGCTTCTTGACATTTTGCAAAAAAAAAATCTTCTAGGACCTTGTGACATTGATATGGTCTTCACAAATGTGGCATAATCAGAATAAATATCATATATAAGATAGTACCCCATATTATATGGAGTTTCATTAATTATAAATTGTACTGGAGGAGTTCGACCTTGCGAAACATCATCAAACACAGGCAATTGGTTTAACACATTAATGTCATTGTTTGAACCTGCAACTCCAAAATATGCATGCCAAATCCACAAGTCTTGTGAAGCGACGACTTCAAGTATTATTGTGGGCTTAATGATCACATCTACGATATTGGCCCTACCATGCAATTGGACATTTTTTTCACTCTCAACGCATGCAACCAATAGAACCTAACCTACCTAGAAACCCTCATGCATTTCCAATTTGTAGTAGGTGATTTATGTCATTGTTGTTGGGTCTTCTCAAGTACTCTTGTCCAAATATCTCATTGGCACCCTTACAATTTTTTTGTAAGCATTGAGTTGCAGTGCCTTTGTCAATTCTAACGTACTCATCCACACAATCAGTAGGTGATCCGTATGCCAATATACGAATAGCTACAGTGCACTTAGTTGAGTCTCTATGATTATTTGGAAATACTCATTGTGATTACTAGAGCATTGCAATTCGAATGAATAATTGTCGCAACATTCAGAACCTACGTCGAAATCAAGTCTCTATGTATACCGAATTTTCTGAGAAGTAGTCATTTATCAATTGTAGATGTTCATCTTCACGATTGTGTTTAATGACTCTTCTAGGCCTTCTGTATTGAATGTTGTTGTCTCCTTGTTGTAGCATCACATGTAAGTAACTCATGATTTGTTCATCATTATCGTCGTCAAGTGTTTCATAAACAATTTGTTTTCAAACTCTATTGAAGTCATTATTTCGATCCATTGTATAAATGATTGATTGCATAAACAAGTGAAAGAAAAATATTGTTTGAAGGAGACATACAACAATGAATGAGAATTGAACAATTAAATAGCAAATTATACAACGACTACTTATGCAGCGACTACTTTTATAATGACTATTTATGTAACGACTAGTTTCACAATGGCTAGTTTTATATCAACTAATTTTATAACGGCTAGTTTTATAACAGTCAAGTTTCATAAATAAAAAAAATTGAATAAATTAAAATATGGTTACAAATTAAAAAAAATACAAGTCAAACATGATTCCTAAAAATACAAATTAAAAGATTGTTACAACAAATTAAAACTACCTAACAAATTAAAAGATTGTTGTTGCTATCACTATTATAATTATCACCATTGTTGCCCTATCATTGCCACCAATTGTAACAACACCTAATTATGTAATTGTCTTCATTTTGTTTCTCAATTAACTATCATCGCCACTTTTTTGTCTCATTATTGTCATTATAATCGTTGCCAACATATGTGGAATATTTTTTTTACTCAAACCCAACATATATGATTACTTTTATTTAGGAGTATCATATAAAATTGTAGTTTAACTTGCATTTAAAGGATATTAATTTCACTAAACATATGAATTGCACTCTTCCATAATGTTGGACAATGCTTTGACATGTGGCCATGAGCTCAACCAAAATACTTAGCAAGTGTCCTAGTTGTGAATAAAATTCCCACACAATATATGACACTCCTCCATACATACATCATTTGGGTGTGGAGTTATTATTATGTTGTTGCTGTCACCATTTTTGTTCATCATCATCACTAATAACAACAATTTATATTTTTTTTAATTATCATCATTCTTGTATTCTTATTAACTGTTGTCATCATTTTCTCATCCTAGTATTGTTATCATTATTCTTGCGAATACTTGCTAAAATATTTTTTTACTCAAACTTAACATAATCTAAACTATGATTACTTTTATTTACGAGTGTTAAATAAAATTGAAATTAACTTACAATTATAATTTTTGCATTCTAATTCTTTTTCTACCTCAAACATAAAAAATGTATTTATGAACTGATTCTAATTTTGTTTAAATTAGAATAAAAATTATCATTTGAAAATACAATTTTCATTTCACGTACTAAACAGATACTCGTAGCTATCTTAATTTTTTTTAATTATACCTCAAATATTATGTTCATTAAAATAAAATATTAAAGTAATTATATAAAAATTAACAAATTTATTATCTAAAGTATTTTGATTTAATAATGTAAAAGTCTTTAAATTGGGCACACTATTTTCTCATGTAATTGTAGCAAAGTAGTAAGAATTAAATAACGTTTTTGTAAGTAAGATTTTTTTTATTTATTAAGAAAGTCAAATTTTTGTAAGTAAGATTAAGACAGTAATTCTAATTATTACTAATTTATTTATCATCGTAGAGAAAAAAAAGCATTCCTATCCCATAGCTTGCCGTAGATAATTATAACACCACACTAGTAACAATTTTCTCTCTCTCACTTCAAATATCCTTCTGTTTCGCTTCCTCCTCTACCTCCTTCGCTATCCATCACTGCCAAATCTCCCCAAGTTACGATTCCACACTGTTTGGGTGATCGATTTTCTCCATAACCCTCGATCCACATAGGTCCTCTATAAAAATCCAAAACCCTAGTTTTTTCTATTCCCTAATTTCATGGTGGAGCTTTAGATTAGGCACAAACCCTTCAATGATTATGGTCCCTTTCGTTTTCCCTCGGAGCAAAATTTCATGGGTGTTCCGAAAGGTTTTGAATTGAATCTCTTTTCCCTGTGATTTTGCGTTCTGATTTTGGGGCGATGAAGTGTATATATCTATCTCGCGAATTTCATTGAAGAGGAGAGGGTTTTTCTTCTTTTCAGGTGATGGTTATTGCGAATTTTTCAAAAAGGACGAAGCTTGGGAGGGTTTTGGATGATGGGTCTTGTTGATTGAGTTTGGATCAGTGAGTGGAATTTTGCCGCGTATATTGGTTCTAGGTTATTTGTTTTCTTGGCTTTGAAGATTTCCATATCATAGATTGTAGAAGTGGGTGATGGAAAAGCAGGAATTGACCTCGTGCTTGCACTAGAATAAAAATATTTGAGGGTTTTTATTTTAACCGTATTTGGTGTTTGAAGCAGAAGAGTATTTGGTTATGGTTCTCATTAGGGTGAGATTGTGTAATGAATGTTGTAAGTGATGGTAACTATTGACTAGTGCTCTTTGTGGTTGATACTTTGCATTATTCGTTAGTTGGAAATATTTAGCTGTTTTCATCAACTTTGTGGAGAGGAATTATTGGTGGAGAGAACAAAATGAGCTTTGAAAGTGAAGATCAGGGCTTGTTGGATCAGGCAACTGATCAAGGATTGCAAAAGTAACCTTTCTTCTTTGATCAGCTTTTTGCTCGTTATACATGTTTTCCATCAAAAAATCAAAATATGACGCGTGTTGTAACACTTATCTGTTGATGGTGGTTCAGGAAGTTAAAAATTTCATACACAAGGGAGTTTTTGTTATCGCTAAGTGGATTGGACATATGCAGAGAGTTGCCTAGTAGGTTTGATCGATCACTTTTAAGGTAAAGATTGTTATGCTGCATCATCTGTTTCTACCTGGTGTAATCGACGCAATTCAATGTACTGATGCAGGAATGCTGCATTTTTCTTTTCAATTATGGTGTATCTTTTCATTATAGTGTTATGCCTTGTTTTTATGGTGATCTTTGTCCTTTATTTTTTATTTGGAAAACAGTGAATTTGAAGATGCTTCTCAAGATCGGCAGAGAAGTACAGGTGGTTTGTCAATGCATAGTTTTAGTCGACGCAATGAGTATAGTTCATCCCCTCTGGTGTATAGTTCATCCCCTCCCACCAGAGGCGATAGCTTTTCGCGGGGAATACATGGAAAATGGGAAACTCGATCTTCAGGACTGTCTGATAAAGACAGTGATTCTCAATATGAATTGGATTCAGGTTTTTACACTTGATCAGCAAGAATATTCCTGTACTTAATTCTCTACAAATTAAACTGTTTGGACTGAGATGGCATTCTTCTGTATATCTGACTTAGTGACAGGTGTTGAAGTAGAAATTCTTTAAAAAGGGTTATTTTGATCTATTTCATTTTTTGTGTCTATTTGCAGATTCTGGAGGAAAACGTTTTGGCAATCAATCGCGTAGATCTTGGCAAGGTCCTGAGCATGATGGGCTTCTAGGTAGTGGTTCTTTTCCTCGACCCTCTGGGTTGTCTGCCCCGAAATTTCGAGCTAATGACAACTACCAGCTAAATCGGTCTAATGAGCCTTATCATCCTCCTCGCCCTTATAAGGTTAGTTGTAGTTGTTATATCTCTTACACCAGTAATTTTATTAACTTCAATGTCTGGTACCTTATTTTTTTTATTTTTGCTTTGGATGCTTTCCAGGCACCTCACTCACGTCGGGAGACTAATGACTCTCTTAATGATGAAACATTTGGTTCTTTGGAGTGTACAAGTGAAGACAGGGCTGAAGAAGAAAGAAAAAGAAGAGGTAACTGTTCTTTTCCAGAAGACATTGTGGTTTGCAGTATCTGTTCTCATTATTTATGGCTTTAGAAGTTCTGTTTACCTTTGTAATTAGGGTCATTGTTAAGTTCATGTTTAGTGAATTTTAGACTAAATAAATGGATGACAACTTTCTTGCCAGCTTCTTTTGAATTGATGAGAAAGGAACAACATAAAGCTTTCCAAGAAAAGCATAAGTTGAACCCGGACAAGAATAACGGCGATTTTGACATAACTTCACTTGCTGAGGAAGATGAGAAAATGCTAGTTAATAAGAGCAACGAGTCTGTGGAGCCTCATGTGACTCTATCAGCTTTAAGCAATGATGAGAAATCTTCTTCGCTTTCACAGACTCCTTCAGCAGCAAGACCACTTGTACCCCCTGGTTTTGCAAGTACAAAGTTGGATCGCAATTTGGCAACTAAAACATCCCTTAACACTCATTCAGCAGAGGTAACTAGTTAACATTTGTTATCCTCATCTTAGTTGTGGCCTTTTGTAGCTTAGTTATTCTTAAAAGCTTTTATTTTTCAAATGTTAAGCTAAAAGATTAAATTCTTGATGTATTGAATTAGGAATTCAACCTGGTTTTATTTCTAATTTTTAATTTTTGATATCATCTTTTATAAATGTTATGTCTTTGTAGGGAATTTTAGTTGTTACTGTCAATAGTTATGATAGAAAGTTGCCAAGTTTATATTTCTTGTTTTAGAACTAAGTCCATACTATGTGTATATTTTGAGATGGGAATCATAGATGAAGTTTTGTAGTTTAATTCACCATAATTGCTCAGCAAGCATAAAACTGTCAGAATAGAAATCACAAAAGGATTTTATCATTTCAAACTGATGGATAGAATGTGGTTAAATAGTTTTGATCTTAAGAGTGATCTTCATCTTATAAACTTAAATAGTTTGAAAGTGAATGGTGACTTTATTCAAGACACTAGTTTCTTCAATGCTGGGAGTTTCAAGACACAAAATCTTAGATCATGATATCACAGCTAGTTTTGATTTTGATGTCATCTTGTTTGAATTTTGGTTTCATGTCTAATGATAAGTTAAAAAACTAAAGATTTCAAGGTTTTTATAGAGCAACCTCCAATCAAGGAAGAGTGCAAAGGAGTAAGGAGGTGGTTTATGGTACCTGTAATTTGACTGTGTCCCAGGTGTAAGAGCGGATACAAGATACTAGATTGTGATATACTGTTTGAAACTACCTTCTGCTCTAATATTTAATGCCCAAGTATCAAACTCCAATGTCAAATTCAAATTTTGTAACAGAAAGGTTTATATTTAGAGTCTCTACCTTAATTGGATATCTTTGCCTCTTCTTTGTGTATTGGATGTTGAATCAACATGGAGGATATTGTAGGATTTTGCTACATTATTTCTTACTCGCAGACATACTGCTCTCCATAAAGACAGAAAACCTAAAAATTTGAGGACTCAGTTTAAAATGAGAAGAATAGCCTAATTTCTTCCTAGATTTTAACCAAGTTAACCTTTAAAACCATATAATGTTATTTATTCAACGTAGCTGATAAATGAAGTGTGCTTTATTATAATATATTATAATATGTGCCATTATGCTGGCTCTTTTTTAATACATTTTTTTATTCTGATGCTTGCATAGGTTGGACAACCTGCGCCTGGTGATACTGGAGGTAACCATGTATTTAGTATAAATTCTGACAACAAAGAAGGAAAATTATTAACCAAACAAGTGGATAATGATCAACAGAATCTTCAAAATACAAATCTAAATATTTCAATTAACCAAGAGAAAGAAAACATTTTAAATTTACCATCAATTTTGGATACTTCCGACATTAAAATTGGAATGGGTGATCAATTGAGGAAGAGATCTGCTCTTTCAGAAGTCTTGGAAGCATCAGATGACAATGAATTTATTCGACTTAATACTGAAGTAAAAGGAAAGGAGGCCATGGGAGCTTTCAATCCAGACAATTCAAATTCTATCCTATACAAGTTTTTTGGTAACGCTTCAACACTAGACAGTGACAAATCGACTAGTATTGTTGAGGTAATTCTGGAACTTGTTGGAATTTCCTTTAAGTAATGTCAAAAAGTGTTTACTGAACTTATTGTCTGCATTCAATTATGCCTCATATCCTTGGGGTTATAAAAGCTATAGAAACCACAACTGGCACATTTCTTTGTGAAAACAGATATTTAACCTACTTGACCTATATTGTGATCTGGACAAGTGTTTTGTTTCTGCTTTTATTCTGCAACTTTATTATGGATTTGATTATTAATGCTCTTGCTCTTACAGCAGCCTGATCAGAAAGCAGATGAGACATGGAGTCCACACGCCTTCCAATCTTCCAAGTTTGCTCATTGGTTTGTTGAAGAAGGTATACTTATAAAAAAGGCTTTAGAGCTTTCAATGTTTTATGCTTTTCAAGTTGTGCTTTGTGACTTGATTTTAACTTGTTTTGTTCATTCCCTACCCACCTTACTGCAGAAAAGAAGCCAGTGGATGACTTGACTCATAGGCCAAATGACTTGCTCTCACTTATTGTTGGTGGAGAAAAAGGAGGGTTGCAGAATTCTAATGTAGAAACATCCCAGCCTAAAGCTGCTAATTTTACTTTCCTAAATCCTGAATCAACTGGTGAGCATATGACATCAAATGTAGCACATACTACTATTGACAACTCTGAGCAATTGTACAAGAGTGATAAGCCTGAGGTTTTACCAGCAGTTCTTACATGTGAAGATTTAGAACAGTCAATTTTGTCACAAGTTGGTGAAAATGGTTCATCACGTCCACGACCCATTCAGGACAAAGATTTTGATGCAAAAACTGAGCAGTTGACTCCAGTTGATAATCATGCATCCCAGCACCTCCTTTCTTTGTTACAGAAAGGAACCTCACACAATGATATGGAACTATTATCTATTCTAGATTCTTCAGACAAGGCACTTAATACTGAAGGAGTCACTACCGGCAATCTTCTTGATAATCCTGGAGAAGCAAATGTTGATGTTTCCAATTCATCAAAGACATTGACACTGGAAACACTTTTTGGGTCAGCTTTTATGAAGGAGCTTCAATCAGTTGGAGCACCCCTTTCTGTTCAAAGGGGTTCAGTTGCATCTGCAGGGCCTGATGTTTCACAGGCTCTTTTGTTTCCTTTCCCTACCCCAGACAATGTTCACCCTCCTACAGGTGAACTTATGCTGAACAGGCACGGAAGTGGTGTCCTGCCATCAGAACAAACAAATCAACCCAAATCTAATAGATTTGAAGAGCAGTGGTTGGGGTATGGTGATTCTCAGGGGGATGGTAATTCATCATTACTTCAGAGTGAAATTTCCAAAGCTAGTGGTTTCAAGGGGCCTCGTGATGTTCACCTTCCAGAAGAAGATAGCTTGATTACAGTTAGTGATCCTCTGCAAAACTTTTTATCTGCTGGAAATTTAGTTAAAACAGATTTGTCCCAAGACACAACAGTTGACATTACTGGAAAACTGGCAGCTCTGAATTCTGCATTTAGAGATGACCGACTCGTTATGAGAAATCAAGAAGGTCTAGCATTCCCTCGTGGTCCATATGATATGAGGGAACCTGGTATTCCATATCAGAATCTTAATGTCCAACGGTCTCCTCAGATCCAACCTCAGTTGAATCACGGTGGTCCAATGTTTAATCAACTGGATTCTCATCCTCCTCATATAAGTTCTTATATGAAGCTTCCAACTCCTGAGGGCATGGTTCATCATGACTCACCACCAAATCATCAATTTCCAGGAAATATGCTTCGTCCTCCTTTCCATCAATCAAACAATGGACTAGCAGGCTTTGATCCTCCCGTTCATCATTCTATGTTACAACGACAGATGCACATGCAAGGAAACCTTCCCTCACCTCATTTATTACGTGGATTCCCGAGAGGTGCACCTATGCCACCTCATCCCAGCAATCCAATGACTGGCTTCATGCAGGAACCAAACCCAATGCAAGGTCAAGGCTTCCCATTTAATGGTCACCAGCATCCTACTTTTGGTGGCCCTGGAATGCAATTACAAGGTAAAAATTTGATGTAAATACTATTGTGCTTGCTTTTGTATGATTATAATTATTGAAGCTAACTTGATTGCATAAAAAATTTCACAATTGTGCTTGCTGCGCTACATTTTGATGACAATTGATCCTTAGTTTTTTTTGCTTGCTATGTGGCTAGGTGTTTTCTGAGAAAATTTAATCAATAATCACTGTAGTCTGTGACTGCCATGGGCATGCCAGCAAACACAATGCACACGAGATGCATACATCCACTAAAGTGTGTGTACATTAGAACACACAATGCACATAATCAGATGCATTTGCACATTCACATAACAGTGATAGCACACTCATCCACCAGTTCAAATTATTAGTTTTGCTTTGTTCTGGTTTACACAGTTGCTTCTACTCTGAACAAATTAACAATATTCAAAGCCATGTATGCTATGTTTGGAGTGGCGGTGCATTAATGACACCACAATTCTCTTTCCACAATCACACTCAAAGCTACATTTTATTGCTTCTGGTTTTTCATGGTGACACCACTATTTTTAGTTGCTCACGGTGACACTCAAACACACTAGTAATCTAGTACAGTTGGGTAGAGGATGTCATGCCTGATATGATATTGATTATTATTTTCTCATTACGCAACTGCTGTTGGATCACGTGACACACTTTAATCCTCATTTTTAGTCTGTTGATCTATTTTCAACTCCTGATATGCTTTTTGGCCATTTCATTAGCTCCTGATGTTGGAGGTGGAAGAAATCATCCAGAAGCACTTCAGAGGCTTTTTGAGATGGAGCTGAGGTCAAAAAACCCAAAGCCAATCCATGCTTCAGGTCACAGCCAGGGGATGTATGGTCAAGAGCTAGACTTGGGTTTTGGGTATAGATAGTGTATTGTCATTGTTGATGTGTATACTTAGTTTGTATTCACCTGATGTTGTGCTTCGTATACCTCCTGCATGGAAGATGGGTTTCATATGATGCTTTCCTTTGAAAAAATTGGCTATTCTGTAATTAATGATTTTTCATCAATTTGCATTTTGCTGGGATTTCAATTTTTGCTGCCTTCTTTTGTTAACATAATTAAAGTGCTTATTAGCAGGAACGTCTGTTCTGAATGTCTGGTTATGTTTTTGTGGCATGAAAGATGCCTGTTCCGACCGACACATTTTAGCTTATTCTCATGAGGAAAGAAAAATAGAGACTATACGGATAAATGGATAATGATGGATTTTCTTTTGGTTGATGGAAAATGAAAAGGGGAGAAAGGTGGTTTTAGAATCTAAAAATTTAAAATTTCCTTACCTTGGAAATTTTCTTCAATACAAATTTGATTTTTCTCTCTCCCTTCGTCGTCTTCATCATGTTGTATTTATGTCCATGCCAATGACATGAAGCGATTGGAGGTATTTATTGAAAAAAAAAAAAGTGTACCATTATTATTTTTTTAAATTACTTTGTGAAATCTTTAGTAATCAATCATGCTTAATTCTGTGGCATACACCATGTTATGGAAAAATTAGACTACTACGAATCTATAGTCCTAACTAATAATATGCAATCAATTTTTTCAATGTACAATAAACTTGAAGACATTTCACTGTGTCACAAGTAAATAATTTGAGAACATGATAGTCTTGAATTATATAATAGTTTTTCGATCACATTTAAAACATTTTTGTTTTACCTTTATAATAAACTTTTCTTACATACATTTTAATGTAGAATATATATGTGGGTGAGATTAATTTAGTTTTAATTACAGTTAATTCACCTTATTTTCGTATCTTGATACCTTTCCTTTTTTAAAACTACTGTAATTATTTTCTTTACATAAGAAAACAAAGTTATAATCTTTATACACAGAAATTTCAACTTTTGGTAAAGTGAAAACAACAAAGTTACTTTACTAAATAAAAATTCAAGACAAGTTTTTTTTGACAAAAAAGATATAGCTTATGGAACTTTGTAAATATCTTATTATTGATAATTTAAGTTGTGAAACTCGATTCGGTCATTGATTTGGTTGAGATAGTGTGTGAGTGATTTAATCAGTGAGTCAGTAATTGATCCAATTTGATCTTGTATATATTAAAAATTAAAAATTATATTTGTATCTATTATATATAAGTATATAACTAACATTATTTGAGTAAGAAAAATTATCCATATTCCAATCTAAAATTACAATTGATAATAATCAAAAATAAAAAATCCAAAACTTTTAAAATAAAAAATGTATTTTTTTTAATTATAAAACTGGTCGGGTCGGATCGGTCAAATCAGGATT
The DNA here is from genome assembly GCA_013407115.1 of Glycine latifolia. Lineage (NCBI taxonomy): Eukaryota > Viridiplantae > Streptophyta > Magnoliopsida > Fabales > Fabaceae > Glycine > Glycine latifolia. The sequence continues at coordinate 34,574,393 of CM023958.1, forward strand.
CAGTAACCTACCTAACCTGATTTGATCGGATCATCTGCACAACTAGTTCAACAGGGGAGCTGACCCAGTTAGGCCACCGGATCCCGGTCCAACTGGTCCGACCAGCTGGATCCTGCCACGTTTTAGAACATTTCTAATAAGTGTTCTATTTTCTAAGAAAGGCATCATAAAGAAAGCATATTAAGATGGTGGAATGACCAGTGTGACTATAAAAGTAAAATAATAGTATTATGTCAATAGTTGAAAAATTCTAAGTAATTTTCAAATAATTTTTTTCTAGCATTACATATCTCTCATTCAATAATTTTAATGTCATAATTAAGATGATATATGTTCAACTTATATAACAATAATTTTTTTATTAGCAACATATAACAATACTAATCATTTTATTTTTTGAAGGTATAACAATATCTATTATATAAAATCAAGATTATCAAACTTGTGAATCTGTAAACTAGTGAGAGCTTCATAGACTCGACTTGTGAGCTCAACTCGTAGACTTGTAAAAGTCTATTTCATACGTAAATATAACAAAATACCTATAGATAACATACCAATTAAACATTTCAACAACATAATAAAATAAAATAGTAAATAATAAATTCCACAATACTTAATCAAATCTAGTAATGCATCACTACTAGATAATAACTTGCGGATGTGATAATAATGGTAGAACATTATTAACGAGTGTTTGATGTTGTTAGATGTGAGAGTTTTGTAATTTAAGACCAACACATCAAATAAAGGTATGTTTAATCCTAAACGTACAAAAAATAATAAAAAAACAACCTTCATTTTGGTCTAGTTTGCTGACTCGATGATAAATTCTAAAAGCCTACCCAAAGTCTACCAAAAAAGGAGTTTGCACACGAGTTAATTCATAGAGGATAAATAAACTCGTAAACTCATAAGAGTTAACCAATAAACTTGTAAGTTTTATAACCATGTATATAATAAACCTGAAGCACATGTCTTCCTTCCCTAGTAATTGATGTGTTTCTCTCCCACTTTGGTGAACTCATAATTTGCCACAAAATTTCTTCCTTTAAAAGCAAACATTATGCTATTAAAAGGATTAAAAACATATTTAACATTTTTTAAATTAATTTGCATTCGACTATTCAATGATCCAGTTATCTATGGTTGGTGTGAACAGGAAAGAAAATTGCTCACATTTGACACACTCTTAAAAGCATAAACTCTATTTTTTTTTTTTTTGAAAAAAAAAATTATTGTGCATGTGCATGCATGAAATAATCACAATTTATATATGCTCTTTATTGGTTTTGGTTTATATACAACACAGGTAGCACCTCCTAAGTCATAGCACCACTCTTGTATACTAAATTGTAGAACAAAACATCACAACATTACACAGAGACGCTCTCAATATTCTGTACAGTACAGCCTCCAGGTTACCTTAACAGGACTCTGGACTCATTATCCTGCATTCCTATGACAACCATCTTCATAAGATACACACATAAGCCTAAAGGACAGTAAAGAACATACACGTGCACGCATACGCACATGCAAGTATCTGCACCCTACATACTGTTAGTAAAACCTGTAATCCTTTCCTCTCTTGTGTCCCATATTTCACCATTTGGAGTTAGTGGTAGCTGAGAGGAAATCTTATTGTGTTTTTAGAAGATATTAAAAAGTATGTTCTTGATAAACCATTGGTAACACCTTAAGCAGATAAGACAGCACTCTCTGATCTGTGAGTGAGGGGTTGGCTTTGATGACTACTGGATTTTTCCTTCTCCATGTTAGCATAGTACAATGACAGCATCCTTCTCTGCATTAATTCCGAATATTTGGTGAAAATTGAATCATTGAGTATATACTATGATGTTATATCATGGAAAGTCAAATGCAATAAGCCAAGATTTTTATTCAGCAAAATGATAGGACAATGAATACTTGTGGCAAAAACATAAAGAACTTCGCTAATTTTGAACATTAACCTCTTTCTTTGTTATGAAACCAAATCTGAAAGTAGTAAAATTGATTAAAAATAGCAAAATGGAGGGAACAACTTTATTGAAAGAAGGAATCTGAATAGGGAAAAAAGTCAAAAAGAGACTCTCTCGCTCGATTTCTCCAAAATACAATTTCTTGAATGCCTCCTTTTTCTACTATTAGCCCCCTATTTATCTAGTTGAGTCTCTTCTAACTAACTACCCTTAGTCCCAAACTAATCCTAACTACTACTCTTTATTCCATTCTTTTACCCTAGCACAGAACATGAGAATAAAATGCAGCCGAAAAAAATGCTGTTGGGTCCCTCTAGGACACTAGTTGAGGAAACAAAAGTATAATGTGTTAATAAAGGGAAACAATATTATTTTGAAAGTGCAAAAATCATTTAAACTTACTTTTTAAGTAATTGGAATTATAAGTATTTAATATAATTTAATGAATACTGCTTCAAGTAAGATCCATTAATTAAACACTAATAATTCATCTGCTATTTAATTGCCTGACTGGCTACCTTTCCCTTTTGCATATGTAGGTGCATGTGTGAAAATAGCATCTGTGATTTATTTGACATGGTGCTAAGGAATTGCTCTCTTAATAGAATAATATCCATTATCTGCTGAGGGAAGTGCAAACTAGCAGCTATAAATGAATTTCAGAATGTTAAAGTCAGATATAATATACAATATCAGAAATGGTCTGAAAGCTCTTACTTTATTATTGACAGACAGCCTTATCTAATGTTGTATAGTTCAACATTCAACACTAAAACTATAGGCAAATATAAACAACAAAATTGAACTTTATTTTGTGCAAAGAAAACATGCAATATAAAAAAAAATCAAAGATCAATTCGGCATAAAGAAGTGTTAGAGAATAAGTTTTCTAATCCCAGACCTAACTATGCAGTTACCAATAACAGAATACTAAGATTGAAAAATCAATATTTTGATTGCATTAACATAAACATACAATTGAAAATATCATCTCATAATAAACATCATAATGTATAATAAATGAGGTAGCAGATCAAAATATGAAACAGGCATCCAAATGCAATAAATAATTTTGTTTGTCAAAAAATTACTAAGAGATGCATTATGTTAGGGAAAAAGAAACTTACTTCATTCTCAAATTCAGGACTCCTTAAATTGGTGGAGAGGTTTCTCATCAATAGCAATATCTGGGAAAGAAAAAAAAATATAAATCCCCTACATTGGCCTTTTAATTTAAGCAATAAACATTAGACTTCCCTACCAAGTATAGTCTGATAGCTCAAACCACGGAAACTCACCAAGTTACCATTAAAAAAAGGAAGAAAAAAATAAAAAAATGATATGGAGCCAAAGAACATAAGGTTGTGGTCACTTACAGTTTTCACATTTATTGGGTCCATCTGTTTCAGCCTCTGTAGATGATTAATTGCATTTGGATCAAATACACTGCCAATGAAGCTGTAGACTTGTGCAAAATCTGGCATTACTGTTTAATAGGACAGGTGAATTTGTCAAGAGAAGAATGAAAAGAATCTCACAAGCATGCTAATAAAACAGATGATCAACAGTGTAAAACCAGGCATCTTGCATGCTACACACATCATCATGAACTTAATAGTATTAAACATTTCTCTTTACGGAAGAGAAAGAATGAGTTGAACAATAGTAAATTCATATAATAACTACGACAGTGTTAATGTTTGAAAGTTTGACATTACATATTTGAATGTGCTGCTTACCCAGGTAGTACATTCAGAATGGAGTAATAATTATACTCTCACTTCCTATAAGGTTTGTAGGTGTTACATTAAGTACTTCTTGCTCAGGCCCTCTCATTTCTCAAAGTGTAAACAACACATCAAAATGCATGAGCCGAATACTGAGGGCAATGTTCCAACTCCTTAGTCGTCAACCCTAAACCAATTCTGACTTGAGCATTTCATTTAATGTGATGCAAGTGATACAGAAATTTTACTATTTTTACCTCTAGACCCCTGTCCAAATAGTTATTATATGGCTCTTTTATTTAGTTTCTTTCTACATCCTTATGGATTGTTTCTAAGGGTTTCTGGCTGTGCTATGCATGGTCTTGGAAAATTGTTTTTAAATGAACAAATGGACTTTGAGATACTTTATTTTAATTTGTTTTCACTTCCTTGAAAAGAAAGCTTCAACAGGCAGTATCAGTTTCCTATAAAATTTTCGTGTTGTTTTAATTAATTCAGTTGAAGTAAAACCCAAAATGCCTCTCTAGCACAACCAAAAAGAGATAAGGTACTTGCAGTTATAGAAACAAATGAATATATGGAATTAAAAACTATATATACTCATAAAAGTTTGTCATAATCCAAATAAATATCAGATGTTTACTATTCACACTTTTCAGTTAATTTAAGGTTCTATCAAACTAAAATTTGAGTAAGAAAAGCATTCCTACCTATAATTGGCTTGCCTTGGTCACCCTGATCTGTCTGTTTGCTACTTGGGCAACCCCTAGGAGTGCTCTCATTACTACTGCTGAAAGGATTGACTTGTTGACTCATCAACACCATATCATCTAACCATAAAAATGAAAGTTCATGTTAACAAAATTTCCACATATCTAAATTTGTCATAGAATAAATACAGAAAGGTAAATACATAATTGAAGATTTAAAAAAAAAAAAGAGTTCTGGCTAAAGAAAACCTTTAGTCACTCTAGGAAGACTGACTGGTGGTGTAACATTATAACCCCAAGATGGCAATGGCACACTGCTAACTGGAGTTCTAACCACAGATGATGAATCTGGCCTATAGATGTGTGATGATTCAGATAAAGCAGATGAAGATTGCAATGGCAGTGCAACTTGGGATATAGTAATAGCTGATAAAATGCAAACAATAAAAGAGTTATTCATAAATTGACTAAGGTCACAGATACCTGAAATGAAGCCACACAAACCATTTTTAGATGCCTTATGTGGGTAGGGATGAGCAGCTTTTCTCTTTGGACGAGGGGGAGGTACATGTTCACTTGTGCCATTCTTCTGAACTTTCATGAAATACTTCTGCGCATGACTCCTTATCTGCCAAAAAGTGGAAGGGGAACAAACAATCAATTCTGAAGTTTTGTATAGAAGCACCAAATATATTAAGAAAAAGTAAAGCTACACTGTATTTTACTATAAAATGATGAACATCCCACCCCCTGCCACTAGGATTGTAAAGAAAAACATGGCAAGTATAAGTTGTATTTCGCTTAAAAAAATATACAACGAATACAAAAGTATTGATTTGGTGGGGAAAAAATTAAATTAGTATTCTAAATAACGGTTGATATTTATTAAAAGCCAAAAACATAATGTTACTTATGGGTAGAATTTAATGTCATCAATTCATCATTATGCGGAACTCAGGTTTGGGGTTTCACAACTGGCATTTTTTCAGGAAACTATCATGTCAAGTGTCAACCTTTACTCATTTTAAGAGATTCCTTTTTTTTTTGGGTGTATGTGTGCACATCAAAGGTATATATCCCCAACCAACGGCCAGAACCTAAACTTTTTAAGGTGGAAAAATCACTAAAGTGGGTATAGGTTCTCTTAACAAACATTTATTCTTACACACTTACACAGGACAAGAAATTAAACTCTTATCAACATACTTAAGAAATATAATTATCTACCACCTATGTTGGACCTTTTTTAACAGATAATCTCTTGAGGAAGGTGCTAGCAACACACTATCTAGCACATTCTTTTTTATTATTGGTTAGAATTCCATAACATCATGAGAGATGTTCATTAAATAAGACGTTGGACCAACAAAATTTTGTAATTTTCAATAAACTTCAACAAATGAGAAAGACTAAGACGACGTTGCTAGCATTTCTCATTTCTTGAGATAATATTAGAGCCCTGTATTAAATGATGACATTAAAACCGAATAAGTTTCCCCAACTGCCCAATATAGGAATTAAAAAATGTAAAATAACCAATAAATGCCTAATTGTCAATTTTCACGCTCACTTCTTACTGGTATAAAATTTACCTGGATAACTGTTTTTGAACCTACAAATGCTTCAATCTTCTTCCAGTCACGGTCGAATCTGAAATCAGTCAGGAGAGAAACACAAAGTGAAAACCATAAGCAAAAACATACAACAACAAAAAAGAAACGATATTTAGACCCCCCCAATTGAAAAAGGAACCCAAAGCACAACCCAAAACCAAAAGGGTCTCCACTGCAGCAAAAACCACAAACACAAAATCCTTGCATAATTCAGAACCCAAAATTCAGCCAACATGATCAGCAAAACACAAACACAACATCCAAACACACAGGTCTTAAATTGTATTAAAAAAATTGAAACTTAAGAGCAAAAAGAAACTTCACCAAACTGAATGGATCATAAAAAGAAAGAAGACATACAAGTGAAGAGCTTCGAGAAACTTGTCATGCTCCTGGTCGGTCCAGTTCTCTCTGGACTTGGTAATGGTGTAAGGTTTTCGGACCTTCTTATTCTGACCCTCCATGTTGAAGGGGTCGAAGAAGTGAAAAGTTTGAGGTGGGTTTGGGTTGAGGTTGAGGGACACCATAAATAACACTAACACAAACACTATGTATCTCTATCTCTTCAACAACCTCTTCCTTTAGTTGTGAACTATAGTTCGCTTGTTTGTGTTTTGTTGCTTGTGTTGTGCTAGCTATGTTTGAGTGGGAACGAGAGGCAGTGATTTTAACTTCATTTTTCCACAAGTTGGAACCGACCTTTCTCTCTCACTATATATACAAAAACACACACACACATTGTAAGACATGTGGCAACAGTGAGTGGGTTGTTTTGTTATTCTTGCTGAGAAAATAACGTTTGAGGTTCAGCCATAAAGAAGCCTTTACCTCTCTCTCTCTCTCTCTCTAATCTATTTGATGTTGGTCATTTTCAAAAAAGCTTTCTTCCGTACCATTTTATTTGATGTTCCAGCAAAATTTAATTTTTTCTATCTTTTTGTTATTTTATAATATCAATGAAATGTTAATTTTTTTATTATATATTTAACTACTTATATGGAGTGGAAAAATAAAAAAAATAAAAAAGAAAGGGAGTCTATTTATTTTTATAGAAAATATATAATATTTTTTTTGTCAAAATATTATACATAAAACAATATGGACAAAGAGAATAGTATCTATTTGTTGAGTTTTCATCATATTTCACTTTATAGTTAATAACACATATAATAAGAATTTAAATTACAACCGCGATCGTACTTGTAAATTTGTTTTAATTTTTGATATTGTAGAAAATTATAGACAAATACAATCAATGTAATTATCAACAAATAATCCAAAAAAAAATAAAGCTGTGATTGAAATTATGATTGGAAACTGTTTTTAAAACCTTAACACAATAGTAGAAAATGGAAATTAAAACAATCCGTCCCTAAATTAATTTAACGACGGATTTTGTGACAGACACTATTTTTGTCTCAAAAATAGGGGGCGTCACAAACATTCAGTGATGGATTTTAAAACCTTATGAAATATGCATTTTTTTCAGTGCAGCTTTCTGTGATAAACTCGACTAATCATTTTTTACAGTGAAGAGTGAGGATTATATATAAATAAATTGTTTGTACCTCTCACATAACTCGATTTCGAATGGTAGAGTTAGGGAGACATCATGTTTAAGGTGCAGTTTGAATTTGATACTTCCAACCAGCAAAATATCACCCTTCCCCTTCACCCAATCAGTATCACTATCCCTCTTCCTTGGATCAAAAAGAGGATATTTAATCATTATTAAACGCAATAAGATATTTATAATATGTTAATCAAATAACATTTCATTAATTAAACAATTTTGTAAAAAAAAAAATCTCATCAATAAAGTAATCTAGCTTTCATCAAGTAAATTGATATTTTATTAGAAAATCGCTAAATTTCTATTTTTTATTGATTTATATATTTTTTTAAGCTAGCTATTATACAATGTACGCATGGAAAATATAGATACAGTTAAAATAAGAATAAAGAAGAAAAAAACAAAAGTAGAATTTTCTTTTGGGTGAAAAGACAACAAAAGTAGAATAAAGAAGAAACAAATAATAATTATAATTTGAGGATATTTCAAAATATACAAGATCGACAGAATGTATATTATGAATATGGGACCTTATTCAGACCTCATTCAAAACTTTCCATTTTTTTTTAAAATTATCTGAGCATTACAATATTTTTTTTAAGTTAATTCAAGTAATTTGATTCACTGGATGCATAATAAAGATGTAAACAGTACATGCACTAGGAAAAGATGTCACTAACTAGAAAGTATATTTTTTTGACGGAACTCACTAAACGCAAAATATTTTTTTGTAATCATAGAATAAAATGCAAGGTTTTTTTTAAAGGGTATTTTGAAAAAGTATTGATACTACAATTAATATGATATGTAATAAATATTAACTTGAAAGATCTTAAGTTGACTTTCACCAATATGAAAATGATATATAACCCATATTGAATATGAATCCATGTTTGTTTGTCCTTTTTTTCTCTGAGGAGAGGGGGGCGAGGGAGTTGGGTTTGGCAAGAGGGAGAGATCATAATAGAATCTGTTGAAACTAAATTCAAGGGGAGTAGCAGTATTAATTTTGCGGGGACCTAAAAGTTGGCCTCTACCTACTTTTCAGCTTAGAATAACATGGTCTATGTCAACGTCAAACAATAAGTCTTTATCTTTTCTAAATAAAGAAAGTTTTGCCAAGTTAATAAAGTATGTCAATAACGAGTTCAAAATATCTATTAAAAATCAGGCCAAAACAATTTATTATTATTTAGTTACGATTTGTGTGTTGATTATGGGGAAAAAAAAAAGAGGGGATACGTTACACATCTCTTTAGGTGGTTCATGTCATTTTAACTTTTCAAACATCAACTTTGATTTGTAAGACAATTTTGTTAATGACTTATAAAAAAGGAAAATATCTTTTGAAGAAGAGTGGTAGCAACATTAGAAAATATATATATTAAAGAATAGTCGGATTAAGAACAAATAAGATAGGATAGAGATTTTTGTTTTTGTCCTAAGACGAGATTTTCTAAACAATACAAGAAGGCTGCAAAGTCTTTCCGCTAGCTAGATGAATTCCAAATTTCCAATGTGTTGTCAAGAATGGTTAAATTACATGCAAATCCTCATCTACTAGTTACCGAACAAAGCCATTTAGGTTGGAAGTGCTAGTTTTGTTGAGAATCCATGAGAGATATCAGATATGGTTGTTTGTCAGGGCATGTTACAATTTCCATGCATAATTATTTGAATGGAAAAAGCTTTTAAGAAAGGAAATTGAAACTTAGGTATCATATAAAATATACTATTTGAGTTTATGACATTCCTTTATGGCATGAATTGAATATCATAGTTAGATATTTCGGCATAGATAAAGTGACATGGGATTTTGTTTTGCTTCGTAAGATAGGTTACCACGTGTATTAGATCTAGGTATGAAAGACAAAATATTTCCGTAAATAAATTATCTCATATTTTAACGATTGATAATTTTACCGGACTTTAGAATATGAATGTTCTTCGACATTACGAACATGGCTTGATCCCAATAAATGCATACGTAAACAGAATTATTAATCATGTAAATTTCAATGTTCACAAGCCATTCAATGTGGTAACCCCACGATTGATCTCACTGTAGTAGAGGGCTTCTGGATCAAGATATCATGTGCCATTCCCATCATTGGTTAGAAGTAGTTATGTAAACGAGTTGACTCAAGTCCAACATTAGACATTTAAGTTCGAATATGATAAAGATGAGCAACTCACTTGCTTGTTCATGTTTAGCTCATTTTATAATTATTTGTTTTTTAAAATTTTGTTTAACTTTATCAATTACTAGTATTTAATAAAATATTTTAATAGTAGACAATAACCTATAAATATAAATATGTGCTCAAGATGTGGCATAACATTATGAGATTTATATAATTTTAATTTTTTTATGATATATACAAATTATTCACGAGATGTTAATATTAAACTTATAAAACTTTAATTTATTTATTTAAATAGTTTAAACTAATCTCAAACTTGAGTTTATTTATTTAGTTAAACAAATAAAATTAATCAAATATTTAATAAATCAAACTCGAATAGTTCACAAATCCATTTACACCTCATTTTTTCTTTCAATTTGATTGTCTTGGCTTTTATGTTGAATGGATACTTTTACCCACTATTTTGTATCAAGTTAAATTTATTTAATATATTACTTCTAAATGTTGAGTTTAATGGTAATTAAACAACATGCTATTTATAAAAAAACACAAAAAAAATATTTGTGAAAATTAATAATATTAATTAAAAAAAAATTATAATTACAATTATAATAATATATAAAAAGAAACCGTTAAGCCATCATACTGAGTCAATCACTACCTTGCTTCAATACTTTCGATTTTCAGAAGCTTGATAATTAGGGGTTACACGGCAAAGCCAAAATATCATCACACGAGGGCCAAGTTCACTCCAATGAAATCTCACGAAAGTTCCTCAATTAATAATGAAGAAAAAGAAGCAAAAAAATAAAAATTATGCTCTACACTATGAATACATTCCAATCTTTCACAAAGAAACATTTGAAAGATCATTAAGTCACGGGACTGGAGTGATTTACAAGCTCCTCCTTTTTGAGTATTACAGACCTACAATCACTCTATTCAAGCCAACGAGTAACTCCATCTTCGCCTACAGTGGCCAAAATCTCAACGCGTACATCCAAAACAGCCTATTATTTGTGTCAATAGGAGGAAACGGAGATTTAAACCAATCAGTTTGCAGAAATTTTACATACTAAATTATCAACTTATATATAGCTATAGCTATCTGACAAACGTGGATATAATATCACAATGAAGCAACACAAATTAAGGTATGTATAGTGTAAACTGATGAAAGAGCCTAATAGTTTATCAGAATATAATGCCTTGTAAGGACATGACTTCTGCTCACAGGAAAAACCTAGATAGTGGATAAACTAAAGCATGGTGATCTATGTAAAATGCCCAAAAAACAAAGTTTACAATTGAAAATTCTTCATGTCAATCAATGATCAAGACAACCAAAAGGACAAACGAAGAAACAAAACAAGCCCTTAATAAAAGCAATCTTCTACATCTCTCTGACATATGTTTCTTATACAAAGAGAACAGCTTTTGGAAAATTGAGAAAGATGGTGCTGGAAAATTATAAGTTATAACCCATTTTGGAAAGCCAACCAACACCATATGCAGCCAACTAAACTAAAATGTTTTGCAACTATTACCAGATTGCAGAGGAACCCATCTAAATCTCATTTATGTATCAAATATAGATTGCAACAGAATTACATAAAGATAACAAAGAGAACTTACTGATGGGTTTCTACAGTTCACCAGTCTGCATTCCTGTAAGGAACCTTCTAGAGTCCAGTTCTCCCAAACATCAAAACTATGACTAGCAAATACAAACTCCATTCTTCTATTGATCTGCATAATGACAGTTTATAACCAAATTAAGGGCATCGTGTTTGCAGTGTAATATAACATAGTAGAGTTAGCTATATATCTAAATATTTAGCTTTCATTGAAAATATACTACAGCAGGCAAATGAATCAGTATATATGATAATAATCAAATCTAGAGGATATCTATGATAAAATTGATAAACTCCGAGCATTATAATGCACTTACCTGCAATAGTTTTCCACCAGCAGCAAGGGATCGCAATCCAATTGTGTCCTGAAGCAAATGTATTAACATTCAAATATCAGCTAATTTGCATCACACGTTAGATAAAAATACAGGTTACACCATTCTAAACTACTATTTTGAAGCACATGCTGGCATATAATTATATTAAGTGCCTTGGATAACGCAAAGTTCCTTTGAGACGAACCTTGCTTCTGAAGATGATGAGGAACTGTGCAGCAGGGTCTATTTTTGACACATTTGACATGGAATCCATGATCCAACCTCCACCTTTAACTCTTTGCCTTGAGACATGAAGTGCAGAGCGGTCTCTTGCATACAGAGCTATAATATATCCATCTTTCAATAGTTCAGTACAGTTTCCACTAAGTCTCACACTTGACTTTATGACTTGAGCACCAGTGGGTTCTTGCATAGATTCTATTGGAGTTTTTCTACTTCGTGAATCTTCAGAGCTAGAGCTCAAAGCTTGGTCAGTGCCACTAATAGCAGTATCATCTCTCTGATACGTGACTTCTTTCTCCAGTGCAGAAGGATCTTCAGGTTTTTGTTGGGACTTCTGTCGGGTATGCCTTTTTTTGGCCTTTTTACCTGACCTGCTGCGCCTTCCTTCAGATCTAGCAGAGGTACTCTGAGACAAACTTGAAACCTGATGCTGGGACGAAGACTCTTTCATTTGAGTACTTACTTTCTTTTGGGAATTGTCAGGACTTACATGAACATCATCTGTTTGCTCTCTAACAATAATCTGGAGAGCATTTTCGTTGTATTGCTGATCAGATAGTTCACTTTCATTGTCAACCTCACTCTCTTCTTCCACATCTGAAATGGCATTCTTTGGTATAATTCCATCAATGAAGAATGTTTGTAGTATAGATATAGCTTTCTCCCTTATTTCCATCCAAGCCTCTTCACTGTAATCTGCACTTTGGGGAAGTATCAACACGTTAGGCATCTCCTTCACCTGATGCAGACATACACAAAGTATGTTAGCATCATCTATTTATTAAACTATCATTTTAGACATAATCAAATATATATATATATATATATATATATATATATATATATATATATATATATATATATATATATATATGATTGTGAGTGGAAAATATAAAAGCAAATTCCATTATGTCAACAAAGCAAATTCCATTTTTTTTAAAAAGAAGACATGGTTAGGCCCTTGAGGATAGTTTTGTTCTTCTGACAGAAGTAAAACTTCCCCTGAATCATTTGAGTTCAAGTAAGAAAGGAAAGGAACAGTAAGTCGTGAATGAATCAATAGTTTAGACATTTGTGATTGCCTACATCTATGAAGCACGGATACGCTCAATTTTTTTTTTTTTTTGTGTCCGATACAGATACGTATGTGATACAGCATTCTATGTATCAGATTTTCGAAAACGAAAACGAAGCTTGCCTTTGTGCTTCCTCTTCCATTTTGTGCTCTGTTCTTCCAAAACGGGAAGAAGAAAGGTGAAATTGGGCGCACCTGTTGATCAAGAGGGTGGTGAAAGTCGTCAGTGTCGAGGTTGCGGAACACGACAGCAGAACCAGCTCTGCAAACAGGGAATATTTCAATTTTGTGGTTCTTCTGAACCTTTCCGAAGGCGATCGCCAAAGCGCCACCGAGCTTGAACCTGTCGGAAGCTAAGAAGCAGAGGGTGGGTTTGTGGAAGTGGCAGAGAGTGGAGAAGGGCATGGAAGCCATTGAATTGAAGACTGAAGAAACACAGGTTTTGGTTCGGAGTACTTGTGGAGACTTATGCACATGGTGAGTTTTGTTTTGTCGTATTGGTATCATAGAAGATATTTAGGGGTGGGTTCGTGTAAGAGTGTTGTTAATGTAAGGGTAGTTATGACCATTTATAAATGAGTGTTAACCCATCAGCTTCACGCTCTTTTTTTTTTTTCATTTAAGAGCTGATTCCTAAATGAGTGTCATTTATAAGGACCAAATGATTATTTTTAACTTTTTTTTCATTAACATAATCTTTTAATTATCCATTGCAATGCTATGCAGGTTTAGTTAAATTCTTTCAGGCAGCCCATCTTTTAAGTAATATGAAATACACTCTATATAAAAAAAATATTATTTAATACTAAGACGTATTGAGAACGTATCGAAATATTAGTATTTTTGAAAATAACGTATCGACGTTCCGTATCGGGAACGTATCGAAAACGCCGTGTTGGTATCGGTGCTACATAGGCCTACATCATACCTTGTAAATTAAAGAATTCAAAACCTAAATTTACCATACCCATGCTTCCATCCACTGAGGCCCTTCTGCCCCATCCAAAGCACATCCAGCTAAGGTTCCATCAATCAAGAGCTGCTTTACAGCACAATCATCCAAAAGTTGACTACTGCCCGTATTTACAATAAAAGCTCCTATGAAAAATTAGATACGTTATGAATTCGTGAAGATAATTAAAACCACAAATAACTAACAAAATCAAAGAAATATATAACATATGAACAAGTAAATACCAGGCTTTATATGTTGAAGAGATTCAGCATTAATAATCTGCATTGTTTCATTTGTTAAAGCACAATGGAGAGATATAAGGTCACTTGCAGCTAATAAATCATTAAGAGTATCCATTCTTCGTGCTGCAGGAGGGAATTTTACTTTTCCTTTTCCCTGTGAGTGCAAGGTTGAAGACCAAATTAGCCAAAAATATAGTATCCAGTCAGCTGTTTGGGATTAGTATGTTCCAAAGAAACAAAAGAAAAATGCAAATCAAAGAGCAGACTATGAAATACACATTCAGAAGTTGTTAGGACTATGAGGAAGGGGGAGTTGGTTACTTCAGTTAGGATATTGATTAGTTAGTTAAAAAGGGGTTAGTTAGATATAAATAGGGGAAGAAGGATGGGAGAGAGGGAGATCTTATCATTTGTAGATTGAGCATTAGCTCTTTGTGAAAGAAGAAATCCTTTGTGAAGGGAAAATCCTTGGAGAGTTTTCTCTCCTATTTTCTGTTCTTTTCTTACTAGTCAATAAAATCTTTTCTTTTCTTTCTCATTTCAATTCTTGGTTCCTAACAATTGGTTTGACCTGCCGGATCTTCGAGGGAGAGCTATTGTTAGAGATGGAGGAAGCTCAAATTTGGGCTAAGAAGGTGGAGCTTTCAGCGTTCATGGGGACATACCCAATTGGTTGGATTGCTAGGGCTGAAAAATTCTTTGAGGTACAAGAAATTTCTTCATTCTATAAGCTGCAATATGCATTGATGAGCATGGAGGGTGCTGCGACACATTGGTTCTACATTTGGAGCCAAATGAACCCAGATTCAGATTGGGAGTCATTTTCCAAAGCTTTGATAAAAAATTTCAGAGATCGCTATGGTAACCACATCTTTGAAAGATTGAGTATCTTGAAGCAAAAAGAGCAAACTAAAATGGAAACCCACATCGAAGAAATGGAGACTTCCACAATGTGCTTGAAAGAGAGGACAAACAATGAATCTGAGCTTAAGCAAATGCTGCAACAGTTGGTGAAGAATCAAGAAGCCAAACAAGAACTCAATGGGTCATTGAAGAAGGTGTTTGTGAGAGAGGCAGCCAATTTGCATGGGTTGCAACATCATTCTTGCAAGACCAGCATTCCAGAGTTAAGGCATACACTGCACAAGATACTGAAGAGTCAAGAATTCGTTCTTGAAAAGAAAAGGGTGAAAGATGAGGAAAGGATGGAGACGCATCCCTCTCACATCAAAAAGACTGAGGCAATAAAAGAGATCAATTTGTGGTTGGAAAGGTGGATGCAGGAACAAGACATCATGTTGGAGGACAAGATTACAAATAAGCAAAGCATTCAAGAGGAGATCAATGCCCATTCAACCAAGCAGGTCAAGAAGACCATGGAAGGGAGTGGGTCAGAATGCTGTGATAATACAGAGGTTCATTCTTGGACAAGAAAGGTGCAGGTAGCCACCTTTGGGGGTTGCACAGAGGGAGAAACAAAAGAGGATCACCTTGTTTGTGTGTTACATCAAGCATTGGAAACAGAACAATACAATGAAGTGTTGAAGGAGAGCAAGATAGGGAGATCATCAGAATCCTTGAAGCCAAAGAAGGATCTTGTTTTCTTTGAGGAAGAGTCAGTCAGCCCATCATCATCCTTGGAACCACCAAACAGAAAATCATTAGAGGTAGACATTTCTATCAAAGGCACTCGAGATGCAGAGCTAGTTATTGAAGAGTCTCCCGTCAAAGACCACCCAATGTCTCAAGTTGGAAACCTCCCATGAGCTCGAATTGGATCTTTGTTTCGAACTCCAACAGAGTGCCTCATACAACACTCACCCAACTCAAGTCAAGGTCAAACCGCATTGGTCCCAGTCAAGAGCACATTTGGCCCAACACATAATGCAAACAAGGGAAACTCAATGAATGGTTACAATGTGATTCAGTTGACTGCAAATGCCAATGAAAAATAAATTGGGATGAAGATGGGGGTACTCGTGAGTAGATTTTGGGGAAACAATTACATGAAATCTTTATGTTATCAATTGGTTGTTTTCAACCTTGAGAACAAGTTTGTGTTTCAGGAGGGGTGGTGTTGTTAGGACTATGAGGAAGGGGGAGTTAGTTACTTCAGTTAGGATATTGATTAGTTAGTCAGAGGGGTTTATTAGATATAAATAGGGGAAGAAGGATAGGAGAGAGGGAGATCTTATCATTTGTAGATTGAGCATTAGCTCTTTGTGAAAGGGAAACCCTTGGAGGAGAGTTTTCTCTCATATTTTCTGTTCTTTTCTTACTAGTCAATAAAATTCTTTCTTTTCTTTCTCATTTCAATTATTAGTTCCTAACAAAAGTAGAAAAATTGAACAACCAGGCCTTATCTTCTGTAATCCCCTTTCACTTAAGCTACTGGTACTCAATTGATTGTGTACATGTACGCCTGTGCACTTTCGTTAGGGAAACAGAAACCTTAAGGCACAAAATAAAGCCAAAATAAAGACAGCATTTCATAATTGTTTGAAGAAAAATGAAAGGCTCAATCCCCCTAAACAAAGTTGGATCTGTATCTCATCAAAATTAAGAAATAGCATACATAGTTAATTAGTTACACTTCACAATTTACCAACCAAACAAAATTCAAGCCCCATGTTTGAACAGTGTATCTTAGTTTCATATACTAAGGATTTATACCAACTAGTCAATTCGTCAGCTCTCCAATTGAAATGTTAATCATCTAACACAAACTACAAATGTACTAACTAGTAACTACTACTTCATTTTTTTTTTTTTAAAATATCCTTAGGGATAATGGTTATACCATCTAATCGTCAATTCTCACAATTAACATTAACATGTTAATCACAACATTCGAACTAAGAAATACTAATTACCATTTCAATTGTGTTATAATAAAAACACATTAGGAATTTCCACCAACAATTTAGCTGAAATTTGGGGGAAATAATCAACTATTTTCAAAAACTCTCTCAAAAAACTGCCAAAATAAGCTATTATTTCTTTAAAACTCTCAAAAACTCTCTCAAGAAACTGCCAAATTTGGGGGAAATAATAAATTATTTCTTTAAAATAAGTTGAACCAAACACACACCAAATTCTCATGTTAGAACACAATATCTTATTCTTGTAGATTTACCTGAAAAGAGAATTTACAGACAAAAGCAACAACATGCTGGAATATGCTGACCTAGTTAAATAAGGAAATGAAGGGCAAGATAATTAAGACAAAAGCAACATTAGAATAACATGGGATCACGTGGGCCTGGATAGGGACAGCAAGGGAGAGTAGAAGTTTTGTACATTAGAAGGCACCAAATGCTATGCTGAAGAATTTTGTATGGGAGAGGCAAAATGCAAAACGATAAATATAATGTAACTGACTATACAAAGAGAGGAGGTGACTGATGATGCATTGAGTACATTCCTGTTTCCTCCTGTCTTCTCTCTCAAGACTGTCCTTTTCCTTCTTGAGCTTAATGCAAGTTTTCAGTATTACAAATTTGCTAGTTCCCAACAGCAGTTCCTAATATAGTAATACAGACTACACTACTCGAATAACAAAAATGGTTGTTTGTATGATAAGAAATCAACAAATTCATGTGATCTTGATGGCAATGCAAGCTTTCAGTATTAAGAATTTGCTAGTTCTCAATAGTACTCCCTAATATTGTAAATAACTAATACAGACTACACTATTCCAGTAACAGAAATGCTTGTTTGTACGGATCAAAACCAACAAATTCATACATGCTAATTCTGTCAAAAACTGAAACTCATTCTCAACTAGCAGTGTACAGTCATGCGCCAATGGCAATGGTCAAAGAACATTCGTCATTTTCCCGTACAAATGATTTCATACCAAATAGCATTTCTATTCTAGTAATTCCACTTTTTTTGTCCGGTTTCTTGTTATACTTCAATACGGTTACTATGCTGTTACTACACATGCTACTCATGACACCCAAACCGTTAAACACAAGTTGCAATTCCACGAAAGTCCTTCAGAATCATGCAACAATGCTACAATAATCACATCTAACCACCAAGTCTCGCAAACAATTGACATGCTAATCACAAAATTAAAGCATCAATTACTACTTAAAACTTTAGCAGAAAAAGGTTTTTGAATCAATTAAACAAACTGATCGAAGAAGAATAAGAAGGTACCGCGCGAGCATCGAAATAGAGCACGCTCATTTTGAAGGCCAAGCTGCGAGTGGCCAAAGACCTAGCGGAAGCGGAGATTCCGACGATGCCGAGAACGAGGCCGCGGCAGCGGCGCATGCCGCGGCAGAGCGGCTGAACGGAGCCGAGCCAGCCGGAGGCGGAGAGCGCGTGGCGGGAGAGGAGGTGCGTACGGCGGAGGAGGCCGAGGAAGAGCGCCATGACAGTGTCCGCAATCTCCTCGGCGCGCGAGGTGTCGACGTGGACGAGGCGGAGGCCGAGGTCGGCGGCGAGGGCGGAGTCGACGGCGCGGTCGGCGGAGCCGAGGCAGAGGATGAGGTGGTAGGAGCGGAGGCGGCGCTGGGCGGCGCGAGGGAGGTAGGCGAGGGAGTGGAGGAGCACGGCGGCGGCGGACTCGATCTTGCCATCGGAAAGGCGGCTGAGGGGAACATGCTCGACGGTGGCGACGCCGGCTAGGGATTCGAATTCGAGGGAACAGTCCTCGACGCAGTTTAGGGTCACGACGAGGGGGAGAGGTGCAGGGTTGTTACGGTGAGGCATTGCCGCACACGATTGGATCTACTACCCACTCCTTTCTTCCTTCCTCTCTTGCCTTCTCCGTTATGCTATTATGCTATGCTTCATTTTAAAACCCTGTGTCTGTCGCCACTTTTGGGACCAGCCATTTTCAACCGCCTAAGAAAATGGGATTTTATTTTTAAATTATCTTGTTTTTCTTTTTTCTTTTCTGTATTTATACTTTTAATTTTTTTAAGAAACGAATATATTAGCCCCAACAAAATAAATACTTATTTTATATAAAATCACTATTTTTAATGTATAATTATATTTTAGCTAGTGATCAACCATTTAAATGTGATAAAGATTATTTTTATTTATTGAATCCGTAAATTAGTAACAATTAAGTCTCAGCAAGTGTGAAATGTGCAATAATTATGTCTTGTATTAGGTTTTGTAACATCATTTTGTTATAATAGTTAAAGATATGTGATTATTATATTTTTAACACATTATTTCTTATTAGTTACAAAAGAATGTTAATAATTAATTTATTATTGAAAATTTTAAAAAGTGAGATAATATTTATAAAAATTTGATATTTTAACTGAAGAAGTTATTTGATGCATGTAGTCGACTTCTTCAAACAATGAGCTAAGTCAAATAGAAAATTTATAGGTGATTAAGATTTAATTTCAAGCCATGATTGTAACTTGTAAGGTATACATACTACTTAAAGAGATTATTATTATTATTTTCAATTGTTACTAATGGCAATTCTTGTCATTTAAGCTATCAAATACTAGAGTTTAAGCACTGATTTATGGTCAGGCGACTAAAATGGCGTAAGAAAGTGGTTTCCAGTAAACAAATTACTTTGTAGTGTTAAACTAGTTTATACAAAATAAATGCAATATGGATGAGAGACCATATTTTTGAATATCAGAAGTACATCATCATGGACAGAGCACCAAGCACAAGCAGCACTGAAAGATAATATAATAAACCAAACCATACATACACTTAATGACCTATAGAACTTTTTGTCACCAGAATCTACCGAGGGTATAGCTGGTGTTGCACCTGAATTAACTTCCCATGACATGTTTGGAAGGCTTCTAGTAGCACTATCCATAGAAAATGCAGGTTTTGAGGGCACTGGGAGAGTTGTAGAATTGCTATTAAGCATGAGTGCAACCATAGCCATGGTTGGTCTGTTGATCAAATTTTCTTGAACACAGAGTAACCCAATATGGATGCATCTTATCATTTCATTTTGTGAATTATTGTTTAGTGATGGATCTGTAATATTTGCAACTGTCCCCTCTTGCCAGTTTCTCCATGCCTGCAAGAATTTGCACAATTGCAAATAATCAGATATTAGTAGATTACCAAATTCTGCTTCTTCATTAATACTTAGGAGCACATAATACTTGCAAGGGCAAAATAATATTTAGAGAAGATAGAATTGGGAAGCTGAATAGATTTTCTCCACTTTCCTCATGACAAAATACCTTGAATTCTTTTACCACTTACAATCTCAAGAACCAGAACACCAAAACTAAAGACATCTGATTTCATGGAAAAATATCCATGCATTACATATTCAGGTGCCATATATCCGCTACATGCCAACACGGACAAGCTTAATTAGTAAACCATGTTATTACTCTTCATGGTAATAAATCTTCACTAATTCAATTGCCACATACGGCAATTGATATTGATAATGATGTTATAATTTTAATTTCATACTAATGTAGAAGTAATTAATGCTATCACTCAATCATCTAATATTTTTAAATAATGTTAATGTTTATCTTGTGGTTCGAAATATTTGCATGCAATAAATCATATCAAATACTGACATAATGCCAAAGCTATAAGCAACTATTTTCATCGAGACATGAAAAATCACATAAGGACGCTAGACTAAACATGCACTATAACAATTAATCAAATGCTTGACTCTTCGAATAAATTATCAATATTTGGCTAAGTAATAATGCAAAATAAAATAGTTGATAGTTGATTTAAATTAAGTTGTCATGGCAATTAGTATGCTCTAACGTATTCTAATACTTACTAGGTTCCAACATTTTTACTTGTACTTTTTTGTGTTTTATTTACAACAATCAGCCTTGCCATGCCAAAATCTGATATCTTACGAAGCATCTCTTCATCTAAGAAAACTTTGCTTGGTTTGAGATCACTATGTATAATGCATAGTCGTGAATCCTCATGAAAATAAAGAAGGCCTCAAACAACACCTCCAATGATTTTGTGGCGCCTTTCCCAATCCAATTGTGCTTTCTTTGTCGGATCTATATGTGTGTCAAAGCCATTGGAGTTTTAGAGCTATTTTTAGTATAGTTGGTGGTCTTTTCATGAACTAGAACCAAAGTAACAGTGGAAAAGACCAATTATGCTAATATTTAAACCTACCAAATATAAAGTAATCAAGGCTTTTATTAGGAACAAATTCATAAACCAGCAACTTTTCTCTTCCCTAGCCTCCAAACAGAAACCAAGTAGCCTAACTAAATTTCGGTGCTGAAGCTTGGCTAGTAAAATGAATTCATTCTTAAATTCCAAGTCTCCTTGGCTAGAATTCCTTGACAACCTTTTGACAGCAATCACTTGTCCATTAGAGAGCTTTACCTAAAAACATATCACTATTAGGTAAACAATACATTTTTTGCATTCCAATTTATTTGTATATATACCATGTTTTGATGAAGAGGTGATATATAGCTGAATAAAACAAGGTCATCTTACCTTGTAAACAGTTCCAAACCCGCCTTCTCCTAGTTTATTAGAATCGGAGAAGTCACTTATTGCAACTCGTATTGTGTCTAAGTTGAATTGCAATGATTCAACCATTTGAATTTCATCATTGTCTTCATTTTCTTCAAATAATATAATTCAAGCACAATAAATATTATTGTAATTAGTGCAGTCAATATAAAAAGAACATCAGGAGATATAATTTGTGAAAGAAAATGGCCTATTTGATTTCCTTTTTTCTTTTTCCGTTTTCCAAGTGGTGATTGAGCTACTCCTGCTTTGAGTATTATCAAGAAATTACTCTTAACTCATGATAGATTATATGTCCATTTTGAAAGTTTTTAATTTTGTGCCTATCTCTTCGAAGTTCATTTTAACAATATAGGACTTAGTTGAAAATAGAAAGTATTGATGAATCAATTAATAAATAGTAGACCTACCAGGTAGAAGATTTTTCTTGCTTTTTTCCTCATAAAATATATGCTAATAATAATGAGAAGAGCAACAACAGCGACAACAGTAGGCACAACTATGGTGATTGTAGTTCGAAAAGAGTTGTCCTTTCCTGCAAAAACTAGAATATCTTTTGCTCGATGAGACATTTTTAAATAGGATAATAAAATATCAATAACTCAAATAATCGATTACTGAGGAAAAAGGGCCAACATAAGAATAAGGAAAGCTAAACCCAACAGAGAAGAAAATATTTCATGTTTGATATGTATTTAAAAAAAAATAATATTTATGAAAAATGATGTTTTTTGGAAATATTTTTTTAATCAGTTTTTCATGAATTTTTTTTATGTGAGATGTGAGAATTTTACTTTTCTGAATTTAATTTTTTATTTGTTATAGTAATAATATCATTTTATGTTTTATTAATATGATAAATAATTAAAATAATTAATAAAAATATGTGTAACTTTTGATTCCTAAGAAATTTATTTAAAAATTTCTAATAACCAACCAAACAAAATTTTATTCTATTACTAGAAAAATGTAATTCTTAAAATTCATTATTCCCAAATTAATGATGAATAACTCCCCGATAAAAGAAAACGTAGGGCCATGGAAAACAAAAACAAAGAAAGAAAAGCTAAACTCCCAAATAAAGTGAATTTGCAATGCAATTATTGTCCTTAGGCTAATACCTTTTGTGGTAGAAAAGAGGAAATTGTAGAGACAGATGGAAGTTTGGTTTGGATTTTTAATGGAGTCTTAGACTCCTGATACCCTTATCCTTGGTTACTTTTTATTTTATTGACAGTAGAACTCTGTCTACCAAAAAAAAACATGCAGGTAAACTGTTTTACAATATATAAACTATCAAATTTAGAATAGGATATTTTTATTTGCTCTATGCTCTATTTATAGTTAAAAGCAATGCCAGTTGAAAGATTGAAACTTATATGACCAATTGTTGTAAACCTGTACCACCAAACACACAATTGCTTACCCGCTTAAGCTGTCAGACATCATCAGATATAGTTCAAATTAAATATTGAATTGGTAATCCAATTAAAATAACAGAACTTCAACCTTTTAATCATTTGAACTCATCCAACAACAAGCAATAACTGGCAAAAGAACCCAAATAATACATTTTTAATATAAATTTACCGATTT